>BFEA01000467.1:1080678-1095646 GCA_003427395.1 Chara braunii | reverse complement strand
CTCTCTCTCTCTCTCTCTCTCTCTCTCTCTCTCTCTCTCTCTCTCTCTCTCTCTCTCTCTCTCTGTGTGTGTGTGTGTGTGTGTGTGTGTGTGGCTTGCTTATGCTTCGTAGTTGTGATTTGTGTTCTGTAACTTTCATCGCCCTCGCAGCTCAGACAACCTCAGGCCACAAAAGAGAAAAGCTTCACATGACCCCCTTCAGGGTCGGCATTTCGCCGAGGGGAGAGGGTGACCCCTACAAGCTTAGAAAGATCAGGTGTCACGAAAGCGGCAAGCAGAATGCATGGCTTCTTGAAGACCTACTTAGCAGCCACATGCGAATCTAGCAGCCAGGAATGGAAGCGAACTCACAGCATTTTGAACACCACCCCCAGTAGTGGAAACAGGATATAGCTCAGACCCGGATAGCCACATGATAGGGCCACAAGAGACTACTTCAGCAAGAGCGGGGCAAGGAGATGGGAACACTGATAGTGACATGACATGACAGAAGATGATAGTGACACTTACCCATGACGTACTTGTTCCCCATGGCTTATTGAGGACAGCTGCGGTCTCTTTTTTTTTTTTTTTCTTCTTCTTCGACGAGGGGCACTACTATCTTTCATTAGAATTCAAGAGCAGTAACCTAATATCTCAGTCACAAACACCTAAAAGTACCAAATTACAGATGGGCCTAGCTCAGTTGGTGCACCCACAAACTGTTGAAGAATTGTAAAATACAGACGTGAGTTTGAATCCAGATGGAACTACATTAACAAAGTTGACAACTCCTACATTACCAGGGGCCAATCAGTTTCACTATGTTCTCTCTACGTCTCAAGGCTGCATCCTTTTTATACGAAATGGCGAAAAGACACAAAAGGACAACTGATGGGAGATCGCGCACCTGACCGAGTATCACTTCTTCCCAGACTCACATGCCTGGTCGTGCCAATGACGGCAATAGTCCGCTTGCACACAAAATTACCATTTAGGATTGGTGAGGGGATCCTGATCCATGCATGCCATTCGCAGCCCTAGGCGGATACGCTTCAGTAAGGTCGACATCGTTACGTCAGAATGATCGGATCATGCGCGACTCTTTCTGCTCATGAAACCCGATTGCAGTTGTCTGGTAAAAGCTTCGAGGTGAAGTCGTCAAACTAATTGCACAGGTAAACATTTCATTCAAGTTCATTGTGTTTTTCATGTATTGACATTTTTGTCGCCGCAGCTGACTGGCTTTCTAGATGCCCACATCCTCGATCTTCTCCCATCAGGGAGTTTGTTATATATATACATATGTATATAGTTGGTGAAACTCCGATGCGAAACAGTTTGTCACAGCCCCTCGTTGTTGTCCTCTTCTCCCTCTCTGTCTAAGGTTTACTGGGCAGGTCTGTGAAGACCCCTTGGGGATGGGTCGACCACCCGACGCACGAACATACGGGACCCCTTGGGGATGCGTTTCGCCGTTTGGGCCGAACGCTAGCGAATGAAAAGGAAAGAAAAGAAAAACTAATTCAAAAAAATATGAAAACAAAATATGTCATGAAGAAAAACAGAGTAAACAACATTTGCCTGAGCATTACATCCAAATTCCTTACCAAATTTGAAATAAAAATAAAATGCAGAAAATAAAACTAATAATAAAAGATTAATATAAGGAAACTTTCTGAAAAATGAAAAGAGAATTAAACTTAGTGAGTGAACGAGCACGTCTTTGGCACCGCCATCTCTGGCTATTTTTCATTTTTGTTTGGCACAGCCAAATGCCCCGAAAATATACAGATGTGTACTTCACAGAATACAAGACTCGTTAAAAAGTTCAAAAAAATAATAAAATTGTTTAGGCGCCACAACAAAGTGAAAACAAAACGAAAAAGTGAAAAAAAAATAAAATAATAATGAGCGGGCGAGTACGTTTTGACAAGGCCATCTTTGATGATTTTTAATGTTTGTTTGGATAAGCAAAATGACTTGAAAATTTATAGGCATGTACCTTGCATCATAGAGAACTCACATAAGAAACTTCCGGAAAAAAAAAATGTATTTTCAGGCCCCAAAATAAGTTTCGGCAGGGCCCGAACGCCCATACGCACGGAGGTCGGCCCGGGGACCTCCGTACGTACGGGCTGGTAACACTAATATATATATGGTATCACCCCGTATGTGTACGTGTACACAGTGCGTACGTGTACGTATTCCGACGTACGCGTACAAACTTAAAATTGCGCGTACGCGTACGTAAAAAAAAAAAAAAACACAACAGAAATCCAAAAAAGCTGAAAAAAAAATTATGTTGTGCAGAAAGATAATACAAACACATCTTTTGTCTGGGTATCATACCCGAATTCTCAACCAAGATCGATTTTAAAATAAAAATTAAAAAAACTATAAATAAAATTGATAAAACACAATTTAAAAAAAATGACTTTATATAGTTTTTCAATAATTCTGATTTTTTTTTATTTTTTTTTGAGTTTTTGATTTTGTACTCGAGTTTGGTTGGGAATTTGGGGATGACTTGTCGGGAAAATTTGTTTGTATCATGTTCCTTCATAAGAATCGTAACATATATTTGTTACATAACTTTATTTTTATTTTTTTCTGTTATTTTCCTTGTCTTTTTTAAATAATTATTTCAATTCATTTGTTTTTTGTGTTTTTTATTTTTAACTCCAGTTTGGTACAGCATTTTGAGTTTAAATAATTATTTCAATTAATTTGTTTTTTGTGTTTTTTATTTTTAACTCCAGTTTGGTACAGAATTTTGAGATGAGTCTCAGGCAAAAGTTGTTTGAAATATCATTCGGCATAACATACTGATTTTTTTTATTTTGTCGATCCATTTTTTATTTTATTTTTTTGCTGTATTCCCACGTACGGGAGTACATGTACGCGCGTATGTGTCGTGTACAGGAATACGTGTACGTGTGTACGTGCTACCCATATAAATATATATATATAGCCTCCTGATGAGTCGGTGAAACTCCGACGAAACAGTTTGTCACAGCCCCTCATTTGTTGTCCTCTTCTCCCTCTTTGCCTACGGTTTACCGGGCAGTTCTATTTGACGATATATATATATATATATTCAAACAGAGCTGCCCTGTGAACCGAAGGCAAAGAGGGAGAAGAGGACAACAAATGAGGGGCTGTGACAAACTGTTTCGCCGGAGTTTCACGGACTCGTCAGGAGGCTGAGGTCTCAACAGTATGCAGAATCCCCTAACTGATTACGTTGTAAGTGATCCACCTTAACACCGATTGTGGTTAAGTATCAACGACTGTCCGACAACTGATACCATGAGGTGGGCACCAACCCCTGCCCTCAAGTTACCTGTGACGAAAATGAAAGCAGACTATCACTTACCCACACCAGATAGAAAGCTTTACAAACTGTCGTATATATTTTTAATTTTCTGTTTTTTTTATATTTCTTTGTTTTTTTTATAAGTTTCTTATGTTTGATATTGTGTTTGATTATAAAAATAAAAATAAAAAAATTGTCTGATATCCGAGTACTTGACTGTCTCCTATTTTACGGATGATGACCCTTGACGGGTTGACTATCTTATCCGGTGGAAAAGCCATCCTCTTCGGGATTGGAGTAATGATTAATAGAGACGGTTGGGGGCATTCGTATTCCATTGTCAGAGGTGAAATTCTTGGATTTATCCTCACGATGATGTACTTGGGAACCACTTGAGCGTATAACACATATCATCGGTCTCGTTCATGCTTAGGACCATGTCAATCCTAAGCTGGTCTCTCTGATGCATCTACCTCCCGGACTCCATACAGACCCTTTCCCCCCCATACCGCTTGTAGACCAGGTTGCCCTTTCTACACTATCGACAAACGCTTCTCCTTCAACACATTGCAGTAGCCTCCAGATGATATGAGCTAATAGCGATTTTGGACATATGTTGTCTCGGTTTATATACCAACCTTTTCGATCAACCGTGGAAGGAATAAAATTGGCGATCTTGGGCTAATCAGCCAGACGCCTTAACCACTACCATTGCAACAGTGTCCTGGTGTTCAAAAGTGGAACCATACCGGTAGTGATACCCACCGCAGCCCAACACGGGTATAATACGAACACACACTCGCCACACAACATCGTCCGATACCCTTCATACAAGGCATGACCTTAGCACACGTAACTACCCGATCTGCGTATGATGTCCTGGCTAGTTTCTATCCATGCTGATGCGTGGTTTATATAGTAAGAACGTTATGGATCGACAGAGCAAGAAATCGAAAACTGGCGATCTTGGACTTAAAAGTTGGACACCTGGTGTTTAGAAGTGGAGCCATTCGGTAGTAAAATGTATGCGTAAAAATAAAAATTCACTTTTGTTTGGCTGAGGAAATACTACATAAAAAAACAAAACAAAGTCATTTCATTTTTATGAAGATTTTAGATTTTTTAAATGAAAGTAAACCCCACTTGTTTAGTCCTAAGAAGTGCACTAAATTCTTTCCTGAGCGTCGGGCGTTCTGTTTGCCTTTTTCTTTTTCCCTTCTTCGTCTTTAACACCCCACACCGGCGTCCTGCAGTAATACCCCACCGTCGTTGCTTCCCAGTTTAATGGAGGGTTTGGCGCAACTCTTGAGGTGCCTTCACCCTATAATTATAATTTGACGGCAGTGGCGAGTTCCGGTCACCCGATCACGTACCGCCATTCAGCGTTAGAATTGTTCATTTCTATTGAAATAATAATTTCCTCGGCTACCGTCGAGTCTTGAAAAAAATCACCATCCTTGGCTCGTATTTTCCCATAATTTGTCAGAGTCTGGTTTTCCCTGTGTCGTTCATCCCCCATCAGTCAATCGTCTCTCATCCGCTCGGTCTGCAAGGTGAAAACCGTCGGAACAGGTCACCGTGCGATATCCGACCCTCAATTGTTGACTCTTCAAAGTTAGTAAAGGGCGGCGTAAGGCTTGAGCCGCCCGACAGTAGCCCCCCCCCCATTCTCGACGTCCCTTGCGAGCCACCGAATTTGAGATTGTCTCATTAATATCGAGGAAGAAATTAGTCCGCCGACACCTAATCCATACCTGATCAACCCCCCAAGAGACATATCCCTCTCATAATTTTTTTTCTTCTTTTTGCTCTTCCTACCTCTCTTTCCACCATCGTTTTTTTTAGCTTTCCGCTTTTTATCCCTAGCTTGTCCTTTCAACCACTCCCGTGTTGCCAGATTCGAGCGGACTTTGGTTTTGTCTCGCCACTTGTGGAAGTAAAATTTTCTTTTGCTCATACGCTTAGTCGGCAGGACCAGTTTGATAAATGCTAAAGTACCTCCTTTTTCAAACATCGGACCTCCGAACTTCCAAGTTTTACCTCCCCCGTTTACGAATGTCCTTCTCCTCCTTTCACCCATTCTCCACCCAACCAGTAAGGTTTGAAAGAGTATAGGAAAGACATCGCATGACCAATCGTTTGTACGGACCCACAAGGAGCTCGCGCCACCATAAAGATCAAACGTAATGAGACGATCAACCACGCCAAGTAAGATGCCGAAGTTAAAGTTGCAGCCGTAGCACCAACAACGGAAAGTACGAGCATAAGTTGACACAATGATGATCAGTAAGACGAAAAAGAGACGCAAGTCTTCATTCCAGCCTCGCACCCTTATCCCAAGCTGAAATTCTGCGACCCAATTTTCAGTCTTGACCGAATCATTATTTTCTATAACGGATTGTTTCACTTGAAACCCTTCCATGAGTTCTGATAGTTCCTTAAATTCTCTCGACGTGCTTTTAAGATGGTCAACATCCTCAATAAACTTAACTTCCACGATGGTCTTTTCTCCGCCTTCTTGATTAGATGAAAGTCGAGTCTCATTGTCTTGTCCTTCCAAAAGGTTCCCGTCTAATTCTCCTTCAACACTCACCATCGTGCATTGATCCATTATGAAATCTCCAATATCTTTCAAAGTTATCAGATTTTGGCTCTTAAAACTATACCCAACATTGTTTTCGGACGTATCGATGGTCTCAACAGTTGGGCAATATCATAGTCGACGTCGGACTCGAGGGTCTCAAACAGTTGTGCAAGCTCATAGTCGTCGTCCGGCTCAACGGTCTCCAACAGTTGGGTAAACCCATAGTCGATAGTCAGTTCGGAGGCCTCAAAGAGTTGAGCTAAGTCATAATCGTTATCATGTTCGATGGTCCTAAATAGTTGCACCAGCTCATAGCTGACGTCCGACTCGACGGTCTCAAAAGGATGAGCCAATTTGTAGCCGACATCCGGGTCAACAGACTTTAATGGTTGGGCAAGCTCACAACCCATGTCCAGATCGGGGGTCTCAAACACTTGAGCCAACTCATAGCTTACATCTGGCTTGATGATCTCAGGAAGTTGAGCCAGCTCATAGCTGATATCCGACTCTACACACTTAAACGGTGGGGCAAGCTCATAGCTTGTGTCTGAGTCCTCTGCCCCCTTGTTTTGAGTATCGCCAGTCTTTTTCAAGCCTCTGCATTCTTCAATCATTGGTATCTCTTCCTGTGTCGTGGTTCGATCTACCCACGTTTCCTGAATAACCTTCGGACCTCTCGGCGAGGCTTCAATATTAAGGTTAGTACCATCGGCTTTATTTTCTTCTGATTCCTCACTCATTTTCTCAGCACACACCGGAGCTGCATTAGAATCCTCTTCGCAACTCTCGAACCGAATATTCGAAACCCCAACCGTTAGACTATCATTCGGGTTTGGGTCCTCCTCAAACCGGACACTGGATACCCATAACTTTGTCTGCTCTGGCTCTTCCGCTGTCCTCACTACATTGCTAATAGCGTATATCTTTCTCATCATTCTCACTTGTATTCCGGTCCTCCTCAAACCCGATACTCGGCACCCACATTTCTCCTTGAATTTCTTGAATCACCTCCTGGGTTGTTTCTGTTTTAACGTCAGTATTCATCTTTGTAGAAGGTCCGCATGATATATTTTTCTTGTCATTCACACATTTGATCCTTTTCCACTCATTCAGCTCGATGGTTTTCCCAGAGTTTTTTTCTCGTCTGTCCTGAGGTCCTTGTTGTAAGGGAATCTTCAACGATTCCGCGCTCCTCTGAGGTGGGACATTCTTCATTCTCTTCACCCTTTTTCATTCGGCCCTTAGGGCTTCAATCTCCTCGACCGTTTCCCATCCTTCCCTATATGATCTCCTTCGCTCTTTCTCTTTTTCTCTACTTCTCCAACGCCTATCTCGAAATCTCTTACAGTCATCCTTCTTCCAGTTGCCGCGGTTTCTTCCTTTCCATTCCCCTCTATCTGTACTTACTTTACCTTTTTCAGGCGGCATGAACTCTCTTCCATCCTTGTCACCGAATTGTTTTTCTAAATGACTTTCGGGTTCTCCTTTCATTAGTTTCTCCAACACCTCAAGTAGATGAGCTTTGGCATCCAGTCCCCCAGTCTGCAAAGCCAATGCCTTTGTCTGAGCTAACGACACCCTTTTAGTGGGCGTGTTCTCCATAACAAACTCTCTTCTCTCGATAGGTAGGTAGAGTCCCTATGAATATACCGCATCGTTCTATCTCACCGAGAAACCCATTTTCTATCAATGGTTCAGATGCCGTCTCAAAGCGTCTCGCAAACGCCACCAACGTCTCTCCTTCCTCCTTCTTCATCTCCTTGAACTACTCTACCGAGTAGAAGATGTCGTCACATGCAAATGCTCGAGACAATCGTTCCCTGAAAGTTGCCCACTTCCCATCTTCGGGTACAGCGCCACGCACGTCTTTGTCTAGTTTGAGATCGGTATGATTGATGAATCTCATTATCCCTTCTCGATCAGTCCATCCCGCTCTCAAGGCATAAACTTCCCAGTCGTTCAGGAATTATGTTACCGGATGTCCCGTGAAACATAGAGGCTGACCGAAGTACGGTGGTTGGTAAAACAAAGGACTGCACAACGGTCCGCACGCCATAGCATATGGATTTGGTCTGCATGGTGGCTCACATCGTCCTTTTCGCCAAGTCTCGCCCTCAGAGATTCCTACTCCGGTTGCCGCCTTTACATGAGGAGGTCTGCTTTCAAATTCACTATCCCACCTTTCTCCTCCATCAGAATTTTCCACCGCCATCTTTCTCTCAGGAATATTAAGCTCACTCCTCATCCCCGAAAGATAAGCCTTCTCCATAACTTCCCGACGCTCCTTTTTCAACCCTTTATTAACCTTACTAATCAACAAAGAGATGAAAGGTTATTCTTTCAGTCGCTGTGTAGCCCATCTCGACTGATGAGCTCATAGATCCCCACGACAGGCCTCCACTGGACCCGCGTATATCCCTGACGACGTCAACAGGCCTATAAGAGAACCGCCCTCTGGCGTATCTCCTCCTATCCTCATGTCGAAAGAGAGGCTGATCCTATGTTGCCATCATCGCTGGCCTACCGATCCCGAGAGCAATCCCTTGACGCGAGCCGGCCAACTCGTGCGGCATAGGGTCGGACCGAAGTCACACGCTCACAGAACGACGGTATCTCCCTCGTGCAATCCTATCCGACACCATGTCTCTACTCGGCCCACCTCAGACATGGATTTACCCGGGACGCTTTCCCCCGATACTGTGTAGTGTCCTAATCAGACCTCCCGCTAGCAATTGGATCAACTAGCCTGCCTATTTCCCCCAACTCCTTGCGATCCGGGGCGCTTCTCCCCTCCCCTTTAGTCCCTCCAGTTCTTCCCCTGCTTACAATTTTCACTCAAAGAGATCTGAATCAGGTGGACTGACAAAAGGTAGGGAAATCAAAAGACAATCTCCCTCCAATCACAAGAGCATGCCAGAGGAATTTCATGCAGAAAACAGAAATGCAGAAATTGTAATATTTAGAATATCTCACCGGGGTGTCGAGATGGGTCGGACTGCCAGTCGCCGCCGCACTCTCGCCTCAATGCACCCTGACATTTCCAAGAGAAACAATACCGACATCGGTAATGGAGTTGAGCGTCTCGATCACTAACGCCTTCCTCGCCTCTGCGGTTACAGGCGGACCGAAGTCCCGAGAGGCAGCCTTCCCCGGCAACGGCGCCACTGTCGATCGGTAGAAGGGGTCTGCCGGCATGCCGACCGAACCCAAAGTCTCTCGCGCCGTGTCTGTCACCCACGGGAGAGTCGATCGGAGCTCCTGTAACCTGCAAGATCCACCACTGAGTCAGATACGAAAACAAGGTGTGAACTGGACGACTCACGAGAATGCCGAAAGAACGAGAATATTGTTTTATTCAGTCAATAAAGTCCAGTGCAGACGTGCTACACCCTATCCCAGGACAACCTCCGTCACGCCAGTTCAAGAGTGCAGTTTGTGTTGCGACCGAATGTGTCGGAATTTTTCGTTGGATCCCGCGATCATTGAGTTGTTGTTGGTACCGCTCCGTCAGTCCCAGGGGTTCTTACTAGAGCCCTCCGAGCCCAAAGTAGCATCGCGAGTCCATTGGGGCCCGTTTCTTGATCTGAGTCCGCGACCTGAAGCTCACTCGGGTGTAGGAAAAGACCGCCTTGGCTCACTCGAGTGAGCATCTGGCCCTGTACTTGGTCTTGGTCTGACCTGAGGTCTGTTCTGGTCTGGCCTCGTCTGGTCTGGTCTGGTCTGGTCTTGTTCTGGTCTGGGTCCGGTCTCATCTAGTCTAGTCTAAGTCCGCTCTGATCTGGTCCCGTCCGGTCTGGTCTGATCTGGTCCCGTCTGGTCCGGTCTGATCTGATACCGTCTGGTCTCGTCTGATCTGGTCCCGTCTGCCCTGTTCTGGTCTGACCTGATCCCGTCTGGTCTGGTCTGATCTGGTCCCGTCTAGTCCGGTCNCCCTGTTCTGGTCTGACCTGATCCCGTCTGGTCTGGTCTGATCTGGTCCCGTCTAGTCCGGTCTGATCTGATCCCGTCTGGTCTGGTCTGATCTGGTCCCGTCTGGTCCGGTCTGATCTGATCCCGTCTGGTCTGGTCGGATATGGTCCCCTGTCCCGTTCTGGTCTGACCTGATGTGGCTCGGTCCGTCTCGAGTCTGGTCTGATCTGATCTGGTCCCGTCTGTCCCGTTCTGGTCTGACCTGATCTGGCTCGGTTTGTCTCGAATCTGGTCTGATCTGATCTGGCTCGGTCTGGCCCGGTCTGGTCTGGTATGTTGTGGTCCCAGTCTGATCTGATCTGGGTTGGTCTGATCTAGTCTGATATGCTCTAGTCTGGTCTCCTTTCCCAGCTCTGTTTCCAATGGTCTAGAGATCTGCTATCTGAAGTTGAGCTGTCCAGCTTACTCATGCCGACCGCTGCAGTTTAACTGGCGAGCTTGCCCCTACGTCCTTGAGACTAAGTCTGCTTTGTGAAATCCAGAGTCTACAATCTCACGCAGACAGCCTCCCCAACATCCTGTGAGTCTGCTGCCACTGTTGCAGTTTCACTTAGTCCGCAATGTGGAGGCAAAGTTCAATAATTCAACAGTCTTGAGTCCAGTCTGGTTGTGTATCAAGGTTGAGCCTGCATAATACAGCTCCCTGACTTTGGCTCAGCAGAACCACTGAGAAGGGTCCACTAAGTTTGAGGTATTCCCTCAGTTGAGTAGAAACCTTTGAAATTGATTGCCTGAGCCCGCTGAGCACAGTTTGGTGAGTTCGACTCAGCAAATCTTCTGAACTTGTTTGAATCACGGCTTGCGCGTGCAATTGTCAGCCTTCCAGGTCGTGACAGGAGCATGCGTTGTCCAAAAAGCATGTTCCTCGAAGTTGTAGTAAAATTTAATAGAAAATGGCTGTATTCGACCTGTTGTGTCGGGGAGGGGCATTTTTGGGATTCGCGCAAAAGGCAGTGGCAAACCCGGAGTTTGCTTCTTTCAGGAAAAGAAGAACTGTCAGTCTGTCAGTATTTGATATAGATCAACGAGCACGTTGCTTGTCCTTCCCTGTCTCACCATGCTGCCTCACTAGTGAAGAATGTCCGTTTTTTCCCATCTTTTTTTTTTTTTTTTTTTTTTTTTTTTTCCCCGTTTCTCTTCTTTACCCTCACGTTTCCTTTGCACCGGATGGTTGAACAATTTTGGTCCTCAAGATGTTCAAGCGCATTTCCTCTCTCTCTCACATGTGTCTAGTGTCATTGAAGGGTTCGCCACTGCAGCACATTGGCATTTGAGGAATTCGCACTTCCTCAAAGGTAATTTCGGAATTTGAGCTTCCCTCAATGGCATTTTCGGAATTTGCGCTGCGTGGGGGGGTATTTCGGGTTTCCACTGTGTATTTACTTTGTGCGTGTGTGTGTGTGTGTGTATCCAATCTGCTCTCTCTATATCTGATCTGCCAATGTGCAATATTTTCCCAAGCTCCCTATAGAGCGGCTGCCTCAACTGCCCAATTTTGTCTGAACCTGCTCGTCAATCATGGCCAGATACATGTCGTTTTCTCTCTCACAGCGTGCAAAGCACACAAACTGAACGTGCCGCAGCCTCACTGGATCAGTCATCGATTGAGGATATGAGATCCCTTACAAGAACGTAGAAAAGGGCATCCGCCTATTTGAGGACGTCGAAATTGAATCTTCAGCATGAATGCGGGAAGATGCACAGCCTTATTCTGCTTACTCGCCAGATGGAATTTGAATAAATCCTCAGCAAGACTGTCAATAAATGCATCCATTCCCTTCTGCACACTCTCTCCCTCTAGCCAGGTTTCCTTGGGCTCGTCGGCCCTAGGCTTAGTGTATGGATGTGTGTCTCTTCTGGATGGATCTGGTGCGCAGGACAGGCCAGATGCATTCAGTTTCTTTGCAGCCTCTCTCTCTGTACAGGGAGCGTCAGGTGGTCTGGTCCCGCAATTTGAAGGCAACAGCTTTGGCGATTTTTCGCGCTCAGACGAATTCACAAACAATTCTGAAATTTTGAGGGTCTGTAGATTAGGTTCCGATCTTTCCAGGAAAAATAACAGAAAAATTAGAGAAAATAGTTTCGACTGTGTAACAATCGCCGCGCCGATTTCTTGCATATTCTAGTTTTACCCCAGTGTCGTTTGTGGGATGACGGGAAAAGTACTCCAACTGCCGCGATTTTTCCCGCTCCTAAGAACGGGTCGCAGAGTCTGCAACTTTAGAGTCCTGTAGATTTGCTCGTGATCTTTCCAGGAAAAATAACTTAAAAAAATGGAAAAATCGCTTTGACCGTGAAACGATCGCCGCGCCGATTCCTTACGTATTCCTGTTTTACCGAAGTGTCGTTCGTAGGCCAACGGGAAAAGTTCTCCAACTGCCGCGATTTTTCCCTCTCCAAAGAATGAGTTTCAGAGTCTGCAGTTTTAGGGTCCTATAGGATTGCTGGTGATCGTTTCAGGAAAAATAACACAAAAATTTGGAAAAACCGTTTTGACCATAAAACAATCACCGCGCCGATTCCTTGCATAATCCAGTTTTACCACAACGTATGTAGGTCAACGGGAAAAGTACCCCCACTTCTGCGTCCCACGACCGCTCCGTGCATTTCATTAACCATGTGTCCTGGATATCTCCCCTCTTCCGCGCATGATTGGAAGACTGATTAGTCGCCCCGTGCGCCGATTAGGTAGGTGGTAAATATCCCCCTTCAGCGCGCCTCTTCATGCATGATTGAGGTGCTTTTCCCCGTTGTCGTGCGTAGGTCACCATGCACTATTGTACCCCTTTGCTGGTGAGCACGGAGCAACAGGTACATTCCGCACGTCCCAGATCGGGGACTCGCGCCCCAAGGGACCACCAACACACTCCCGTGTGCCGGCACCAGCCCTCCTTGAGCTAGCACTCGTGTGCCAGCCCAGTGCGCCTTTCTTGTGCGCATCCGAGAAGTCTCCCCAATTCGGGCCCGGTTGGGCTTATATAGTTTGCTGGGCCCGGCTTCACATGCCTCAACTGTGGCCTCCACCTCCCAAGTGTCGGGCGCTGTCGAGAAACTTGCAGCACCACGGTACCGAGCCTCCTCCCGAACCTAGGTCCGGGCCTATTTGGTGCCCCGAAAAGTTACTTGCCAAGGGGGCCTTTTTGTCGGGTACTGGGCCTTTTGCAGCGCCTTGGTACCAGGCCTACCCCCGAGCCTGATTCCAGGCTTCTCTTGACCCTTTGTGGAAATTAATAAGGCCGGCTTTTTTGTCGGGTACCGGACCTTTTGCAGTGTCCTGGTACCAGGCCTGCTTCCGAGCCTGATCCCGGGCCTGCCTTAACCTTTCTAATAAAAATTAACAAGGCCCCCACCAAAAGTCCGCAGGGCCCAATTATAGTCCAAGGCTCCCATTAAGTCCTAGGCCCGATGACAAATGGCAAGACCCCATCAATGCTGGCGCAGTGTTTCCCTCCGTTCTCGGTCCTGCAGTAATACCCCACCGTCGTTGCTTCCCAGTTTACCGGAGACTCCATAATTATAATTCGACGTTGGTGGTGAGTTCCGGTCACCCGATCACGTACCGCCATTCAGCGTTAGAATTGTCCATTTCTATTGAAATAATAATTTCCCCGGCTACCGTCGAGTCTTGAAAAAAATCACCATCCTTGGCTCGTATTTTCCCATAATTTGCCAGAGTCTGGTTTTCCCTGTATCGTTCATCCCCCATCAGTCAATCGTCTCTCATCCGCTCGGTCTGCAAGGTGAAAACCGTTGGAACAGGTCACCATGCGATATCAACTGTAGACTCTTCAAAGGAAGTAAAGGGCGGCGTAAGGCTTGAGCCGCCCGACATCGTACAAAAGAAGTATGCAGAATGGTCATCTCCCCGTGTATCTGTTTTTGCTCTAGTAAGAAACGACTCCACCAGTCCAGATGCTCGTCTCCAATATATTTTGCAAAAACATTGACGTTTTCCTTTATGCTCTTGAGTGATAGAAACTTCTCGTTTGCTGTTGATTGCCTTGTCTGCTCAACAGTGAGCTTGTATGTTTTTCAGCAATGTCATTTGCTTTTGTTTTCTGCGCAACCGTACGTAATACATGCTTTCAAGCATCATGAACCGCTCCTCTAGGATTTGAATGGAAAATTATAAAACCTCTTGGATCATCTGGTTTCCACCCCGATCTCGAAAATTGCTTGCCTCAAACAACCAATTCACCTTTTTCGTTCCATTTCACATGAAAATGATGATTGGGAAGAAATATCATTCAAGCTCACCAGATAACCTTCAAGGCTTCAACATAAGTTTTTTGGTTATACACCTCTGTCATACGCTGCACCTCGATCCGTTGTATTTCCTGTAAGAATGGTGGATGATCTTTTCTAAGGATGACAAATCGTAAGCATCCTCGTAAGATAATGATCTCGAGAAACAATTAAGCATCTGATCAATATCCTCGAGAGTATGATGGACTTGTAAAAAATTAAGCTTCACTTTCTCGAACACTCTCATCTTGACGAGGAATGCACGGTGTGCTAATACATATTTATTTTTATTCTCTCTGGCGGTGTGATCTAGTGTCAGAAATATGACTCTAGGTAATGATTTTGGGAGTCGTGAAATGGTATAGTGAAGTACCGTAAGCATACAAGTAAAATCCATTTGAAAGTTATCGAAAAACAGAGCCGAATACACTTCCTTTTCCTTGCCGCCCACTTCTGCAACGACTACATGAATCTTCAAAAAGTTTCCTTCTTTGATTTTAGAATCTTTCAACTCGTGGGAAATGAGGAAAATTCGTCTTGCTCTGGTCCATACCATCTACAATTATGGTGACATACTTATGAGGCAACACCATGACCTTCTCCCTGCGGTTGGCTAGTATCTCTCTCTCAATTCTATGTGGAACTAGATGTGACTGCAACATTTGTTGCACAATTTCTACAACGATTACACATAAAAATAAAAAATGTGTAAGCACACCAACACGAGTAAAAGTTTTTAAAACATAAAGGATTGTGTGTCCGAAAATCGATTCAACGCGGGTTCCGCATTGAAAGATTCAACGCGCGTTGAATCCCCGTTGAAAAACAACGGGACCCGCGATGATTTTTTTCGCGAAACTATAAAAAAAAAA
>BFEA01000467.1:1033311-1080468 GCA_003427395.1 Chara braunii | reverse complement strand
ATGTATTTAAAAAAAAAAACATAAAAGCAAATAAAAAAAGGAAAAACATACACACACGCTTACACAGAGACACACAACACACACGAACACACACACACACACACACACACACACACACACACACACACACACATACACACACACACACATACAAACACACACATACACAAACACACACACATACATATATTCATGCACAGACACACTCTCACGCATACACACATGCACGCACACACAGCACACCGGGGGCGAGGTCCCACTAACAACATGATAGGATAGAAACGAGTTTGTGGGGCAGTTAAGTGACCCAAATCTTGTCGTGCAGTACTAGTGATCCCACGGTCAGTATTTTACTTGTATTACCTGAAAAAGTAAGAAGATCTTCATTCCCCTCCTCCTCTCCTTAACACTGGGCATGCCCGTGCACAGAAAGTTTCCCGCTATAATCTTTTCAATTGGCTGGGGGTGTGGCCAACCCCAAACAAGGGTGAGGTCGGCCTTAGGCCCACTGGATAGAAAATTTTTGGTATTTTACTTGTTGTTGTGCAATTATATCTCATTGGGTGGCGCCCTCCTTCAATCACGGAGTATATGGAGGGTGTAAGGATCAGTGCTGACAGAAGTTAAGTTTATTCCATAAAATGTGGCGGTTACTTTGTTCACTGTTGTTGCAACCACCACCATCAGATCATTTGTGATCTGATGACTGGGAAGCACTCTGCCGTGATTTCCGGTGGGAGGTCTCTTTTTTTTTTTTTTTTGTCCTTATGTTTTCTCAGCCCAGAAATTCGTAATGAACTTGTCAGGCCGCTGCCACTCAGTGTCACTGAATCGGCCACACTCCTATCTGACTGCTAATAGGACCCTGCCCCTGCACACAAATAAGTGGGCCTTGGGGATTGGGGAATGTGGGGGCGGATGGCTTAGAGGGCTTCCGGGTAGGTTTGGGGACTGGTGTCGGGGGGTTGGTGAGTGGCGGGTGGCAGGCTGGTCAGTGTTGGTCTAATTCGGTGGTATAAGAGGTGCTTCAGGGGTTGGAGGATTTTTTTTTTTTTTTTTTTTTGTCTAGGGCCACGTATTTCGGACCCCGCGCATCAATTCTGTTTTTCCGAAAAGCGTGGGAGCGGCCCATTTTCACGTTTAACGGGAATTCAACGGGATTCAATGGGAGTTTAATTCCCCTGTTCCGAGTTAAAAAGACACACAGATAAAGGATCATACTACAAATCAGTGCAAATTTTCTATACAGAGTAGGACGTTGAAGGTCAACATGACCAACAAACAGAGAATCGGAGAAGTTTCCTTTGATAATTTATGTGGGAGAAAAGAAAAGCGACGAACATGACAATTTTTGCAACTATTACACGGATAAATAAAAAATGTGTAAACACACCGACACTAGCAAAAATTTTCAAAACATAAAGGACCATGGCACCATGCTACAAATCAGTGCAAATTTTATATAGAGAGTATGATGCTGAAGGTCAGCATGGCCAACAAACAGATAATCGGAGACGTTTACTTTGATAATTTACTCCAGAGAAGAAAAAAAAAAGACGAACAAAGAGGTTGACCGTGACATACCTTTCTCCACTGGGTTATTTGCTTTCGCCCATCGAAATTTTAGACTCGCACATTGCGCACATACAGAAAATCACTTGGTCTCCAAGATATATACTTTTGAGCATCTCTCTGTCCATATCTTCATGAAGAAGCCAAGAGATGGGTCAGTCTCACCTGGATGCAATCTCTGGTAATCAACTGAGAACACCTCGTAAACTCCTTTCTTCGTCAAGCAGTCCGAGATATGATACTTATCACCATTAGGCATGATTTCGGTATTCATTTGGAAATATCCCTTAATCCATGTATAAACTAACATATATCTCACAGAAGGACAATACTCTCCAACATTCCCATGTACATATTCGACAAGATCGAGAGACACTTTCCAACGAACGATAGCGACTCTCGATTTCGATAAACCATAGAGGTGACCCCATGCAAAAGAGCAGACAAATCTAATCCCGAAGGACAAACGGAGTATGTCTACTGAATCGTCAACATTGGAAAGGGATACCTTTCGCACCTGATTTACTAAATAGTTCATTTGTTGAGGTTGCTTCATTGATCAAAATGATTTTCTGAGCGCCAACACTTGTTCTAGTGTGTATAAACTCAGACACTTGCTGCTGTAACGTTCGACAACGAGAGTTGCTGACACAATATGTACAGTTACTTTCTCTATATATAGCCTTTTTGTTATATAAGCTTGTATTATTTCCTCTTTGTCTGCTTCACTCATGATACATATATTCATCTTTGGCTCCATGCGGTGCTGATGCACATGAACTTGCACGTGGACTATATCTTTGACTTTGCATCCACCCAAGCGCTTCGAAAGATGAGGCACGCAAGGTATCTGCATTTGCGTGTCGGGCATCATAATTGCAACGAGCACAGTGTGGTCAGACCCCTCTCCATTGCCTCCTACCACATTCTCATCACGCTGTGGCTTGTGACTCGTTGCAACTGGTTCCCGATACATCTCTTTATCATTGGCTCCGAGTGTTGCTGCACATGGACTGTATCTCAAACCATGCATCCACCGAAGTGCTTCGGAAGATGAGGCGTGCAAGGTATCTGCATCTGTATGTTGGACGTCACGACTCAGCATGTGCACTTTCACGAAAAGTGGCAGTGTGCAGAGTGCCGTCAGGGCCCTTTTCGTGAACACCGTCTTATCATCTTGTCATGTTGTGGCTTGCGACTCCTTATGAGTGGTCGACACATAATCCTTCTTCTCTTCGGGATTAAAGGATTAAAAAACAACTCTTTCACGAACTCCGCTTCGTCGTCTATCGTTACTTCCGCTTCGTTTTCCATTGTTGCTTCCACTTCGTTCTCCATCGTGGCTTCCGCTTCGTCCTCCGTCCTTGCGTACAATTCTACCAAAGGAAGTAGTGCAGGTAGTAAGCACCAGTGAACTTCTCAATGAAAAGTAATTGGCTCCGCTACAAACAAATAGAAGAGAGGTTATGAACAATTTTCCATCTTTGCTCACACTTCTATCAAAGGAAGTAGTGCAGGTAGTAAGCACCAGTGAAATTCTCAATGAAAAGTAATTGGCTCCGCTACAAACAAATAGAAGAGAGGTTATGAACAATTTTCCATCTTTGCTCACACTTCTATCAAAGGAAGTAGTGCAGGTAGTAAGCATAGGCGAACTTGTCAAATAAAAACTAATTGGCTCCGCTACAGGCAAATGAAAGAGAGTTTATTAACAACTTTCAAGATGGAGAGGTGAGCGTTTCTGCCAGGAGAAGACAACGTTGAAGTCATGCATCTGTATCAGAATACACAACGCAGTCTGAGAATATTGGTTGACAATTTGTTTGAAAGCTACGAAAGGTCACACCGACGTTACTGCCTTGCTCCGGGCCTGCTGAAACCGCTCAGCAACAGAACAGGCAATAGGCGAAAGACAGTCTGAGGCGACAAGTAACTAACCTTGGGACTTTAGGCGGGGTTCCAAAAATTTTCGACCTTGGGAAGTTCAGCGGTAGACAATTGAAAATTTGGACTCCCGCTTCAGACGTTTGTGCATGGCAGAGAGTAAGGTTGCAAGGTAGCACTGAAACATTTTATGCTCGCAAGCAGGAGACGGTGAAAAATTTAAACTTCCGCTCGGCGTAGTTGCCAATGCAAAATTTCCAAGTTGACGGTTGAAAATTTTAATCCCACCTTTTACCACATGACGAAGACACGAACTGCAACAAAATATGGGCTTCGAAAATTCGCTTTGGCCCTGGGATAAAATGCAGAGTCATAGGGGTCAAATCTTGCGTGTTTGTCGACTCCCCTTTTTTGCCGGTTGTGTCCAAATACATTCACGTTCCAGCTTTGACCGCTGGGGATCTTGTTGGTACCCCCTTAGACCCCTGGCCGTACATCACCTCGGGCGCGAGGACTGTTGTTGGTACCCTAAGGGCCGACCCTTATTTTCGCTGTCTGCTGGGTCCGCTTGGACCCCTGCCAATATAACTTGTGGGGCAGGGCGGTAGGCCCTTTGTTCGTACCCCCAAGCTCCCCCCCCAGCTTCAGCGGGGTCACATTCAAAAAATATAAAAGCCGCGTAAGGGTCGGCCCACAATTTTCAAATTTTTGGCGGCCTTTTTCGTGGCGCGAACATTTGAATTGGTAGTGTCAACGAAAGCGCTCTTGGTCGCCCACCCGCACCGCGAGAGCTTCGCAATGCGCCGCTCAGGAGAGCGCGATGGTCAAAGCTCTCTGGTAGCCCTTTCCACCATAGCCTGTTGTTGAGGTCGAAAGAGAGAACTCACGAGCACATTGCATACTGATTAGAGCACTAGTAGAGAGTAGGTGCTGGTGTGGATGTGACAGACAATGGTTGCAGGAGTATTGCACATGGCAGATTGCTAGGCCAAAAGGCGGATCGCATGCGGAAGGTCGCTAGGTTGGAATGTGATTACAGGTCGCCAGGTTGGAATGTGATTACACGTGACGGTTGCACGTAGATTACGCACAGAAAGCCAATCACAAATCCGCATCTAGAGTCGGTGAGAAGAAGGAAAAAGTGCATGGCGCCGGTTACAGGGAAGGGTGGCCAAAGGTTCCAACAGGGACTCTTGACTGAAGATTTTCAGGAAGTGTCACCAATCAATTTAGGGCATTCTTAAAACGCTATGTCATCAAAGAAAAGATACCTTTAGCAACCTGCAGACATAGATGAGGAGGAAGAAGAAGAAGAAGTAGAAGAAGAACATGATGAAGGAGAAGAGGAAGAGGGAGTGGAGGGCGTTCTCACAAATAAAGCTCTATTTGCAATGCCATACGGTTTTGACTTCATCGGCGTGGAATGGACTGTGCAGGGGAGTTTAGAGGGACTCTGTCTCCAAAGACCGCTACCCACTGCCCGCACTTCAAGTTATGAGCGAGTTGGCAGATGCATCCTGTTTGCATACACTACAAAGGAGCATGCAAACAGGCAAGTTGTTGTCATCAACGTATGGGCGAGAGACATCATTATGCCTTGCTGAAAAGGAACTTCCGAGGGGATGTCTATGTTGACCCGTTCAATTTGATCTGTCAGAGACTGAAAACCGCGCCGGATTAGGTAAGTCAAAGTGTTGATCACATCATTTATATTCCAGTTGCAGCGTTGTTCCCCCTCTCTCGCCTCGTGTGTTTCACAATATTCTTCGCTTATCAACGCATTATCGATCCTAATTTTCGCTAGAAGCGAAAACGACCCTCTCTCCCTCTTCTCCGCCCTTCCACCTGTCCACTCTCACCAATTTTCCCCTCTGCCTCCACCCTCCTCTTCTCCGCCTTCTTCCCTCCGCCATCTCACCTGCCTGCCTTCCCTCACTTCCGCTTTTTCCCCTGCGCAATCACTCCTCCCCCTTGCCTTTCCCGCCTCCGCCTCCCTCTTTTACAATATCCGTCGCTTATCGGCGCATTTTCGCCTCCACCAAAATAGGATTGATAATATTATCAATCCTAATTTTCGTTAGAAGCGAGAACGGCCCCTCTCTCCATTTTCTCCGCCCTTCCACTTGTCCACTCTCACCCATTTTTGCTTCCTCCCTCCACCTCCACCCTCCTCTTCTCCGCCTTCCCTCCTCCGCCATCTCGCTCGCCTGCTTTCCCTCACTTCCGCTTTTTCCCCTGCGTGACCCCTCCTCCCCCTTGCCTTTCCCGCCTTCCCCTCCCTCTTTCACAATATTTGTCGTTTATCGGCGCATTTTCGCCTCCACCGAAAATAGGATCGATAATATTATCGATCCTATTTTTTCGGTAGGCGAAAGCGGACGCGAAAGCAATCGCTCCTCCCCCTATGCCTGCTCTCCATGCATGTTTACCTTTCTTCACGTTCCGCCTCCTACCTGTCCCCAACTCCCCCTTGCCCTATCTGGCTTAGTCAGGGAAAGGCGGAGAGAAGAAACGTAGAGGGGGAGGAGGCAGAGGGGGGAAAGAGGTGATGGGGCGAAGGCAGAAAGGGAAAATAAGATCGATAATATTATCGATCCTATTTTTGCAAGAGACGAAAATGAAAGCGGAGAGGGGAGAGCGGACGGGTGGGAAGTTATCGATCCTATTTTTGATAGATGCGAAAATAGGCCGACATACTGCTTCCCTCTTGCCCCCTTCTCCCTTTCCGCCTTCTCCCCCTCCACCTTCTCCCCCTCCCTGGCTTCTCGCCCGTCTGTTCTCCCCTCTGGGCTTCCATTTTTGTCCCTTGCAAAAATAGGATCGATAATATTTTCGAAATTTCGATCCTATATTTGATAGACGCGAAAATGGGCGACATGTTACCGAGGCTTAAAGACCGTACATCCGCTGTGACCCACATCACATCGGGCTGGCAAATAGACTGGCAGACTGATTGACTGATTGACTTACAAATAGACTGACAGGCAGACAGATAGTCACACAAACAGATAGACATACAAACAGAGGGGCAGGAAGACAGACGGACTGACAGCTGGCAGATAGAGGGCCTGACAGACAACGAGGCAGACACACAGGACAAACAGCGTGTCTATCTGTCCATCCATCCATTTGTCGGTCTGTCTACCTGTGTGACTATTTGCCGGTCTGCCCGCCTGCCCGTCTGTCCATATGTCGGTCTGTCCGTCTGCCTGTCTACCTGTTTGCATGTCTGCCCGTTTCTGTCTCCCTGTCTGTCTGGCTATTTGCCAGTTTGCATGTTTGCATGTCTGCCCCTGCCTGCCTCTCTGTCTTTCTGTTTATAGTCTCTGCCTGGCAGGCTGGCAGTTTGTCTGCCTGTCTACCTATTTTTCTGACTGTCTGTCTGTATGTCTATCTGTATGTCATTTAGTCTATTTTCTGTCTGTCAGTTTGTCTATTTGGCTCTCTGACTGTCTTTATAATTATGTGACTGTGGCTCTCTGCCTGTCTTGTTATCTGACTGTAAACTGTCTCTCTAGTTAAATGGTCGCCGCACTTTTGTTTTCCTTTTTTCCCTCATAGAGGGCTGACCTTTTTTTTCTGTGCACAACAGGTGTTTTGTCAAAAGCATCAAGAATACATGGATAACTACTTTAATAAGGCTGGCCGACAGATGTTGCAGCCTTTGTTTTCACAAACGCCTCAGATGCATCCTGTGCAAATGCCTCAGTACCATCCTTATGCACAAGGGCCTTCAGCACAAGCACAGCAGGCAACTTTCTATCAACAACAAGCTCCTCCTTTCGCCGGGCAGCACCAACAGAGAGCCTCCGCTGGCTTGCAGCAGGCTGAGGCTACTTTCCATCAGCATCAAACTCCTCCTTTTGTCGGGCAGCATCAACAGAGAGCCTCCTTTAACGTGCAATCCTCTTATGTTTATCCACAACAACGCCCTTTCCCGATCCACAACAACGCTCTTTCCCGCCCATAGTGAGTTAAACCTCAGATGCAGTTTGGACACAACAAGATGAACCGAACTGGTCACTGAGCTCACGACCTTCCCTTGGTCCTGCATCACTTCCGCAGTCCGCTTTGCTTAATGCGAACACGACACGTGCAAGGCATGTGCCTGCTCCCTAGGGAGCGCAACCTCACAAGGGACAGCGCGGGAAGCATTGGCTAGCAACATGCCAAAAAAGCAGCACCAAAGGCCACAAAAGGAAAGGGAGGATAGAAAGCGGCAAAGGAAAAGAAAACGTTGTTGAGGTTTCCGGAGCAACGACTGATGTGCAGCCCATAGAGGAGCCTCGACTAGAAACTATGCAATCCGCTTTGGTGTCATTGCAAGATAAAAAGGTTGTCGTAACTCTTTTCTATTTGCCCATTGCATGCATGATAAGGCCCCCTGTTGACACTCAAGATGGCAACCGGCCAATGAAAATCAGGGAGCCTGCAGATTATCATGTCAGATGCATCACGACTTTAATGGAGAGGGCTCCTGCCGGCGATCCGAATCCTTGGGTGGGTGTCGTTGACCCGTCACAGTGCTCCAAGCTGGAAGATGTTGACACGAAAATATTGCAAGAAGGTGAATACACTCTTTGGATAATCGGCGGTGGGCATTGCAGCCTTTTGCAGGGAGGCACGCACAAGGCTGTCTATTATACATCCTAAGAATGAGCACTTCCAACACTTCGTGTGCTACGTCTATGCAGGATTGACTGTAGAAGAGGCGAGATTGATTGGCCATGAGCACAACATCATGGTCAGGTGTCAGAAAAGGCTGACTTTTGAGCAAAAAATGAGATGTTGGAGACAAGTTTTGAGAACAATGGCTCTTTTTTTTTGTAAAGTCGCATGAAGTCAATTGTGCATGTTTGGAAGGACCGGGTCTTCTAGCTAAGACATGGTATGACATTGCTAATTATGATTCTCAGCTTCAAATCTGCATGAAGTTAGAGCCGGTATAGGATCTCGTTGCACAAAGCTTCAGGTTATGGGAGGAGGGTATAATAAAAATGTGAAAATGAGGAAAGGTGTTAGCGACAAGAAAGTGAAAAGCCTTGAGGTAACAGACAACCTGGCACAGGGAGAAGAGGCACAGGGGCAAGGAAGGAGAAGAGGCAGAGACAGACCACCACGAAAGAAGAACACTGATACGTGTCAGCAACGCTTATCTTTTATAACCCTAAACCGACTAAGTCTTATGGATGTGACACTTCGGAATGAGATTGTAAGTGAGCCAACTGACATGCCGTTCAGACCATGAACCCAACTAGCCTCCCTTTCTGATGAGGTTATCATTCTTGTACTTACCGAGGTGATAAGTGGAGATCTCTCTCTTGATGAGATGGATAAGAGACTGGGACAGATTAAAACCAGAGAGAGAGCAACTGCATAGTTTGTTCGCAAAATGTTCGACGACATTGTCTGTAGTGATGCGGGAACCCCCCCCCGAATTTCGTGTCTTCCATTAACCATCTCTCTGTCGGTTTGGAGAGTTGGGAGAAAGCAGAGGAGTACCCAGTTCACACGAGGGAAGAGATGCTCTTACAATTCTATAGCTATTCTGAGAAGAAGCCCAAATATGATGTTCAGGCTATGATCGTTTACAGCGGCAAAGCAAAGAGCTACAAAGAAACTGAAGAGCTCAGTCAAAGGGCTGGAGAGGGGGTTGCGACACAGGTATCAGCCAGCAGTCAGAGTATCAGCCAGCAGTCAGAGTCTGCTGAGTGGATGGACCATGTATGAGGGTGAAGGGTATAAGCCTATAAGGGGACTGTGAAGGTGCTGCAGTGTGACATGCTGGTCCTTGCTGGACTTACGCAGGAAGTTGGAAGATAGGTTTTCCTTCACTTTGTGTGTGATGGATTTGCCCTGCGGCTGGAGTGCAGAGGATTCTGTAGGAGACGAAGAAAAGTTCGGCAGAGAACCGTGACAGATCCTTACATGTGCCCGTACCTTCAAGGAGATCACAATCTCGCCATATTGGGTGCTGGCGGGCCTTCTGCTTTGTTGAGATGCTTGCTGATGATGTAAGGTCTGTCTTTGAAGCAGAGTGTAACTGTGGAGTGGAAATTGGCGTTTGGGCTGGCTCCTAATGTCCTCCCTCCAAGTGGTTTGACGTTGACGAACTGCGTGTAGTTTTGCGTCCTGGGTTTCTACAGTAAAAGTCAGGCGAGAGAACCTTTGCAGTTTCAGTTCAATGATGCCGAGAACTGCTGCACCATCCCTGCTGTATCAAAAAAGTGCACTTCAACTACTGATGGCCGAGTTCTTTGCCCTTATTAGAAGCTCATTGCGCTGTACTATTGAGTGGCTTGTCAAAAAATTATCAGATCCCAACGACTCTTAGATTGTTGATGCATTCTCAGGATCTGGCACAGGGGCTGTTGCTGGTCTCCTCTGCAAGAGGCATGTTCTTGTGGTAGAGAACGACACCAGATGTGTGATGGGCATATGTGCAAGACTTACAGCTGGGGAGTTAAAGATTGCAGCAGGGAGTGAGGCCGTTGCGAAGACTGTTTCAGAATCTGAGCCTTGGAGAAAAACATAGGGAATTGCATCCCATATGTTCTTCTAGCTACCTGGGGACTTTTCCCCTTTCGCATTTCGGTTTCTCTTTTGGTTTGCAGCAGTTCGTTCACATGGGATGCTGCGTGCATAGGCTGTTGCTTGCATGCTCCCAACTGTGGATACGTAGAGTAGCTTTGCTACTTTCAAATTTTAGAGCTGCAGTTTCATTTTCATTTCAGCTCTCTCCGTCAGAAACATACTATGTAAATAATGATTGACTTTTATTGCTTTCTGCTGGTTTTCTCTGAAGACAGAACGTGAACAGCGAAATTAGGCTTCTGTCTGTCGGTCGGCCGGTTTGTCTGTCAGTGTCTGTCTGTCTTTTTGTCCATCCGTCCGTCTTTCCGGCCACCTCTCTGCTCCTCCGCCTGTCCGCGGCCGGCCTGCCCGCCAGCTCGCCAGCCCACCTGCCTGCCTGCCTGCCTGCCTGTCTGTCTGCCTGCCAGTCTGTCTGCCTGCATCCCCGCCCGCCTGCCTGCCTGTCTGTCTGCCTGCCTGTCTGTTTGTCTGTCTGGTCTGATCAGTTTAATATATTTTTCCTTTTTTTTTTTTTTTTTAATTCGCACCATTTCTCAGTTTATGCGTAGCGTCCTTGCGCAGGGGCCACGCTAACCTTCTCACCAGATGTCCCGAAAGACTGATCAATTTCAAGTTAACACCTGATCCTTGAGAGCAAAACCCGTCCGCCTGTCTGCCTGCCTGCCTACCGGTCTCCCTGTTTGTCTGTCTTCCTGGCTATCTTCCTGTCTTCCTGTCTGACTGTCTGGTGTTATCAGTTGCATATCTGATCCTTGAAGAAAACAAGTAAACAAAAGAAAAAAAGAGTATCTGTGCACTTGATGAGCCAGCTGCCTGACCCTGTCCCTGGTGCCCGAGCCAGACCATTACCATGAAGTCAAGCCTGACCCTGAGCTTGCACCCGAGCCTGACCCTGTCCCTGGCATGAGCATGACCCTCGCCTTGAACTCAAGCACGAACCTGACCTTGCACTCGAGCCCAACCCTGACCTTGAGCCCAAGCTTGACCCTGAGAGCTTGCACCCAGGCCTGACACCCGATTTTAACTCGGTATCGAAGCTCAAGCCTAGAGCCTAACCCTAGACCTTAGTAGAGGGTCATGGCATGACCCTCACCTTGAACTCAAGCATGACCTGACCTTGCACTCGAGCCCGACCCTGACCTTGAACCCAAACTTGACCCTGAGAGCTTGCACCCAGGCCTGACACCGGATTTTAACTCGGTATCGAGGCTCAAGCCTAGAGCCTAACCCTAGGCCTTAGTAGAGGGTCATGGCATGACCCTCACCTTGAACTCGAGCATGACCCTGACCTTGCACTCGAGCTCGACCCTGACCTTGCACTCGAGCTCGACCCTGACCTTGAGCCCAAGCTTGACCCTGAGAGCTTGCACCCGAGCATTTAATGTGCTATCAGAGGTCAAGCCTAGACCCTAAACCCTAAACCCTAAACCCTAGACCTTAGTAGAGGCTGGCACTCCTGTCTGATTTAAACCACCAGTACTTGGGCCATACATCGGCCCCCGGCCTTCCCCTTAGGGGGTCTGCAAAGGGAAGGTTCGGTCGTTGCTGAGTGGGCAGGCCCCGGTTCACTCGGCATGACACCAAAGAATAACAGAACAAAGAAGAAAAAAAAAAAGATTCAAATACACAAAAATTAAAAAAGAAAGATAACCAAAGGTAAACAACAAAGTCACGAGAGAGAGAGAGAGAGAGAGAGAGAGAGAGAGAGAGAGAGAGAGAGAGAGAGAGAGAGAGAGAGCATTTTTGGAGGCCTTGCGGCCCCTGAATCTGTAACTCTTTTTGTTATACTTTGCCTTGTGCAGTGGGCCCTAATAAAGCTTATTAAATTTCTCAACTTGAAAAAGGAAAATAAAAACATTTGTCTTTTTTAATTTTTTTTTTTTTTTTCTATCCAGATGGAGCACAGAATCTGCTAAGATATGAAACTGATAGGAACAGAAATTGCACTAATTATTATTAGCCGAACTCAAAAGGCCGAGAGAGTTTTTTTTTTTTTTTTTTTTTTTCAATGCCATGCGGTTCTGATAGGCCGAGAGAGATGTAATTCAAAATTGCCGAGCGTTCCTGGATTCAAACTCGGGTGTGTGTGGTGTGCGACAGACGCATGCATGCGTCGGGGTTCCTTTTCCCCGATTTTCGAAGCGCAGTACTGCGAACAGTGTACTTTTTATTTGTTTACAAGGGTTTGATGATTATTGTGTTCTGTTCGCCGAGTTTTATTGCTTGTCGTAGACTATTTTCCTCCCTGTCATGTGCCCTGCGTGCCAAGATGAGGGCGCACTTACGTGCGTGATGATGTGAATGAGTGCAAGCCATTGATGATAGCATTCATTCGAGTTCACATATGTCCATGGTCCAAATGTTGGAGTACATATTTTATGTTGCCAATCATTCATCTTCATCTTCATCAAAGTGTTGTGAATGATTGAACGATGAGTGCAGAAGGAAGAAGGGAACTGAGTGAAAACGTCAATCTCTCACACAGAATTCATGCACCTTATGACCCACAACTTTACATGGAAGCTTTGCAATCGGAAAGAACAAACATAAGAAAACACGTTTGCGATATAAAAGGAATGTTCGTCATAACACACGAAATCAAATTAGCATCAATGATGCGCATAGACATGACGGACGTTAATGACACCGCACAGTCGACGATGAGTGGCCCCTTTAATGAAAAGACGTGCATGTCGACTGCACTTTGCTGTCTGCTTTATGAAACCAAGCTCTCCCAAGGAAACGACTCGACGCAAAAGAAGTAGAAGACGTCTACGAAACGCGCGCAACCGCTATTCACACGCCATGCCAGCTCCTGTCCCCATCATCATCGGCGACATCGTCGTCATCACCATCACCACCTTCGTCATCATCATCGTCATCATCATCATCATCTTCATCATGAACATCGTCATCATCATCTTCATCATCATCATCATCTTCATCATCACCATCATCATCGCCACCGTCATCATCACGATCGTCATCATCACGATCGTCATCATCACGATCGTCATCATCACGATCGTCATCATCACGATCGTCATCATCACGATCGTCAGCATCATCATGAACATCGTCATCATCATCATCGTTGTCATCACCATCATCATCATCGTCACTGTTATCATCATCATCATCAACGTCATCATCGTCGACATCATCGTCATCATAAGCAGCACCGGCGGGTGACTGTGCGCGGTCACCTCCTGTCGTCGTCCACAGCGCCTGCCGTCACCATTCCCCGCCCTCGTCCTTCTCGTCGTCTTCATCATCGATCTCCGGAGGTCCGGTGCCTAACCAATCTAGTCGTATGGCGAGCTCAGGAGACGTCAACGTGGCGTCGTTGTGGAACGACACCCCACACGAAACCCAGTCGGGGATGTACACCGGAGGGTCGACCAAGGTCATGGGGGGCTTCCCCATTTTCTCCGTTACTGCATTGACACACTGTAGAACATGGCGGCGCGCGTCGAACGAGCGATGCAGCGACGCAATGAGCGTCGGTTTCGCAATGAGCTCCACGAGATGGGACGCCTCATAATGCGAACGGAAATTATCTCCCGCCATCGGCATGATCCACATGGCGGCAGACAACAAAAGGCGCATGCAGTCTGCCACGTTCCCCAGCCTCTCGTACGATATCCGCCCGCCGTCTACCCCCTCCCCCGTGTTAACAACATTCGTGAAAGCTCCCACCAGACGCTGCGTTGTGGACTCCTGATACGACGCCATTTCGTCGTCCTCGTGCCTGTCGTGTATGACGCCACCTACGTACCAGATGAGGAGCTTCATATGAAGCTCCAAAGTGTTATGGACGACCGCCGGACTCACACATACCTGCCAGTCCTCTACAAACTAGATGGCGCGCGCGAGGTCTGTGGCGACGTGGTTCAGCACATACCCGTAGGAGCAGTGGTACCCGCGCGCACGATCGGGGGACTTGAAGATCCACCCATGGATGATGCGCAACGCTATGGTCTGCACCCTCGAAGCCCTCTCCTTCGCGGCCCCCAACTCCGACACGTCTTCCAGCTTCTGCTGAGGGATCGTGGCGTTCGGGAGGACAACGCTTTTTCTGATCTCCGACGGTTTCACACCCTTCGCGATGGCGATGAGGTGCAGGCGCGTCTCCTGGATGATCTTGAACATCCCATGCCCCTCCGTCTCGTTCCAGAAACGCAGATCGTCCACCCACACTTTCGCTTTCGCCTCCAAAGCCGCCAGGTTTCCGGATCGCCTCTGCCTGTTAATGAGGGGATCGTTGTCATCAGCATCATCACGACCGTCGCCACCGCCCCCCCCCCGCGCCTGTCGTTGATGTACCAACGACGGCTCCCACCGCTGCGGCTTCCTTTGCGGGAATGCGCGTCGCAAGCTGTCCCCTGACTGCCGCATTCACCCCCGCCCCTTCATCCCTTCTCGCCTGTCCCGCCGTGGGCGTCGCTGGGTTTGAAGGCGCCCGCATTGGCGGGTGTTTACCGACGTCCTGGGCCGCCTGCACGTCCTTCGACGGCACGACGCCGCGCATGCCAGGGGTCGTCGGCTGGCCACGCTCCTCCCTGGCAACAACACCGCCTCCCACGTCGCCGGCCGCCTCACCCTTGCCTCGCGCAACCCCGTGACCACCATCTTTACCACCGTCGATGCCTTCCTCTCCGCTCACCATTCGCGCGTTCGCTAGTTCACGCAAGGTCCCTTTCCTCCCATGAAACGTGTCCGCTTCTGATTCGAAATCGTCGTCCTGTCCGCTGCTGGCCTTGGTAACCCACTCTTCCCGCACGGACCTCCCGATCACCAGAGCACCGCCGCTTGATGCCTTGGGCTTCTTCGCCTAATGCCTCCCGCGCTTCACGACGCCGGCAGCTTCCGTTTTCTGGGAATCCCTCTCCCTTTTCCCCTTGCCAGAGTTTGCGAGTATTCGTCATCGCCGAGAAGACAGACAACGATGATGGCGATGACGAAGAGACAACAACCACACGGCTGCCACAATGATGCCCGACCGAACGGGGAGAAAGACGAGCGGTCAAGAAGAAGGAAGGGTGAGAACGATGGCGGCGAGGGAAAGCCTGCGCAGGTGGAGTCCAAGCGTGAATACGACGTCTGGCGAAAACGGCGTCTGGCGAGAGAGATGGCGGCGAGACACAAAGTGCGCGAACAGGAGTCCCAACGTGAAGATGACGTCTGGCGAGAGAGATGGCGGTGAGACACACAGTGCGCGAACAGGAGTCCTAACGTGAAGATGACGTCTGGCGAGAGAAATGGTGGCGAGACACACAGTGCGCCAACAGGAGTCCCAACGTGAAGATGACATCTCGCAAGAGAGATGGCGGCGAGACACACAGTGCACGAAGAGGAGTCGACACGTAAAGATGACGTCTGGCGAGAGAGATGGCGGCGAAACACACAGTGGGCGAAGAGGAGTCGACACGTAAAGATGACGTCTGGCGAGAGAGATGGCGGCGAGACACACAGTGCGCGAACAGGAGTCCCAACGTGAAGATGACGCTGGGACTGCGCGATGGCGGCGACACAAGCAGTGCGCGACGAGGAGTCCGAACGCGAAGATGTCGTCTGGCCACCGCCTGCGTGGACAGGTCATATCGTGGTCGTGGCAAATGTTCCTCACGCACCGGCGACAGTGCACAGGTTGGCTAGAGGGTGAAGGGAATGGCAGAGGGACCATTCCATTTGCAACCCCTTTTCCGACACACGGACGGTGGGTATGCGGCATTCCGCCAATCAGACCCCCCAAAAAAACGAACACCCCCGCCTCCAAATGACTATACAGCGACCAAAAAAGCCCGCCGCACCCCCCACTGGCCGTGTCATAGGAGTCTGATACACATGCCCTAAAAAAAAAAAAAAAATAAAAAAAAATAAAGGGAAGTCCAACATACAAATTGAATTTCAAACTTCGACACCTTTTCGAGGGAGATATTAAATGGCGTGACATAAATAGCAACACCGTTGATAAAAGAAATGTTCATTCAATACGACACAAGAAACGAAAGACGTGGTGCCCAGAGACATGTGTTTACTGCAAGGAAAGCAAATATCATGCAGTGAAGAGAGCCAAGAAAATGTCCACATCATAACAGCCTACCATATTGCAAATCAAAGTACTCTCTGTCTCTTTCTCTCTAACAAACCAATACACAGAGGACAAGGGAACACATACATTGTACAAGTGCATCGTCGGTGACAGAAACTGGAAGCCAAATTCAGCAATAGGAGCCAACAATAACAAATTTCCAATTCTCTCTCTCTCCATGTATCCACTTTGCAAACTGAAGAAATGAATCAAACGGTCGTCCACGAACCTATACCCGCCACGTTCATCATCGAGTGTGGTTGGATCATCCGACCACCTCCCGATTACGAGCACACTACAACCTGTCTCTTATACACATCTAGATGTGTATAAGAGACAGCCAATACACAGAGGACAAGGGAACACATACATTGTACAAGTGCATCGTCGGTGACAGAAACTGGAAGCCAAATTCAGCAATAGGAGCCAACAATAACAAATTTCCAATTCTCTCTCTCTCCATGTATCCACTTTGCAAACTGAAGAAATGAATCAAACGGTCGTCCACGAACCTATACCCGCCACGTTCATCATCGAGTGTGGTTGGATCATCCGACCACCTCCCGATTACGAGCACACTACAACTACGGCCGAAGCGATAAACAAATAAGTAAAAAAACAAGGGCACTCCGCGCTCCACAATGTACAATGGAATAAATCCACGGAGAAGACGGACAGACCGACAGAAGTACGCGCACGACAGGCAACAGAGTGACATCCATAGCCGAAAAATGCCCTGTGGGAGACGTTCCCGTCTACCGCTCTCGTATAGCCTTCGCTGTTTCCAGCAGCGCATGACACATAAGCTTTGCTAACTTCATTAGACGCAGCGCAGTGTTGCTTCTGGACCTCCACCTCCGCTTCGATAGCCTCACACTGCCAAATTTGAATGGAGCATTGCCTCTTGCTCGCGCTCTCCATCGCCTCGCATTGCCTCATGCTCTCGCTCTCCATCGTCGACGCCATCAACGCCCCATGCTTCTCCATGCACTCGCTTAAGGCCTTGAATGTCTGCTGCCGCACGTTTTTCCTCTTCATGAAACCAGCCGGATTTCCAGTCGTCTGTGAGCCCCCACGCGCTGAGTTGCCGTCTTCGTCGTTGCCATCTCCAGCGGCATCCCCGTCCCCCACAGATTCCGGAGTCGCCGACTGTGCAGATGGGAGTTGCACACCTCCTGCGCCACCGGTGTCTGCAACATTGCTCGGGCTGATAGTGTGGCTCCTCTCCTTCGCCCCTTTGATCTCCTCGTAGACGGACCGATCCATGTTGAAGCTGAATCCTTTCTCTGCCCTCTTCTGACTCGTCAACTAGAAGAAGTCCTCCTTCCCCGACATGCCCATGAAAGTGTGGATCTTTTTGAACTTTTGCATGAGATTATCCAATTTCTTCCCGCATTTGTCTGTCGGCCTGTCAACACCGACCTTCAGCAACCTCTCTCGGACGTCCAACCATTTCCACTCCCTCGACCGCATCCGTGCGAATGCGTGCCCCGCCGCTTGCAGTTGGGCGTCCTGATCCCGCTTCGCCCTTATGAGGGCCACCATGTGATCCACAGACCAGAAATTCCGACCACTCTCCCCATCCCCCTCACCTTCCGCATCAGCAGAGGTCGCCGACAACCTCTTCCGCCTCCGCCCAGCATTCGCCGAGGCCCTGCTTCTGCCGCCCCTGCCACCCATGTTCGGCGCACGCAACGGGAACATGTCACCGCTGTCGTCCTCCTCAGCGTCGCACTGAACTTCGTCACCGTCTGTCCAGACGTCACCCCCCCCGCCAACCGCGTCTGCTTGCCCGGCCCACTCGCCCACGCGTAATCGCTGCACACCTTGCGTTATGGACTCTTCTTGCTGCCGCCGCAACTCCTGCCTCGACTCCTTCCATACCCGCCTGCCATCTCCACGCGCGCCCTCGGAAGGGAAGTCTTCCTCACTCACACCCCGTTCAACTGGACGAGGAACGGTGTCGCGGCCCCTGGAGAACGCAGGAGGGGGGTTCATCCACTCAGGGCGACCAGCGGTGGTGCGTGGAATTGACGGGCCAGAAGTCGCCTGCACTCGAGGCCGCTCCCTCGTCTTCTCGGACGTCTCCTGAGGCGCAGAACCACCCCTTGTGCCCCTGCTGACCAATGTCACCTGCCCCGCGTCGTCGTTGGGATGAGGGTTCATGAGCACAGTGCGCGTGGCAGAAGATGGGCTCCCGCTCCGCAGGCCAATTGTGAGATCCACAGGTGGGAGGCGTTCCGCGTCCTGGGCACCTTCGTGGAGGAGGGAAGTGAACGTCTGCCTGTACTTCGCTCTGCGCCGATCATACAACTGGCTACCCGTCCATTCCTGGGTCGACCCGCTACCCAGTGGAACTGTGTTGGACACGTCCACGTCCGCCTCCCCCTCGTCCGAATCGGGCAGAAGCTGCATGTGAGGCGGGAGTCCTTCGTACGGCGATGGACTTGCCGCCCTTCTGTCTACACCGGTGCAGCTTTACTGCTGCGGGCCCGGGAAACTGTCTGAATGGGCCTGGGTGCAGACACTTTGGCTGAAGGCAGAAGCTACGGGGCACACGCAGGCGAGGCCCAGGCAGCCAGACACAGGGCTGCACTTTCCATTTAGAAAGTGCCTCGCCCAGCCAGAGCACATTCTGGCCTCACACTTCTGGGCGGCCACGCTACTGCGTTGTAAGCAGGCATGCTGCCTGGGCGCTGGCGAGCCAGGGGCGCACGTGGGCGCACAGTGGTGGAGGGTGCAGCTGCGCTGCAGGCGCAAGCGGCCATAGCCTGGCCTGCTTGTGGTGATGCCGGTGGACGATGGTGGTCTTCGGGTGAGAGGAGACTAAGAGGGAAAGAGAGGGGTGAGGTGAGAGGAGGAGAAACACGTACCTGTTGTATGCTGGCAATCTGCATTGGCGACGTCTTCACGCACATTGGTCTTCCGCTTGAAGTGATTCCTGTTGCATGTATGTAGTGGTAGGCTAGATAGTTGCTGAGTAGGATAGGCTGGGCGCTCAGCGCCAATCAAGAAGGGCGACATTGGATACTATGTTGGTGATGGCAAGAGAGGGCCGACATTGTATTGCTCTTATTTGGCATGTATCTCGATGCATTGTGCTTTCTGCTTGGAACACGATTATGTGGACTTCAGCGTGATATCACAATTTGGTTTTCTGTCTATCGCTGTCACTCATTTCCTTGCAGGCGGTTTCACCTTATCCGACATAGGCATGATGCGTCTCTCTAGCCGCTTGTCTTCTTAAATTCAATTAAATTGTCTATTCGATGGTGATCTTGTCTGACTACTTCACCCTATAAAATGAAATAGGATCTTGTCTATGGAATAAACTGCGATCTTCTCCGTGTACCGAGTTGTGATCTTGTCTGTGCAATGAGCTGCGAGCTTGCCTTTGTAACTGCACTTATAAATTATTGATTTTTTTTTTTTTAACCACTAATACCTCCGAGCTTATTTTTGCCGACCCTGAATTTCACTGCGCTCCGAGTTTTGTCGAACCTGGGTCCCACTCCATTTTCTTTATGGTACTCTCATGGAAAGAACACACAAACAAAAGAAAGAAAGTTGCGGTTGTGAAACTCGCAAAACAAAAAAAAAACAAGAAAAAAGAAACAAAGTTATGGCCATGATTGTTGTTGTATACATTCTTGGAAGTGGTCGTGTGAGTGTGCCCTCAGTGAGGGTATCTCAACCCGATGGCCAGGTTTTCAGATTCCAGAAACACAAAACAAGAAAAAAAACAACAGAAACACGGATTCGGCCGTGAAAATGGTTGGATACATTCCTGCAAGTGCCATTATGATCAGGGTCACAATCCTTTGAGGAAACACAACTCGAGCAAATCACAAATTCAGATTGTCAGATTTCAAAAAAAAAAAACGAAAACACAAATTCGGTCGTGAAAATTGTTGGATACATTCCTCAAAGTGCCAGTGTGATTAGGGTTACAATCCTCTGAGGAAACACGACTAGAGCAGATCACAGACTCTGCCTTTCCTTGTTGGCAAGGGACTCATAACAAACAAACGAGAAAGAAAATAAAGAAAACAACAAGTTTCAGAACGTGACAGTTTTTGTTGTAAGATCCATTTTGTAGAGGAAGACAATGAGCGCGACCTCCTAGACTACTCTGCACATCATTGCAAAAAAACAAAAAAAAATCTTTTTTCATTTTTCTTTCATGCGCAAACAAAAAAAAACTAAGATTTATGGTATTTTCCGAGCTTGGGTCCCACCCTTGAATTCTTCGGGTACAGGCGAACTTGTAATTTCTCAACACTGGCAGAGGTACCAGTGGTTTAAGGCTGAGTGTCAAAGTGGGGTACATGTATTCTATATAGAGATTTTGATAGATGAACCTAATTTATGGAAAATTCATTTACAAACAAATAGTAATGGAATCTATACTATAATATTACTATTAATATATCAGCTTGTAAAATAAATTATGTCATAATGAGCAGATAAATTATTTACATTTTATAAGTATAATTCATGAATTAGTTCAATAAGTTCATCTATTTTTTCTTTATTGATTTTTTATATTCATAATCCTCATACGTTATTTATGCATGAAATATTATGCAATGGAAACTCTAGTGTAAGGTGCAAGGTATTGTAATGTACCAGGAGAATTAGCAATTTCTGCTACTGCAATGGTGTCACTTAACGCAAAGCGATCCTCAAAAGTATTCATTACTTGAACAATCGAAGAAGTTTTTTTACGAATAGCTATATGAAATATTCTGCAAGGGAAACTTCAGTATAAGATGCAAGGTATTGTAATATAGTACGAGAATTAACAGTTTCGGCTACTACTATAATATTTATTTAAAGCAGAGCGATTCTCCAAAGTATTAACTAGCAACTGAAGAAACTTTATGACCAATATCTATATAAACACATTACACGTCTTGGCCTTTTTGGTTTAAAATTGTATCTATGGATACAACGGTTTTTTCAGTTTGACACAATTTTCTAACAACAAAGATCGATATATATGGGACGCTAAACCTGGTCTCCAACCGGTGTTGCTCCCCACTTATAGACCGAAGCAACCAAAACTGCAATTATAAGTTGTATAAGAGGAAGGAATCCAAGTTCTGGAGATAAATGAATCATTTTCGAATTCGGCTGTTTTTTACTTGCATTTGTCATAATTGTCCGATCTTTTCGAAAATCTGAGTAAGGTTGAAAACTTCATCGGACTTTGACAATTGAACAACGGTGCTACTTAGAGAAACCTCTAAATATGTTTGAGCAGAGCTCAAATTAAGAAAAAACAGAGCATAGACCTGAAACTTTTAAACTTGAAAAATATGTTTGAAACCCAGTGAGAGTTGAATGAAATAGACTTGATGTTAAGACAAAAGTCAACTGAAGTTAAGGTTCTTATAGGTAACTCAGCCCTGTGTCAGAACAATCCATATGAAATTTTATGAATCATACCAGATTCTGTAAATTGAACTCTCTATCAATAGATTTATGACAATTTTGTGTCCATCGATTCTGTTAGTGGATTTATATGAGCTTGACACATTATCGTATTTCATTCTATCAAGATTTAAACTCCTCATCTACTATGTGTTCAACATCAGTTGCATGCATGCCTGCACCATTTGAAGAACAATATGCAATTTCTTATAGTGATGTGAAGGTGAAAGGAGTTATACTCTTCCATCAGGATGAATGATACAAGTCAATGCCATTGACTAGATTCACCTAAAAATCTCCAATACACGGACCCAAATAACTTAAGAAAACGAATGGCTCACTTTCAAAACTTTAAAGGATCGGGGCTACTGGACCCCAATGGTTGGAGGCGCCAGCCAAAACAGAAAAAAAATGCGTCGTCGATAAAACTTAACGCGCAATGCGAGTTTGCTATGCTCGTTTCACATGTATACTGGTTGTTCAAGGTCACAAATCTGTCTGGTAGAGGGGTGGTAGCAATTGGACGAGATTCCAGTGGTCTTTGTCTTTCGAGCTTGTTTGCGAGCAATTGCTTGTGGTCTTCACATGCATGAATCGATCTCTCCGGGTCTCTTGTTTGATTCCTTGTGTGACTATATGATTGTTCATCTTATATTAAATATATGAGTGAATAATTGTTGGAATAAGAGTTAAAAAATGATTGCAGACTCTCGTCATTTTGAAAACACCAAATAAACTCTCTTCACCTGTCAAAACTCACCCTTCGACACAACCTTACGCCCTTTTAATAACAATAATCATAGACAACGTGCACGTGGATGGGATGTTCCAAAGACTGCGACCCATATCAACAAAGTGTATAATTTTCTTGATGAGTTATTTTGCCTAGGCTATATGTGTGATGGTCGTGTGATTGTTGAAATTGTTTTTTCTCGTATTTTCGGTTTTTGCCTTACATCTCTGATAAGTGCCTAAAAACTTGTGCTCGAACTATACGTAGGAGGATCACTATCAATAACGAGGCTTAACTTACATGCATTACACAAAAGAGAAATGTTGGGAAAAACTGTCTGCCTATGAGCTTTCTCTGCAGGACGCATAAACACACCCTTGCAACTCAGCGCAATCCGGCAAATTCCAACAACCTTTTGATGGTGGAAGAGAAAAATTGGAAGACATCGTCATTATGGGCGCTAAGAACTTCTTGGTGCTCTCCGCGGACCACACGCTTCTTCATCAAGGATCAATATAGTATCTTTCAACTACTCAGCTGTTGAACAAGTTGCGTATGGTTGCTTGATGAGCGTCCTTTACTCCATGGGAAAATGAATGAATTCAAATACTTCATATTTTTCACATTTATCCGACCACCTGTGTTTTTGTTGATGGTGTGATGACCTGCAAAATCGTAGACTGAGAAACGTGTTGTTTTGTTTAGTATTGCTGCTCGTTTAACTGACTTGCTGAGATTTTCGTACTCTGTCAAAATTTCTGAGTATGTGTGTGTGCACGGTTGCTGAGATTGTGGTGCTTGTCACCTGAATGATTGCATGAGTGTGTGTTTGTGTGTGTGTGTGTGTGTGTGTGTGTGTGTGTGTGTGTTTGTGTATGTGTGACCCACTTAGGTAACATGTATCCTGGAATGGCCCGCGGACATCGTACTTACCTATGGCCGTGTGTTGAGGGGTTGCGGCGGGGTACTAGGTAGAGCAGGTCCACCGGAGGCAGGAAACACTCAAGTACTGGTAGGTAGGTAGAAAAAGACAAAAAGGTAGTACCTTGGTAGGCCAAGGTAGATTTGAGTCTTGAGTCTAGAGTCTGATAGGCTTAGAGGGAGAGTCGTTGGTCCGGTAGTTTGAGTGTAGAGTCTGTGGGAGAAGAATACCAGACTGCAAATATTTGTTAGGATCTCAAGTGGAGGAGAACTTGAATCACAAGTAAATGGAATAAATTAGAGGTAGTGGAGTCATTCAAAGTAACATTCATAAAAAGAGTCAGTAGTTTAATCGTGTTTGAGCCACTTTTTGCAGAATTGCATAGCGGCTAAATTGTCACAGAGGACTCGCGCATTTCATCCAAAAGAAACAGAAAACTAGCATCCCTTAACATCAAGGATAACAAAACGTGGTTCCCTCCAAAGTTTTCCTTGACATCGAGCTTTGAGTCAGCTCAGGCCAATAACCGCTTGAAAATGACACTCGTTGATGATGTAATAGTTGAGTGCATGGGTGAGTGTGGGATTTACGTCAAAGGTAGTGCACACACCTTTGACTACATGCATGGATGTGACAACCACTTGGTTGCCCAACTTAGTCCGAGAGAGATTATGCAATTTCACTGCTTTCATGCTATAATTCACCTTACGAATACCACACGCAAAGAGAAAATTAGTTATAGCACCACAATGAATCAAGACACAGATGTAAGTGCGGTTAATGAGGAGTTTGAAGCAGATGAGGTACACTCCCATTGGGCTAGGTCTTGCCTAAGCTTGGCCCAATGCTCCAAGTGGTAAAGAAAGTCTACTTTAGGAATTCCTCCCAAGGCTCTTCGCACAAGACTCTCTATGGTACAATCTTCGAATCAGTAAAAGGTCAGGCCTCAAGGTCAGGATGCTGATTAGGTTCATGATCCTTAGTGAAACCTTGACCTGATAAGTCTCCCCCCCCTTTCAATAGAGAGTGTTGATAACTCTTCTACACCTCTTGACTATTTCCTTTCAGGCGAAAACTTGAACAATCTTTAACGAAATGCCCCTTCTTGTCACCATGGGAGCAAATGTTATTTTTCACTCTTGTTTCTCACACTTGCTTATTGATCGGAGTTTGAGGTTCAGTACTTGGGTCTTATGGATTGGCAGGGATTTTAGATCGTTGAGGGTAAATTGAGTTTAAACTTATTCATAGAGTTGCAGTTTATTCCTTTGTTCATAATGACATATTTTTTTTAAAGGCATTAAGTTCTTTTTTTATAATGTCATTAGAACCCTGAGCTGATGCTCAATAGCCTACGTCAGAGCCTATCTTTATATCGTAATCTAGAGTAGAATCATCTGCATAAGACTGTTCGTCAAACTCCACGAGGTTATGCACAGCGAATGGGTGGTTGCCTCCAAATCGCCTTTGAGATTCCTTTTGCGTGCTGGTGTACGGGTAAGGTACCTCGTCAATGAGAGATTACCAGTCTGTGAATTGTTGCGTTCCTAGCCGGCAAATGAAATAATTAGAAATCACACTAGAAACAACATTCAAATATGTTGTATCATTCATCCCAAGACCAGTACCGGTGAAAGGTTTTGCGAATTCCTTCTGCAAGACTTTCATTGTGTCGGGCGAGTGTTTCTCTGTCATAGCCCGAACCTTATGTCTAGCCCTCAGAGTAGTATCATGAACCATGACATGCGAATATTCAAATTTCAAGAGTGACCTTCAACCAATCTGTTAAGTCAAGTCTGGAATGACATGCCTCTACAACATTCACTTCAAAGAAGTTATAACAAAAGGGGTTCCACATGAGTGCCTAGGATCGTCGCTCGAGTAGCTTGTGGTGTCAAGCGCAACTCGAAGTATGTCCTTATTTTGGCAACCCCAAAAAATATTGGTCTTCTCATTACATTCAGGATTCTAGAGAGAAGTCGCGCCACCCTTTTGTCTACTTGCGAGGTATTGTATTTGAAACCAACAACAATTGATCCTCTATTTGGTTTTGCAATATTTGCAATTGTCCCTGGATTGGTACGTGCTGCCGCAATTCCCGGGTCTATTGTTGTTGCAGATCTAGGTGGAATGATTATCAAATTCATAAAGGTAGAGAAATGGAAAGAGACATTTATAGTTGAAACAACAACAAAACTAGGAGCGGGAGATAAAGGAAGGACAGTGGTTGCAAAACAACCATTTCGTCAAAACGGACATATTAATGATATTATATTTTTTGAACGAAATTCAAATTGAGTTTTTGGGCCGAAATCTGGTCCAAATTTTTGACTCCAAGGGGTTCGACGTTCTGCGACTAGATACATCTAGGGGGTCTGACGTTCTAGGAACGCCGGGCCCCCTGGAGCCAAACTTTGGACCGGATTTCGACCCAAAACTTGATTTTAATTTCGTTTAAAAAATATAATATGTCCGTTTTGACGAAATGACTGTTGCAAGAGCTTGTTGCAGATCTGCAATTTTCTGCAAGTAGTTACGATGTTCCTTGACCACCCCCTCCACAGACCACGACATCCTACGATTTTTTCACTTCATCAAATGAGTGGGATACTAGGTTAGGGAGGTATTCAAACGACCAAACGTCAACTAAGGTTCTAATGTAAATGATCGCCATTTCCTCATTTTCTTCATCAGTTAGTGGGGAAATCGTTTTAAGGACAACCTTATAGGCAACAAGGACATTTCTCCTTTTGCTCTTCCTCGCTCCCTTCTCCTTTTTTGGTGCTATTTTACAAAGCCCTCAATAATTTGTTTTCTTATTCATATGCCCCATCAAGCAAAGTCTTGAATTGCTCAGAGGTCAATGTCATCTTAGACTCATTGCTGTAGTTAAAACTCTCACCATCAGCGGATTGGTCAAAGAGTCATAGACCGGAGAAAAATTCAATAAAACTCTTAAGGTAAGTACTCTCTTCTTTTTCTTTGGACAAACACTTCTCTTTCCTGTCCTCACTCCCTTAAGAAATATTTTTTTTCTCTTCCTCTCCTTTTCTCTTTCCTGAAACCGAGTCATTACAAGCATAGGAACAAACCTTTAACGAAGAGTCAATTATAGTACAAATGAAGAAATAATAGAACTCCTACCTGCAACAACATTTAATTTAGACTAGAGACTTACACAACAACAACAATAATAGTAGAGGTCTGATTTGATGAATGGGTACGGTCAGATCACGCTGAGATCTAATATCAAAGAGAAACAGATAAATCAACTTCTGGAAATATAAGCAGATAAGGTATTGGGGACTTAAAGGAGTAGACAATTGCAAGTCAGGAGACAAACGTTAGTGTTAGGATTTGTGGAAGCCTCGCCGAAAGAAGTTTTGAAGAACACTGTCAAGGTTTACTGGATAGTCAATGGTCCATCATAGAAATGCCTTACTGGTATAAGGCCTGGTAACACGCAAGTTTCTTTCTGAAAGGGCTATGGTCCTACTAGGTACCAATGCCCTCAGGCAGACCGACAACCCTGAACTATTTCCAAAGGAAATAAATTCTTACTCCAGGAGAAAAGAATTGCACTATGCATCTCAAACCCAGCCCGGACCTTCTGAAAGGAAAAGTCAAAGCATTAGATGGTCCTCAGTACCAAAGTCAGATACAAATATGAAAGCAATGCCGAAAAAACTAACATTGCAATCAAGATATTTCACATTCATTTATCCATCCGGTGAGAAATCAGTCCACAAACGCATCAACGTCAACCAGGATCACGGGGAGTAGAAAAAGAACCCATCACGCCCACAAAGTAATGTTGCGCTATGCATTCAACCATGACCATCCCCCGACTACACTAAACTTGTGTTAGTCGGACTTTTGAGATAAAAAACAACTTATCTCTCCCTTGGACATGTCATCCTAACCCATTTGACAAACTTTACTCAAGTGTACCTATACCTAGGAGAATTTACATCAATTTCAAATCAAATCATTGTGTCTGACATTGATGTTGGAGAGTAGTCAGCAACTTCTAGTTATACAGTGCAGCCAACGCTACTTCACCACCAAGTATGCCTTCTTGGAGAGAATCCCGTGGTTTCTCAATGACCTCCTCATGCTTAGAGTCCAAGTGTGAGTCATCAAAACTAAGTGGTAAGGTTCAAATCAGCGGATACTGACCGTGTGGGACCAGTAATCACTTAACATGGATAGGGTCAATGTCAACTCTACATGCCATAGTCCAGGTGGGGGTAGCTCAAAGATCTGCATACCTCGCCACCTCACTTTCCTACTGAACCTACCCTAATCCACGTTTATTTTCCCTAATCAACTCGGCCCGCTCAGCATTTTGTACCCGTAGAAAGAAGATCGATTAAAGTATGAGGTGTGGTTGAGGATTTTGGGGCAAAACTAGAATTTCCTGTGTAAGTTTGAAAGGCATCTTTGCGAAGAAAGAAAACAAATATAAAGTTGGACTAACGTCCGTCCTCCTTGTCCCTAACCGGTTGGATCCAAAGGGTATGTGTTTCCGCAAGGTACGGATCGTAGTTCATCACAAGAACGCCAAAAAAACACCAACTCAGCCTTTATTCTAGAAAATTTGACCACCACTTTTTCATGGCCCCGAGGCCAATTCCTCAAGTAAGTGCTTCGATGAATCGACTGAGCTCCAGAAACTTCATAAAACAATGGTAATCGATCATTCTGAGTTGGATAAGTTTACTTATTTTAAGTGATTTATATTGGAGTGGCCAGTAGTGTGTTGCATCTCATCCCTTGGTACTACCATCTTATGGCAAAGGATGAGTTGGTTATGAGAGACAGATGTTAGGGATAATTGGTGAAAACGTCCCACGTGAACCTTTTTGGCTTTTTCCCTTGGTACTACCATCTTATGGCAAAGGATGAGTTGGTTCTGAGAGACAGATGTCAGGGATAATTGGTTAAAACCTCCCATGCAAGAACCTTTTTGTTTGTTCTTTTTTTCCCAAAAAGTAAGCACCCAAACTTCTTTTCTTTTTCTTTTTCTCTCACCTATTTCATCTTTCTTGGTAGCACGCATCTATCTCGTCTTCTCACTAGACTAAGTCTAGTACGCATCTATCTCGTCCTCTCACTAGACTAAGTCTATGTATAGTAGAGGGGAGTACAGGGGAACACCAACCAACCCGGATCTCCCCCCAGCCCACAGGGTAGGTTGGCACCACAGCTGTGGTGCGAGAGCAAGGTTGTGCCAGTCCCTCGTCACGGTGTCGAGGGGTGGGCAGGCATTGCCAATAGGGGAAATCGGCGGTGCTAGCGCCGAGCAATGGCCAGTCACTGCACCTCCCCCTACCCCCCCTCGAACCCCACATTGCGGTGTCTCATGGCCAATATTGTCGCTGCATAGCAGCCAACAACATCAGGCTGCCAAGGTACTGCCCATGCTGGTTTTGGGGGCCAATGGGTTATCTCTAGCTGGTAGAACACCAAGCTTGCCCAGGCACATATGTGAGGCGAGTGGGGATTGAACGCACGACCTCCTGAATGCAACAGTTACTTCTGTGCCTTTCCAACTGAGCTCAACTTGTCCCATTTGGCAAGAAGGTCCCACCGGAAACTGAGTCTGCGCAAATACAACTCCAGATTAATAATCCGGTAGGAAGAGCCAATAGAGGCCCGGGACCCAACCTCCGAGTCGGCTGCCAGATTTTACAACCAGCGGCCTCCTTTTTTTTTTCTTTTTTTTTTTTGGCTCGTCTTGCGAAACGGGGAAAAAGTTTAGGGGCGGAGAACCAGAAAGGTCTACCAATTTTCCCCAGATGTTAGCTGCTCGAACTGACTCATCGTCTTCCCCCGAATACAACGCACGGTCATCATACCTGTATGTAGACTGAAAGATGCCCCCAATAGGGCCAATACACCAATAATGACCGTGCGTTGTATTCCGGGGAAGAAGGTAGCATGCTTCAATCGGGAGGGGAAGGGGTGCACAAACCAGCCCGTGGTGGTCCTTCGCCTCTCGCGTGGTCCTGTGTGCGCGCCTCTTTTGTCCGTTTTGGTAATCTTCTGTGGTCCCCACTCCTTCCAGGGAAGAACCTGGCTCAAGGGCACGTAGGCGACGTCGTGTTGCAACCCGGCAGCCACGTCAGTGTCGTCCCGTCTTTGTCTGCCAAAACAAAACAGGTCTGCCAGAAAGGGGCGGGAAGGGCAACGAGGTTAGCTTACGACCGTCTTCCCCCGAACATAACGCACCCTGCAAAGGAAAGTATACAAGGTATGTTTCCGGCCAGATACAGCCAAAATGAGGGTGCGTTGTGTTCGTGGGAAGACGGTAGTCGGTAACACCCATGAACTGTTGAAATGCGCAACTGAGTTCAAATCCTGACTTATGGACCTACGGATGGGAAGGTCAAGGTCACATTTGACCTTCGGTACCGAAACGGGGAGTTGACCGTTGACCGTTGCGTGCATCTCCCTGACCCGCGCGGACGTTGGCGTCAATAGTATCAGCCAGCCAGTTAACCCCTCTTCAACGAGGGGAAAAAGCGGTACGGCATACCCGACGAGGCGACAGTGCAGCAGAGCAAACTGGGCGGACGGAAAGGGCGCGAGGGGTTCGTCTTTCCCGGAGGATTTTTCTTTTTTTTTTCTTTCTCTTTTTGAGGGAAAACACTCGTTCTGGCTAGTGTGTTCGATTGAGTATAAAGCCGAGGTAGACGACGACAGCGTCAAGTTGTGTGCACTCAATTCCGGGCGAGAGGTTGAAGGTGATTGTGGAGGCGTGTTGTGCGGGCGGGAGAGTCGTCGTTTCTTTCTCTTCCCGCCGGTTTAACGACGGATACAGCGGAGTCGTTGCCTGCAGCGGGTTCTCGAGCTGAATGTGGTAGGCTGGTACTGGCCAGTTAGCCTTTATGAACAACCATAGCTAGACAACATACATTTGCGAGGTGAAGGCACTGAAGGGTGATAGGGCGGCGAAACTTGCGCTGGTGCGGTTGTGGCCCTTGAAGGGTGATAGGGCGGCGGAACTTGCGCTGGTGCGGTTGTGGCCCTTGAGGGATCGAGGATCGAGTGCGTGGGAACTCGTCGCTGACGTGGGGAGGGAGCTGGGAGACGGCGGCGTACGCAGCCGCAGCTGGTATGGTGGGGGGACTTCAGAACTTGTCGTCAAGGTGAGAGCTGTACATCGAGGTGCAGGACCGGTTGACCAGGAAGTGGAGATAAGGAGAGAGAAGAAGAGCGACTCGCCATCACCATCGTGAAACTGAGGTCGATAGGGTATCAGCTATTTGGCTATCCTTGATTGGTGCCAAGGTTACGCCGTTACGGTGACCTCGAATCCAGGGCCGCATCTCAGTTTGCCTGTTCATCTAAGGAAGAATTGTCTGTGCAGATCGATCTGTAGTCCACGTCCAGAAGAGTGTGTGGGAGTGTACTTAGTCGGTGATTGTTACGTTGTAAGTAGTCATCATGGCTCTGTTCGAGATCTTTATAGCGACGATGTTGTTCTTCCTGATGATTGCAAATCCGATCGTCTGGTTCCTAGCTGTGTTTTGCGGGCCGCCAATGGCCTGTCTGGGTTGCTTCATAAGTCCTATAATGCTTGTTGTCGCGCCTTTCTTGGTGCCGCTTCGACTACTGCTTAGCCCAGTCATAATATAGTTTTTGGTGCCGCTTGATTACTGCTTAGCCCAGTCGTAATATAGCTTGAATTGCCACGCTGCTCGTGTGGGATGATCTTGTCGTATCTACCTGAGAGCCGGAGTCGCCATGTATCGTCAAGATCCAGACTGGTGTGTCGGTCAGCCCACGACCATCGTTGCTACGTACGATGGGTTGTGTTCTTTTGGCCCAGGAGTGCAGCCAGGAGTGGCAGTCTACGTCTCCATAGCGATTGACTTGCAGAGCTTGACAAAGGCGGGCGCACGGGGCAGCAGAGAATCAAAAGGGTGGCAGTGGGCAGGAGAGAATGACAAGGACGCAGGTAGGGTTTGCCCGCAGGATGAAGAGTGAAGATGTTTGTATGACTCTGTAGCTTCCGATGTTGTCGACCTTTCGCGGGGTTCGATCATGGAATCTCTTTATTATGATTCTTCCTCATTATGGGGTCCTCTCTCACGAATGCGCTGTTTGGGAGATCATATGCTCATGTATTTTGTACGAGAGTGACGGGTAATGAGGGAAAGATGGTGGTGGCAGGAACATCCCACCCAGAGCACTGAGAGGAGTGTGCAAATTTTTTTCGGAGACGGAAAATATGTAGTACGTTCAACGTTGCACACTTTGTTCGCGCGCGAATAGGTGACTTCCATTTGCGAAGGCAAGTCTGGGTAATATGTATAATATAATAGTGTCTCTTAAGTGGTTCGATTTGGCGTCAAATGTCGACATGGCAGCAGATGTCGACATGGCAGAATGTCGCACTGAGTCACTGCCAGATGTAGGGATTTAGCGAGTTGTCCGTGGTATGTTCAGGTCGAGAAGAGATTCACTGTCGAGAAGAGGACATATCGACATGTATATGGACTTAGCGTGTTGCCAGTGGTATGTTTAGGTCGAGAAGAGATTTACTGCCTACAATTCAACAGATATTGACACGTGTAACTACGGCGTTCTGAGGGAACGTAGTTGGCCGGATTTGTGGCATCTATAAGTCGGGTGTCGGTCTCGTTGCCTGTCATCGGTTGGCATTGAACCTATCGTCGGTATTGTCGGCCACTGCTCAATTAATCGTTGGCGACTGAGCGCCACTTGGGTGAATTTCGTTCGGTCAATCGTCGCTTGCGTGGCTGTCCAAGGCATTCTTTTAAATGTAAACTGTTGGCGGCCAGCGATTGGTCTGGACGACCATACGTATATCACGGTATATGGAAGGACATGGAAGGACGTAGGACATGCATTCTGTTAGGTGTTTAATTGAGGTCGGTGGGGTGTCGGAGGCGGGTTGTCGGAGACGGGACTGGTGGTGGCGGGCAGTGATTTGTGTGGATTAGTGTACGCATATGGAAGTACATGCATTCTTTTAGGTGTGTAAAGTAAGGCTAAGGTTGGGGTTGTCGGAGTTGTCGGAGTAGTCGGGGACTGGAAAATATGTCGTCTTCTGGTCTTACCAACGACTACTGGAAGGATGTCTTGCTGCAGAAAGTATCATTTAATTGTCTGTAAACAGTCTGCTTGCGTTCCGGCTCTCTCTCAGGTGTGTGGTGAGTCTGGAAAATTATGGAATTGGATGATGTGGCTCTTTTGGCCGGTCAGAAAGATAGGAAATGAGTGGGAACTTGTTCAAGTTCTCTAGCTTTGTAGTTGGTTAAAATGGCCAATGAAACATTATGTTTATCGACTTCGTCGAGTTGAATATCCTTCAACTCTTACTGTGATTGCAAGTGAGCGAAATCTCTGGCAAATGGTCGGGATACAACGGAACAGCGGCTGGGCAGGTAGATCATGATTGTGTGCTATACCTAGCTTTTGACTGTCGTACCTCAAAGAACGGGCAATGCCCATCGCAGGAAGGTGGACGTGATGGCTGTGCTATGCGTGTGTGCTTTTCGAAATCAAAATGAAGAGTTTCTATTGTGTGTTTTTTGCGTCGAGTTCGCTACTTGTATAGTTGGAGAACTGTCTAGCTACCAGCGATGGTTGAGTTCGCTCCTCCTCGTTAACTATACTGAGTACCGTCTTCAGCCGAATATAATGCCCGGTCATTTTAGCTGTATTTGGCACGACTTTAAGTTGCATGTGTTGTGACAAACATGCTTCATGTATTGTGACAAATATGCTTGCATAGTGTTTGTATTGTGACAAATAGGCCTGAAAGTTTTTGCCTGCAAAGTTGCGTGTGTTGTGACAAATATGCATGGCTGCAAAGTTGAATGTATTGTGACAAATATGCCTGCAAATTTGTATGTGTTGTGACAAACATGCTTTGCATTGTTGTGACAAATATGCCTGCATAGTTTTTGTATTGTTACATATAGGCCTGAAAGTCTTTGCCTGCAAAGTTGCGTGTGTTGTGACAAGTATGCTTTGCATGTTTTGTGACAAATATGCCTGCATAGTTTTTGTATTGTTACATAAGGCCTGAAAGTTTTTGCCTGCGAAGTTGCGTGTGTTGTGACAAATATGCCTGCGAAGTGGCATGTTTTGTGACAAATGTGACAGACTTTGTCGCATTTCTTCAATGCGGACATGTTTTGTGACAAATATGCCTGCATAGTTTATGATTGTGACAAATTGGCCTGAAAATTTTTGCCTGCAAAGTTGCGTGTGTTGTGACAAATATGCCTGCGAAGAGGCGCATGGTTTGTGACTAATATGCTTGCGAAGTGGCATGTATTGTAAGTTGTTAACATATGCCTGCAAAGATGCAGAAATATCGTTTCAAAAGTTGCTGAGATTCTTTAAAAAAAAAATAATAAAAAATTGGTGAGTAGTTTACGGGGAGTCTGTCTTTCAGGGCAAATACACCGGCGGTACCTCGTTTTGCATGCAACAGAGGACCCGCCTGCCTTGGAGTGCTTGCCCCCAGGCCCCAGGCCAGCCGGACGGGTCTTTGTCATGAAAGGAGGGGTCGCCCGGTGAATTTGTTTCGCAAGTTTGCGAGAAGGGTATTTCTGAAAAAAGGAATTCTGTGAACTTTCTAGGCATATTCGGGGCCATATAGGGGCGGACCGTTGAACTTGCTACGATGCTTCTCCATACCCGGTCTGGTATTTCTGGAATTGGGTAGACTTTCGTTCTTATGACCTATTTGCGTTGGTCTCTGCCGATGCTGATGGGCTCCGTTTCTCTGCCTATGATAGTGGTGTTCAATGTTCATGCTTTTTCCTAAGCATATGGTTTTTTTTTTTCGGTTCCTAAATGGGACCTTCGCAATCTGTTTATAGGACCTTCCTCAGAACATAACGCAGGTGAACGAACAGTGATGATGGAATGAATGTGTAGAACGTCTTTCGCGCCTCGTCCAGTCGTTTTGAGGGCACGGTGTCTTCGAGGAAGGCCCTGCAATTTTGTCCATTCATGCCTTGCTTAGTATGCTTACGCATTCTGTTCCCTTCGTCTTTAGTACCTGAGTAGGCGTTCTATTCGGCTGAAGACGTTGGACAAACCATGAGTCAAGCTAACAGTGTCCATTCAGTTATCCTGCATCTGCTTATGGTAATGAGATTCTCAGTTACTGTAGCTGTCTGCGTCTTCTGGAGTATTGTTCACTGAGTCATTGACCGCGTAGCTGGTTGGTGCTCTGTAACAGCAAATGGCCGCCTGAGAATGCAACCAGTATGTGCCCGATCGTTGCAGTGAGAAAATACCATTAAAATTTGGACCATCTCTCGATTTATGCGTGTCATCCTTGCGCAGGGGCCATGGAAAAAAAAAAAAACAAAAAAAAAAACCAGTAATGCGTATAATGGTGGCAGACGAGCAGCCAGCATAGCTGTGCGGATGGAGACAGAGGCGGTGTACTTTTGCTGTGAGCGATAGCTACACTGACTGCTCTTACTGCTGCATCTCTCGTTTTGGGCCTTGCTCGACTACTTTCGACATGGGAAAAAAGACAAAAACTATGGCGGCGTATCTTTCCATGTTCTAGTGGAAGATTCAACTCTCGTTTTGCACATGTCGAGAGTAGTGGAGAGAGGCCCAATCTCTCCTTGAATCTCTTTTCGAGTCCCCGCTTGAATCTCTGGTCGAGTCTCTGCTCTTGGATCGCTGCCCCTGGAATCTCTGCTCTCAGATGTCTTCTCTTGAATCTCTGCCCTCGAATCTCGGATCTCTGTACTTGAATCTCTGCCCCCGAATCTCGGATTTCTGTACTTGAATCTCTGCCCTCGAATTTGATCTCTGCCCCTCGAATCTCTGCTCTCAAATCACTGTACTTGAATCTCTGCCCTCGAATTTGATCTCTGCCCCTCGAATGTCTGCTCTCGGATCTCTGTACTTGAATCTCTGCCCTCGAATTTGATCTCTGCCCCTCGAATCTCTGCTCGCAGATGTCTGTACCTGAATCTCGGCCCTCGAATTTGATCTCTGCCCCTCGAATCTCAGTTCTCAAATGTCTGTACTTGAATCTCTGCTCTCTAAACTCTGCTTGAGTCCCTGATTGAATCTGTGCTGTAATCTGTGCTGTAATCGGTGCTCGAGTCTCTGGATGAATCTCTGCGTGACAGCCACAGGGACTGTCATATGAACCGCTATTGGAAATGATAAGACAGAACATCTGAGGGAAGAACCTGGCTGAGATATTGATGGAAATTCATGCAATACTCCTTGCTATGCAGATCCGGAAGTGGGATATCATGGCTATGATTGATTGGCAGAGGATTGACATCTGTGCTTCCCTTAGAGAACGAGGGAAAACCAGGCGTCAGTGAGCTGAAAGGTGACCAGGTCAGGCAGGGAGAGCAGGTGGACATTTTTGTGGCAAAAAAGGGAGGGAGGGAGGGAGGGAGGGAGGGGGGGGGGAAGAGGTTTGGCGCCTTAAACCACCCCACCAGTACTTGGCCCAGCTATCGATGCGGAGCCAAGAAACATCCTGCACGCCAAGTTTTGCCGAACCGCCAGCGCGGCGTTTTTTTTGTTTTTGTTTTGGCTGGCGCCTCCAGCCTTTGTGTTCCGGTACCCGGAAGCGCATGGGCGTCGGTGCATTAACGGCTAAGTCCTGCGACGGATACTGGTGGTTTAAGAGAACGGGGACTTGCAAAAAAAAAAAAGCAGGGCTTGTGCCAGCCGGTCGTGACTTGAATCTCCACCAGATTCTCTTTTGTAGTATTTTGTTCCAGCTTCGATGGATTTGACGTCCTGAAAGACAAATGACATTTATGGCTAACTTAACCTCAGCGTTAACCTGAGACTTGCCTGGTTTGGTTAGTTGTGCTATGTTACCTGCTGCTGTCCATCCCCCTCAGCCTGCAAGGGCCTTTCTTAGTCATTCTTCAACTCCTGCAGTCCTTCACATCCCCCCCTGCTCATCCACCAGGTTGCTGCTACTCACCAGCCAGCAATTTTCTATTTTTATTATTATTATTATTATCAGGGTTGTTAGGCCGAACGTACGGAGGCCCCTAAGCTGACCCCCGAACATTCGGGCGTTCGGGTCCCCGTACGGAGCCCGAACCTGAAGGGGTTTGGACCCCACAAAAAATTATTTCGGCACCTAAATATTATTATGTTATACTGAAATTGTTTTTGTAAGTTCTTTGTGATGTAAGGTATGTCCCTCTTAATTTTGAAGCTATTCTGTTCATCCAAAAAAAAATGAAAAATTGGCAAAGATGGTGGTGTCAAAACTTGCTTGCCCACTCACTAATTTATTTTTTCTTTCTTTCACTTTTTGTTTTTCCTTTATTTTGGGGCATGAAAAAATATATTATTTTTTCAAACTTTATTTGGAGATTCTCTATTATGTAGGATAGACATACATAAATTTTCATGGCATTTGTGCCAGCCAAAACAAAGTGAAAAATCGCCAAAGATGGCAGTGTCAAAAACGTGCTGGCCGGCTCAATAATTTCATTCTCGTTTTATTTTTTCTAACTTTCATTATTATTATTTATTTTTAATATTTGATTTTTATTTCAAATTTGGTAAAGAATTTGGATGTAACGTTGAGGCAAATGTTGTTTACATATTTTTTTCCCAGATTTTTTGGAATTGTTTTTTTTTTTTTTTTTTTTTTTTGTTTTTTTTTTTTTTTTTTTGGGGTCAGCGTTCGACCGAACGGCCGAACGCGTCGAGAGGGGGTGCTGAACGTTAGGACGTTCGGCCCGTCCCGAACGCCTGCAACCCTGATTATTATTATTATTATTATTATTATTATTATTATTATTGTTATTATTAAAGAAAGCTATCCCTCACAGGTGATAGTGATGCTGGTTCGGCAATTTCACCTCTAATATATTGGAAGTTGCAAACAAGTGTGTGGAGTGCTTACGACTGGTGAGGACGCTGAAAGTTGTTGAGGTAGACCAGCTGCGGTCGCTGCCTCGTCATTGCCCGAAGCCGTTCAGTTTTCATTGAACTTCATTCCATCCATCAATGACCTCAAGACAAGCACCACATTCATTCATTTTACTGCGGCGAGTCGGCGACGAAGGCGGATGAGAATGAAGGTTTGACTTCCAAGGACGAGGAGTGACACTCCAGCAAACGACGAAACTCCTCATACGAGTGAAATTCCGAGGAACAAAATGCCGAGATTCCGTGGAGCTAAATTCCAAGGAATGAAATACCGACGAATGAAATTCCAAGGAATGAAATCCCGACGAGTGAAATTCCTCACGTAGGTGGAATACCAGACCAGATGTGGCGAGGCACGAAGCAACGTCTTCTCTGTATTAAAAATACTATTAACAATGAAAAAAAAAAAAAACGATGATTCCTGACGTACTTACCAGCACATGTAGAGAACGCAAGTCCAATATGGACCTAACACACCTGAAGCGCACTGCAGACTCAATCTTAAATGAAAATGAAAAAGATGAGAGCATACGGTGGAACGGGTGAAGGAATGAAATCCGGATGAATGAAGTCCTGACAGGAATGAAATCCCGACAGGAATGAAAACCCGAGGAGATTCCGAGGAGATTCCGGGCAGCGAGTTCTCTGCAATGGAATTCCTATAGGAGCTAAATTCCACGGAATGAAATTCCGGCAAATGAAATTCCGGCAAATGAAATTCCAAGTCACAAATGAAAATGAAATCCCCAAGGGTGAAATAATGAAATTCCAAGTAATGAAATTCATGGGGCCATGGATGGGCCCCTAGAAGGGAAATTCTTGCATGTAGTCGAGTGGTTGTCTGATGAAGTTTGCGTCTGTATCTGAGCAGTAAGCATGTTTGTATGCATCATAGAGACGTGGAGGTACTGGAGAGTGAAATTTGCGCACGAGGACAACAAGGGGGAAGAACCCTTGAGTATTCCTGTGCATGTCCAATTCGAGAATCGAACGCACAACCAACGGCTTGTCGGGCAAACACCTAACCAATAGGCTATGCGGGCTGGGGTGGAAATGAAGCCCCAAGACAAGTACTTCAGCCACCTGCAGCACGGATTGCTCCGCAACACGGTGCACCCAACCACACTCATCCCACATGTCTCACAGCCACACATCCATATTGCAATTTCTAAGGTGGTTTTGGCCTCGCCGTATTGGTGACTTGCAGTCACCATGGGACAGCACATCTGTACTGCCAAAAAATTACCCACAGTTACTGTACGGTTACTCACAGTAAGTGCACAGTGAACCTACAGCTACCCTGCATTTGCATGCGGTTAATGAGTTCAGGTTTCCAGTTTGGCAACTTAACTGCAAGAGTGCAGTGATTACTGTGATAACCCGTCCAAACACGGACTGAAACACACAGCTGATTTCTGAGTTTTGCTCATAGACTGAATGCCCTACTGAGTTCCCCGCCTGCTAAGTCTGTGTGTGTGTGTGCTTGCTGGACTGCATGTCTGTCTGAGTGCTGGTTGGCTTGCGTGTGTGACCATGCCTGTCTGAGTGCTGGTTGGTATGAGTGTGTGTGTGTGTGGCCCGCCAGGGCACTTGTTCGTTCGTTGGGCCCTCAGGGCCGGTACTTACCTGTGGCCGTGGCTTCGAAGGGTTGCAGCAGGGGAAAAAGCACTGGTAGGCCGGTACCGCACCCGGCAGGGGGGTAAATATGCAGGTACCAGAGGCCGAGCAGAAGAAGACAAAAGTGGCATTTTTAGAGGCCAGTAGTGTAGGCTAGGTCTAGCGGGTACCAGTCTGAGTCTAGGGCCTGTAGGGGCAATATCAGAGTCTGCAATGATGTTCCCTCCAAAAGGAGGAAGAGGTACCGGTTGCTTGGGAAGGCCAGCGGCCTGGAAGTCACCGCCCAAGAGGCAAAGCAGGCCGCTATATCTTCCGGCCGGGCGGAAAACCCGGCCTCTTTTTCGGTGTGCAAGTTTGGCGACACACTGGTGGAGCGCTGGAGAGAGCAGCGCTGGGTTGGAGCTGCGCTGCTGGGGAGGAAGAAGAAGGACTAGAGGGAGGAAGAAGGAGGAAGGAAGGAGGAAGGGAGAGGAGCGCCAGGGGTACTTACCTGGCTATGGTGGCAGCCATGTTCATCACCTTGGTGGGCGCTGCAGCAAGGAGTCCCCAGCCGGGGAAAGCCACACCAAGAAGCTTCAGGGCAGGGTTGGACATGGCGGCCTGAGTCCAAGCAGCCATAGCTGCTTTGTGTTGTCCTTTGGGCATCGGAGCAAGGCCTAGTAGTCCGCCATAGCCTCGGCCTATGTGTATGAAGAGTGGGGGAGGCGGCCATGGCTATGGTGGACCTTGAGTGATACCTGCAGTAGGGACTCGGACATGATTCTGGACCAGTCATTCAACATTATATTATTAATTCTTGTATGAATAAGAGAAGGGGGAGATAAGGAGGAGGAGATTGTTAGGCAAAGAAGAAGAGCCTTATCATTGTCTTTGCTGGTGTACATCTTCTTCTTCTTCTTTCTTACTTCTTCTTCTTCTTCTACTCCTCTCTCACCTCTCAAGTTCATTCATTTCTTTCTGCAATTGGATGGCATTGTACTTTCCAGTGGATGTGTATCTCGAAATTGGCCAGGGTCATAACATTGGTATCAGAGGGGATTCTACTTGCTGGTGAGAGTTGACTTTGCTACCCTAACCCTAACCTAAGTGGTTGAGGGCAACACTTAGGGTTAGGGTTGGATGGTTGAGGGAAGTGGGGCAGCGTGGCTAAGGGAAGCTGCCCCCACCTGGTTAGGTCATGTGGGGTCAACATAGACCCTAACCAGGTTGCTTGAGAGTGAGATTAGGGTGGCGAGACATTTCAAGGAGACTTCATGCGGCGATTTGAGAGAGGCGACAGTGAGAGGCACTCGCACCTGGAATCTGGTTCAAGGGAGACACTTGGGAACTTAAGGGTTGCCCTCAAGTAGGCGAGCTTGAGGGTCAGCGGCCATTCTGCATCAACGGACTGCAAGTTGCTACTTTGTTCTTCAGCATCGACGAGGGATCCGGCGTTGCACTTGGGTGTTGGAGTCAGACCCTCCTAGGAGATAGGACACTAGTGTAGGGGTAGCGTTAGATGGATCAGGAGGACCATACGAGAAGGGGGGTGAGTTCTCTTCATCTCGAAGCTCAAGGCCACTCAGGTAAGTGTCGTGCACCTACAGGATGCCCATGTATGTGTGTATGGTATTGATAGTCCTGCTGGGGTACTCTTGGTTTCTTTTCCTACTCCTCTGTGGTCTTGATTGTGTGACTGGATGCATGTGATCTACCCACTCACCTGATGAATGGAAAATGAAGTATCTTGTTATACATGCCGAGTCTTTCTACAGTGCTTTGTCTTTTCATCACTGAACGGTTGTAGTCTGTAGGTTCTGCCAGAAGTTGAAATTTCGTTTTTTAGTGCAGTTGAGACTGAACTAAGTTCAGGTAGGACTCTTCTTGGTTGGGACCTTGTTGAGACCTACGTGGGACCCTTGGGACCCAGCGGAACCGGGCCCAAACAAGGAGAGCCTCTGGACCCAAATTCCGGCATTTACGATAGTAGTACCTTCCCCCCCTGAACGCAATGCCCAGTCAGGAAAGTCGTATGTAGTCCAACTTTCAGGGCAGATACGTTGACAATGTTTGGGGGAAGAAGGTGGTGGCAAGTTCCAGTCACCAGACAGAAACTCACATTTACTACACAACAGCTGAAAGTTACTGGAGCCCTCATATATTCCAGTTACTAACATTCAGGAACCCACAGTTACTGAGCAACAGGTTACAGTTACGGAGCAACAGCTTACAGTTACTGAGCAACAGCTTACAGTTATGGAGCAACAGCTTACAGTTACTGAGCAACAGCTTACAGTTACTGAGCAACAGATTACAGTTACTGTACCATCAGGTTTTTTTTTTTTTTTTTTTTTTAATAGAAAAACAGAACCTTCCGGCTCCGTTTCCATTCTGGGGAGCATCAGTCCGGTTCCTATTCCACCGGCAAGTCTGAAGGGATCACAAAGATTACACCCTCACGCTCCTCCCCCTTATGGTGTGGAGGTCTGAAGGACAGCATTGAGTACTTCCCGAAGGAAGGATGTACCACTCTTCACCCCTGCCTAAGTTATCCTATTCAACTGAGGTTCTGCTTTTAACGTGACTGTCTGGATTTTCCCTTGCCTCCGTGGCGCACAGCGGATCTGTCTCTCTCTGCTTCTAGATCGTTAGCTTTTCTATGCTTACTGCCTTCTGTGCTTGGATTTTTTTTCTGATCCTGTACGACCTCTTCTGCTTGCCCCCCTGGATATCTGCACGCTTGGTTGGAGACTTAGTCCGTTGGACGGACTAGTATTTCATTAGGCAAACCAAAACTTAACTTAGGAACCTCACCTGTGCTCTTTTCACTTGTGGTGGGAAGGGCCGAAGGGCGGTGTTTGTTCTAAGTCTAGGAAGGGGGTGCCAGGGCTAATTTGTACTATTTTACTGGAGAGCTTGCTCCACAATAGCTCTACTTCATTCCATAGGATTTGGGCTTTCTCGCATCCCAGGAAACAGTACTGTACCATCAGTACCTTGGAGTAATGTGGAAACCTGAAGTTACCAACAGAATGACTGGGACATTTTGTTTGGGGGAAAGAGGTGGCGACAAATTCCGGTCACTAGCAGATGAGAGTTACTCTAGTTGTGACTCGTGTAATCCTATATGGGACGCTGGGCCCGGTTCCCAGCACGTGCTGCTCCCCACGAGTAGACTGGAGCATTTGTCCCCCCCCCCAAAAAAAAAAAAAAAAAAAAAAAAAAGAGTTACTCTAGTCGTCGTACATTCCAGTTACTCCCATGCAGGAACCCAAAGTTACTGAGCAACAGCTTACAGTTACTGTACCACCAGGAACTAGCAGAAGTTAACATCTTGGTGCTGTTCCTGTGCCAATGGGAACGCATACTTACCATGGACAAACCTGCAATTACCATGGTAACTTCTACTACTCTCTACGAAGGGGAAAAAAAAAAAAAAAACTCACAGTTACCCTGCAACAGTTTACGGTAACTGTACTACCAGCAAATTGCCGTTACCGGACATGGAAACCTGACAATTACAGCTTGCTGCCACTGTGCTGATCTGAACTCCTTCACCATAGATAAACCCGCAGTTACCGTGTGTTACTTACTGGTAACTTTCACTACTCTTCTTTATGAATAAAAAGTTAAAAACTCTCAGTTCCCCTGCAACAGCTCAAAAAAAAAAAAAAAAAAAAAAAAAAAAGCTCACAGCTACTGCACCACCAGTAACTTCTATGTTACCGCGTATGTAGGAAGGTAAAAACTCACAGCTCTGATTAACCATGTACGAAGAAAGTTAAAAACTCACGGTTGCTACGACTTGACAACTTACAGTCACTCTCTACTGGGAACTTCTCACTCCCAGGCATCAATTTACTACACTGGCTACCGCCACCGCAGTGTCCTTTGGGACATCCGTTAAAACTGGAACGATACAGAGAAAGAAGATTAGCATGGTGCCATGGCCGTTGCGCAAGGATGACACACATAAATTGATAAATGGTCCAAAAAAGAAAAAAAAAAAAAAAAAAAGTGTCCACCACAGCAACTTACAGGTACCAGGGACCTTCAAAGAAAAATTTGCTCCGATCTATTCGTAGATAGCGGTACGTGCTGGGAACCGGGCCCAGCGTCCCATATGTAAAACAGAACAAATCATGTTACGGGGGGGCATTACCTGGCTTTGGCTAAAGAAAACAGAGCTAAAGAAACAAAAACAAATGCCGCACATTGTCACGATGTGATAACTGATCCGTTAGATCAGATGTGCGGTGCATACCATCACCATACGATTCACCGTTTTACCGCAGTACGAAAGTTTTACCCCAGTAAGAAAGCGCCGACAATGTACTACTTAGAAGTTACAACCACCATACAACACAACTTGCAATCAAGGAGGCACACTCACACTAGTAGCACTTCTTACTTGTTTATGGACATAGTTGCGGTCAGATTCATCCAAGTCCGGCCGTAAATGCAGTCTGATAAATTTAAGATAGAGCAGCTAGGGTGAGTATGCCCTCACTCGTGTACAAACTTACAGTTGTTGTCCTCCAATGACACGGCCTAGTACTGGCACAAAATACCCCCTCGTTCATGCTCGCTCGCCACATGGCGAGCAGAGTTGTATAAACTACCTAGCAGTACCCAGGAGCCTGTCGTCGCAAACCCACCCTGTGGCGCTGTTGGTGTAGAACAACAGGCTTGCGGGCCCATGAGCCTGTTGTCCCAAACCTGCTCTCGGGTACTGTTGGTTTGGAACAACAGGCTTGTGGGCACTCCGGCCGCACTCAAAATGAAAGTTTAGTTAAAGAAAAAAAAGTTTGTGGATGTAACTGCAGATGTACAGATCGCGAGTTCGAATCCAAAAGGAATCGCTCAGAAAAACAAATGTGGGGTTAGTCGAAGAAGAAAAAGTTCATGGTTTGGAACGACAGGGCCGGCCGGACAGGCGCTCTGAGTCTCTGGTGGGATGGATAACTGTTAGATACAGTTCATGCAAAAAAAAAAGCACCAAAAGCCTTTTTGGTTTATCGCAACCAAACTTTGCGGATCGGAAACGGAAAAAAAAAGGCCTACCGGAAAACGAATCCCCCGCACTACCGAAAAATGAAACTGGCGCAGCAGGGACAGATTCATAATCCGGTGAAAGAGGCTGAGAGGGGAGGGACCAAATCCCGACCGCCAGATTTCAACATCAGACAGCCTGCAATGCCCGTGCGTGCGCGCTCTCTACCGGACGGGCAAAACTTGGCCGCGATAAACCAAGAAGGATTGAACGTGGGCTGTATCTAGTATCTACCAATTACCCCCCTTTGCTGCTGCTGTGGCTGCGCTCAAAATGCGGGATTAGTGGAAGCAAAGGTTTGTGGATGTAAGCAGATGTCTGCACCCCAAATAATGGTGGTGGGCCGCGTGGCGTTGTAACCAAGTGTGCACTGATTGCCATGTCTGTGTGGGGTGTGTGTGTGGTGTGTGTGTGGTGTGTGTGTGGTGTGTGTGTGGTGTGTGTGTGTGGTGTGTGTGTGTGTTGTGTGTGTGCGGTGTGTGTGTGTGTGGTGTGTGTGCGTTGGACACTACAGCCCTGCAGGGGTGGGTTGGATATCATGGCCGGTACCATTCCACTTTTGAACACCGCTTGGGGGCTGTAGTGGTTAAGAGACTTGGTTCCTGTGCGGCTGAGGGTGCCAGTTCGAGGCCGTGTGTGCTTGGCAGGGCCTGAAACGCCCTAAAGCGCGGATCAGTAATCTACAGATCATAAATGATAATGATCTCTCGGCGAGCTATTGCCGAGAATCTCAACCCTTCTACGCAAATGAAGAAGAAGATGACACGGGTTTTAGTATCATGGCGCTATCGACTTTCTCACTACATCTCCTCGGCGAGCTGTTGCCGAGAATCTCGACCCTCAACCCTTCTACGCGTACCCACTCAGACGATCTCTTTTCTGTACTACCGCTTCTGATGGACCTGATAGCAGCGTAGACCATAACAGTGATAACACAGCAGCAGAAAAATGGATCACCCCATCGGAGTGGCTTTTGTGGGAGGAAAAAAGGGTCACCAAGCCCATGTGGCTGCATGGTACACAAGTGCAACTGTGAGGAGGAGCAGAGCATGAGTTCAATACAACAATGTCAGGAGCTAACCCCTTGGGAAAAAAAAAAAAAAAAGAGGGATCCCCATAGGACTGACGTATATGTTTAATGGCTGGGAGCAGGCATTGCCAGAAGTTAGCGGTTGCTGCTTATCCAGATGAAACCCATGTACTTTAACACAGAAAAGTTACAAGGGGCCTAACTCCACTACTCAGCAATCAACATGTATCTGGACTGCGTATGGACCAGATGCCTTCCAATCGACTGCCAGAAGTTAGAAATTGCTGCTTATCGAGTTGAAATCCATGTACTTTAACACAGAAAAGGTTACAAGGGGTCGCGCTCCACTGCTCAACATTTGACATGTACCTGAACTGCATATGGACCAGATACATTCCGATCGATTGCCAGAAAAGTTAGTAATTGCTGCTTTATCCAGTTGAAACCTATGTACGTCAACACAGACAAGGGACCTCACTCCTCTACTCAACAGACCACACGTATCTGACCTGTCAATGGACCAGATACATTCTGACCAACCGGACATTTGACTATCGGGACCATTTGTAGCTCCAGATGCATTTAGGATGTTCTGCAATGTAGCGAGGTCCAAGGTCTCAACTTCTTCTTACAGCTCGGCTCGGCAGAAACGTGACGATTCCCGAGAGTGAGGGCCTCGCCACACCACTCTCGAAATGTGAAAAAGACAAAAATGTGGTGGGTGCATCTGGCCATGTTCTCGCAGGAAGTTCATTCTCATTTTGCACATTTCGAGAGTGGTGTTGTGACGCCCTGAATCCAGCAAGCAAGGCATTGTATCCTCATTAGTTGACTCAAGGGAACAACTCTCCATTGGCTCGCTTGAACACATGAGGATCATCTAACTGACCAAGTAGCACCATCCTATAATCATCATCAGTCTCCACTCCTTCCCTACGTTCCGTTCCCTACCTCTCCTTTCCTGCCTTCTGAATCCTCTGCGCGTAAACTCAGCCATGTCCTCTTGTTGCAAATATCTGCAACACCCACCTCACTGCGCCAAAATCGGCAATTGCACAGTCCTATCACGTCGGATGTGCGCAACAGGAAACGTGTATAGACTCCTGTACAGAAGTTGAGCAACGTATGCGTTGACGAGACAAATGCGCCCACGTTCGAGCACAACGATAACGCCAAAACTTTGTCCGACTGCGGGATCCGTCATCTCCGTGTGGTGCTGACCTCGAGGTGCCCGCCCCGCCGCCACAGGAGAATCATATGTCGAAACATGCAAGCGGTGCAGTTGCCAGAGCCTCACCATGATGAGCTGTTCTTGTGTGTAGGCTTTCCCAGACTCTAGCAGTGAGTTGAATCCTGTAGGACGTGCAAGACAGACTCTAGCGGACGAATGATGTAGACGACCAGATATGGCATAAGCCTTACCTTATGGGTCTAAATGTGAATGAACAGCAGCGAGGAAGTCGCCGGTGGGCTTATTTGTAAACAGACCTGGTCCATGTCCAGGTGCATTTTGACCTTTGGCCACCTCATGAGTCGCCGTGACTTGACTGCCGCAAAGTGGGCACATAAGATACGACAAGGAACTGAGGCAACTTGCACATCGGACGCACGCTATGCGATGCCCACAAGGAAGAACCACCACGTCCCTCGGCTCCCGGCGACAGTACAGACAGTAGTCACTAAGAGTACCACCTCCTCTCTCCCTCAAAAGGCGATCAGTGCTGTCTTCACTGCTTGCTGAAAGGTAACCCTGCTTATGCAAAAGCCAACCAACAAACCAGCGCAAAACGAAGAAAATGAGAACAAACAAAGAGGAGGAGGAGGAGGAGGGGATAGAGGAGGAGGACAAGGAGATGAAGAGGAGCAGGAACCAGAAAAGTCATAGTGAAAGGAGTTGGGTAAGCATGTGCACAATGTGCAGCCAAATATCAGGAGGCAGCCGAATTTTACGAGGTAGAGCTTTTTCAGATTCTCTCCCTTAACTTTCTCCTTTTCAACCATCTGTTTTTTTTTCCCTTTTCGTTTTGTTATGTTTCTTTAACAAAACAAAAAGATAAAGAACAGTGATTTCTCGATTTATAGCGTTTTCACAGATCTAAACATGGCTTTATACGAGTGGATTTCAATGGCAGTGGCACCACAGTCGAAACAAATCTGAGACGTGAAACTGTGCAAAACCCACGTTAAAGAGGAACAGCCTAGAAAAATAGAGATATATATATATATATATATATATATATATATATATATATATATAGAGAGAGAGAGAGAGAGAGAGAGAGAGAGAGAGAGAGAGAGAGAGAGA
>BFEA01000467.1:1021924-1033161 GCA_003427395.1 Chara braunii | reverse complement strand
GAGAGAGAGAGACGCAGGCAGGCAGGCAGGCAGGCAGGCAGGCAGGCAGGCAGACAGGCAGGCAGGCAGAGGCAGGCAGAGGCAGGCAGGCAGGCAGGCAGGCAGGCAGGCAGACAGGAAGCCAAAGGCAGGCAGACAGGTAGGCAGGCAGGCAGACAGGCAGACAGACAGACAGACAGACAGACACCGACCAGCCAACCGATGGACCAACCAATCAACCGACTGACCAACCAACTGACCAACCTGCCGATGGACCGACGGACAAACAGACTGACCGACTGATCGACCAACTGACGGGGCGAGTGAGGACCTGAGTGACTGACAAGCTGACCGCCCGCAGAACCAACTTACCCACCGAGTGACTAACTGACCGACCGACTGACCGGAGGACTGACCGACGGATCGACAAACGGGCGGATGGGCAGACCAGCAGACCAACGGCCAGATGGATGGGCAGACAGATGGATGGATGGATGGACAGATGGACGACAGCCGGATGGACTGGCAGATGAACGGACGGACAAACGAACAGATCGACAAGTGGACGAGCCGATGGACCGACAGACCGGCGGACAGACTGCCTGACAACCCAACAGCCCGACAGCCTGACAGCCCGGTAGACAGACAGCCCGACGGACCGATGAACCAACGGACTGACTGATCGATGAAACAATGGACCGGCGGACCGGCAGACAAACAAACACAGCCGAATAGACAGACAAACGTCCCGACAGACTGACGGACCGATGAACTGACAGATCGGCAGACCGATAGACAAACAAACAGACAGACAGAGAGACAGACAGACAGGCAGGCAGACAGGCAGACAGGCAGACAGACAGACAGACAGACAGACAGACAGACAGACAGACAGACAGGGAGACAGACAATGGACAGAGCGACCAACCAACCGACATACCAACTGATCGACGGAAGGAAGGATGGAGGACAGGCGGACGGACCGACCGATTGGCTGACTGACAGACTAGCCAGCTGACCAACCGACGGATCAGCGGACTAACGGACTGACGGTCCAACAGACCAGCGAACAAACGGAGAGATAGACAGACAGGCAGACAAAGAGGGCTGGAGGGGGTAGCCCCTAACATTATAGCTGACAGGATTTCAATGGGTAACCTGTGGCTCAACAGGTCAAGTTGTGCATTGTGCAGCAACCAGACAGATTCACAAAACTCATGCCTTGAAATGCTCATTTCTGAATGAAAGATCGGAAAAGAAAACAATCTACCAAGAACTAGAAGTGGCCCAAGTATCTTCTTTCCGAGAGTTGTGCATCCTTCCCAAGAAGGGCAAGGAAACGACCAGAGTGCGACAAGCTGAGTACAACAATGAGGATTGAGAGATTACGGTAACCATACCTGTGGCGGTCCCACATTAGCATACATGGGGTATGTTTTGTTTAGGAGGGGTAGGATGGAGTCCACAACTTCATCCATGATTGGTCGATAGTCTGGCTCTGCCTGAATGCACATGGCGGCTATGGCAGCAACATGGTACAGTGCCTGCGGAGGGAACATGCCTTGCAGAACAGGATCCACCATCTTCAACAACTTCTCTCTATTGTTCAAGTGTGGGCCAGCCTAGTAGCAAAAGGAAGGCAAAGCAAGAAGCAGAAAAGAGGTTAGAAGATAAGAATACTGTGGAGAAGAGAGAAAAGGAGGACAAAAGGGAGGAGGGTAGAAAAGGGGAGAGGAGGAGAGAGTAGAGGAGAGAGGAGAGGAGGGAATAGGAGGAGAGACAGGAGAAGATAGGGGAGAAGAGGAGAGAAGAGAGGAGGAGAGAGGAGAGGAGGAAAGAGGAGGAGAGAGGAGAGGAGGCAAGAGGAGGAGAGAGGAGAGGAGGGGAGAGGAGGGGAGAGGAGGGGAGAGGAGAGGAGGGGAGAGGAAGGGCACGGCGGGAGAGGAGGGGAGAGGAGGGGAGAGGGGAAAGGAGGGGAGAGGAGGAGAGAGAATGGGAGGGCGGAGGAAGGAAAAGGAGAGGAGAGGAGAGAAGAGGAGGGGAGAGGAGAGGAGACGAGGCGAGAGTAGACAAGAACAGGCGAGAGGAAGAAGGGCAGAACAGAGGGGACACGTCGAAGGAAAGAAGATGCAAGACGACCAGGGAGGCAGTTGAAACAGAATTAAAACATGGCATTCAGAGGAATTTCAGACTCGTACAGATTGCTGTTCTACTGTGGATCAAGGTCAGGGTTTCTTTGCGTGAGTCTGTTCATATCACATCCGTCCATTGTGTGCAGTGAGATGTCTCAATGTTGCATCACCTGCAGCTGCAATTTTCCCACCCAACTCACCCATCTTGCATGTAATTGAGATTGTGATCACACAATCAGCGGCAGGTTACTAGGGGGTGGCACTCTTATCGCCCCACCTAGTAAGCGAGGCTTCGTTAAAAAAAAATAAAATAAAAAAAATTGTGATCACACATTTGGCAACCTTTCAAAATCAGATAGGAGTCAGAAGGGAAACTCTCAAGTGGAGACGGTGGCCTTCCATGCCCGACTGTTTGCTGCTGGTTAAGCGGTCATAGGGGAGACTAGAAGAACATCTTAAAAACAAAACAGTATGCTACGGTAATAAAAAAGTGAAAGCAATAGAGCAGAAGGGACAGCAGCAGCCACGAGTCCCGCAGGTACTATCACTTCTGGTGTCTAGTCATGTAGGCAGCCACTTTGAGTCGCAGAATAGGTCTGCTTGCCCGGCATGTCATACTGTAGAAAACATCTGCAGCCTACTGTCAGATACCTAAATGTCTGTACAAACATTCATCTGTAACAGTGGGGACGCTGGACCCCAGGGAATGCTAGGGGTGTCTGCTCTTATCAGCACCCCCTACTAGCACTTCCGCGGGTGTCTTCCTTTTTTTTTTTAAGGAAAAAAAAATACAGCTGCCTTCTCCTCATATGGGGGACAGTTGTATTTTTTCTTACCCTATTATCTTCTCTCGATGTGTCTTACACTAGCTACTCATATCTATGCCCTACCCGCAATCCTACGGAAAAGCCTGGAATAATCAGCTGAGCTGGGGTTATGGGTCTAACGCCTACCAATCTCTGCTCTGTGCGGGGAGCAGTACCCAAGCTCCTAACACCTAGCACGGGCTGGGAAGACCAATCACCACTTCACAACCAGCCCGGAGGCCCAAGCCAAATATCTCCGCTGGTGAAGCCGAAGCCTATCACAGGAGGTCGTGGGGGATTGAATGGACGACGTGTGGAATCGAACCCACGACCTCCTGAATACCACTGACGTGCTCAAACCAACTGAGCTAGCCCGCTTGGGCTGCGGGTGTCTTCCTTTATTAAAAAAATAATAATAAAAAAAAAATTAAAAAAACTAACTAAAGACTCTAGTAAAGAGCACGATAGCAATGTGTCGAATAGCATTTTTGTCTAGTTGTTGGGACCCACCCGGTAGTTTGTGTGGGAATAGAGTTCAATAGACTCAATAGAGTAGTTAGAACAGCATTGCTTTAGCCTTAGCATTGGATTCAGACTATAGCATGCGCTCGTCTGTCATAAGTTAATAATAACTATAGATAGCAAGCGGACAAAGGTCTCTGATGCCTTAGGGTTCGCATTTGAATCGTTCAGAAACCTGTGCTGTCTTCAGGGATTAGGAACTCGACAATTCCTATTGATCTTTACTATTCTTTAGAGTGATCCTGTACTTCAAATTTTCAGTGTCTTTCTGTTCCCAGAACTGAAACTGAAACGCTATGGTCAGTTCGTTCTTTCTGTTCCGTTGAAGGATTAATCGCTCACCGAGTCTCCACGCGCTATAACTCTAACCGATAGCCCTTTTTTCAATTCTGCCATGGAAATGTGAAATAGATGCAATGTCCCAAAAGGGACATCTTAAGTGATACGCTGCGGCTGCTGCCACTCCTGCCACTCCTGCTATTGCGAATACTGCTGCTTCTGCTGCTGCTGCTGCTGTTGGCACAGCCACTACCGCCGGCGCTACTCCGCCGCCACTACTGTAGTATCCGTAGTAGCATTAATAGCATAAGTAGCCACAGTGGTGGATGTCGCAGCCGTCATTGCAGTAGCGGTAGTTGCAACAGTAGTACTAGTAGTGGTTGTGGTGGTGGAGATATTTGTGGTCATTTGCAGTTCTAACAGTAGCCGTATAGTACCCAAGGGACTAGCTCAGTGGGTACACCCATGAACTGTTGAAATACAGACCAGGTGCTGTGTTCGAATCCAGATGATGGAACTGGATGTGAGGACCCCGGCCTCAATCTTATTATTGGTAATATCAGCCTTGGGCACCGGGCCCGGTTATTAAAAAAAAAAGTCAGATTAAAAGAAAAATCAGTGGATGGCAATCAGTGGACTGGTTGGCAGACCGCCGACCGGTCGGCCCTACCGGTAGGCTGCAAAACGGTCGGAGGGTATGCAATCCTGATGAAAAAAAAAAAAAAAAAAAAAACAGCCACAAATGAATTGCCTGGGGCCAGTCAGCTCAATGATAATATCTCAAGGCCATCGCCCTTTTATAAAATTAAAAAAAAACAGTAGTCGTATAGTAGCAGCAGTGTTGTAGCAGCACTTGTAATTTACAGGCAACAGTAGTGTTGGGGCAGCAGCACTGGTGGCAGTAGGAGCAGCAACAGCAGCAGTAGGAGCAGCAGCAGCAATAGTACCAGCAGTAGCCTGTGTAGTAGCCGTAGCCGTGGCAGTGGTGGTTGTGGTACTTGTCGTATCTTTGCAGCAGCCGTTGGCCCGTAGCAGTGGCAGTCGTGGTTGTTGTAGTTGTGGTATCCTTCTTTTTGTCTCCATCGCAACTTTTTTATCCATTTCTGAGCCGTCGACATCTTGGATGCGACAAGTCATTTTGTGGTCGCGTTTGCTCTTCCATTTTCTCCTGTCGTTGGGGTTACAAAGCTTCTCGACAAAAAAAAAAAAGAAAAAAAAAAAAAAAGAAAAAAAAAAAAAAATTCTTCTCCAAATCCTGGTTGCCGTGCTGACGTGGCGAACAAAAGAACTTTGTGATCGTGAAAACGAAGGCCGCAAAAAAAAAAAGAAAAAAAAAAAAAAAGAAAAAAAAAAAAAAGAAAGTCAATATGGAATGTATGGAGCATACCCAAGCAATGAGGCTTTGTTGCCCCTGTGGTTGTGACATATCCACAGGCTTCCTGCCGGTAACCAACTCCAGAAGAACAACTCCAAAGCTATACACATCGCTTTTTTCGCTGACGCATCCAGTCATAACATACCTGCCACCAACAGGCCTTAACTCAGTTGGTACACCCATGAACTGTTTGAAGTACAGACCCATGTTCGAATCCAGATGCATTCGGATTAACAAAATAGCATTCTTATGAATTACCTAGAAGGGAAAAAAAAAAAAAAAAAAAAAAAACAGAAAAAGAAGAAAAAACATGCCAGCGAAGCTGACAAGAGGCAGCACATACTTTTTTTTTTTTTTTTTTGTAGAGGCAGCACAACTTCGAAACTCCTTGATAAAGACAAGTTTGATGACTACCCTCTTCCCCTGAATACATCACATCACTCATATGGTAATTATAGCTGTATCTGGGGTATCTTTCACTCTAAATACAGCTAAAATGACCGTACGTCTAGGCTTCATTTCCGTGCGCTCGGGTACCCCCGACACGCACGGATCCTTGCACAGCCGCACGACCGTGCGGCCCCAGCGCGGTGTGCTTTGGGGGCAATTTTGGGGATGCCGGGCCCAGTTTCAGCACTGCGCGGATTTTTTAAGGCCCCCCTGCACATCGAATTTTTTTTTTGGCATGCGGGGAGGCCTTAAAATTTTCAATCTTGGACTCGAGATCTCAGTTCCGTCTTTCTTGTCCGTTTCCCTCATACCTCCGTCGTATCTACTACCTCCCCGTTCCCCTACTTATTTTTTCACCTCTTCTTCTCTTATCTGATCTGTGGCTCTCGTCTTTTCTATCTACCTCTCCCGCATAACCGCCAACCTTCTGCGACTCTACCTGTGTCTTGCACCTATTCTTCCCTGACTTCTTCTTTTCCTCCTCCCGCCTCATACCTGTTCCCTGCCTGCCTTTCTAACACATCTCCCCTCTACCCTCTGAGGTGTGTAAGAAAGGCAGGCAGGGAACAGGTATGGAGCGGGAGGAGGTCAGAGGGTAGAGGGGAGGTGTGTAAGAAAGGGAGGCAGGGAACAGGTATGGAGCGGGAGGAGGAAAAGAAGAAGTCAGGGAAGAATAGGTGTGAGACACAGGTAGAGTCGCAGAAGGTTGGCGGTTATGAGGGAGAGGTAGATAGAAAAGACTGCGTTTGCTGCGGTTTCAATGGAGTACTTGGCTCGATCTTCTAGAGGCGATATGTTTCGAGGTAACCTCATTAGACTAGTATTTAAGAATCGCTGGTTTACCTGCTCGCAAGCGCATTTAGCCCCTGATGATGGCCATTTTGGCGAGGTGGCCGAAACATGTCGGGTTTTTCGCCGACCTCGCTCCTGCTGTATTTCTGATTTTATCTATTGAGCGACCCCTTACGAACGAATCAGGGGAAAAAGTGCGGCAGGGGGGCAGAGTAGTGGAGGGAACACACACCTACAAGTGGAAAAGGGCCAAAAAAGCCAGTGGAGGATAGTGGATCCGGAAGAGGGGAAAGGTGGGGGTAAAGAAGTAAAAGGACTCGATATGGAGATGCAAGAGGGGAAGGAAGGAGGGGAGGTGTTGACCGAGGAAGAACGGAGAGGGACTGAGCCCCCCCTCAGGCTAGGGCCAACTACGGGGAAGGAACAAGGAGGGGAGAAAGGAGAGAGGCAGGCCGAAAACCACTCTTGCCCGGAAAGGAATCACTCCCCCCCATCATGGGTCAGCAAAGGGAGAAGCACCTTGCAGAACAGAACGCTTTGTGTGAAAAGACCGACTGAAGATGGACAAACGAATGAGCTGCACGTTCCACTCTGGAACTTATCCCCGGCCCGTGGAGAGGAGGCTGGTAGTCAAGAGCCCCCACCTCCGCAAGAAGGAAGGGAAGGAAGGGAACAAACAGATATTTTTGAGGAGGCCTTTGGGCTAGCCCCGATGGAGGTGGGGGAGGGTTCCTCCCCCCCGGACATAGAGATGAAGGAAGCAGACAAGGACGACGAAGAAAAAGGAGATACCCAGATCCCGGTGGAGGACAAATAGATGAAAGTGGCTCACTGGCTCTATCAACATCTGCAGGACAGATATCCGGGACATGGGGAAGACTTCTGAGACTATACATACAGGGAGCTGGTCCCATTATTGGAGAATAGTGCCACACTTAAAAAGACCCTCGAGCACGGCCTACCTGAAAGTGCCAATTGGTCCAACATCTGTCACCGTCTGCTGACAATAGTATTGGCTCGCTTTCGCCCCCATACATTAGAGAAACCCAAGACGGAACAAGAGGAGGCCAGCGACCTGGTATCCACATAGGAAACTGCCCAACAGCAGTCAGGGGGAACACAACCATCGGTGGGCATGACAAAAAGTTCAGAGGGGGGCCCGGGGGGGCAGGGGTCTGAAGTGACTAGTGCTGAAAATAATGAAGAGACAGATGTGTCCAAGGTGAACGAACAACAAGGGGACCTTGTTCTACAATCCCCCCCCCCCCTTTTGGAAGCATCGCCGGAGCCCCCGGACCCCCAGGGAGGGGAGCTGGTTAGCAAAAGGCAAAAAATGCGCCACCTATTAGAGAATGGTTTTGCCCCACCCTCCCCCTTTCGGGGGAAGATCCTGGTGTACCCATCCGGGAGAAGGAAGGGAAATGGGAGGTAGGTGTGAATGAGCGCCCCCATGCCAGGCACGGGGAAATCACCTTACAGGGACGGTCCTCAGTGCTTCCCCTCTGGTCCCCAGCTGGCGAAGGATTGCTCAAAATAGACCCGCAAACCTATGTGCAAAAAAACCTTCAGGTGGGAGCGGTGGCCACGAGAATCGCATCATACGAACAACAAAATATTGCAGAAAGAACTGCGTACATCCTTTGTGACCCTAACAAGGAGGTGGGGCTGAAATGGGTAACCAGGAATTCGCTGCTTGATCTGCAGCTTCTTAAAATCAGACCAAGCAACACCTTGCTAGGGGAGGAAGTGCGGGATATCTTCATTGGACTCCTCCGAGAGGGACCCCTCTCAAGGTCAGAGGAATGGAACGCGATAGACTGTGTGCGTCTTTAGGGTCATTACGGTCTTAATTGGTTAACAAGAGAATGAAAATGGATTTTATTAGGGCCTTGTATGGTAGGGATAAAAATTGGGCAAAAGGGAAGAGAGAGGCTGATCTTGACCTGCGATCTCTTAATGTAAATGGCCTTGCATCAGCCTCTCCATCAAAGAAACAAGCCATCTAGGACCTGATCAGGGGGGTGGAGGGTAGGGACTGGCCGGGCGCAATCTGTTTCGTCCAAGAAACCCACCTGATGGACTCCGCGGAACATCATCGAGCACACAAAGAAGTATGGCCCTACCAGGTCTTTCGAGCTTGCGCTCCGCGCCCGAGGAGTGTTGGGGTGGCCATTTGGTTACCCCCGGACTCACGCATTGACCCACTCAATTGGGTCGTGGATCAGGAGGAAGGAAGATGGGTGTATGTTCTGGCGATGTTAGAACTAGAGGAGGTGGCTATCTTTTGCATCTATGCCCCGAATGAGGCGGGAGTCAGAGTCGTTTTTTTTTAGTCCATTAAGGAGCGTGTCCCGCAGGGTATCCCGATCATATTGGCAGAAGATTTTAACGCGGCCCCGGATCGGCGGCTAGACAGATGGAAAATTTTGTCCCCATGCCCAGTATATATCAAAATGGATGAACACACCATATCAGACCTCTATATGTCGTTAGCAGTATATCACACCTATCGCAGATCTCACCCCACAAAACACACGTTCTCCTGCTTCAGGAAAAATGGGCCACAAAGGATCTCTAGATTGCGCATCGACCTGATCCTTGCTTCGGAAGATTTAGAAGGGGCATTGCAAATTGTTGAAATCTTCCCACAGAGCCCGTATCCTGGGCTGGACCACGTGATGTGTGTCACTATCTTTTCGTTTCGCAAACGGTCGGATCAAGGGTCTGACTATTACAAACTAAACACATCGTTATTGCCAGTTCCAATGTTCCAAACACATATCAAAGTAACATAGGCACATTGGCAAACACATCGGCAGACCCTCTGCGATGGCGTTCTATGGTTTAACAATGAGCTGTTTTTTTGGCCAGAAAATGTGGCGAATTCTCAAGAGTTCTAGAAGCCAAGCGGCATTTTGGTGAAATGGCACTACAATATTAGTTAAACCAATTAAAACAGCAGGAAGAAAACGCGAATCAGGAGTCTGAGGAACTTTCCAAAGCGATTCAGTTGATGGAGACTCGACTGGTAGCCTGCGTGGAACACCGGTGGCAAGGTGCTTGCATTAGGGGAAAAATACGAAAGCATCAAACAAAAGGATCAATGGACTCCCGTTTTTCTTCCATGGCAAGGGCAAGAACCGGGAGAACCATTATTGAGGCTCTGGACGATCCAACGCAGGAACGGGCTTAGCTGGCCACTACCACCCCGCAGTGCGCGCACATTGCTCGAGGTTTCTTTCAAAAACTCTTCACATCAGAGTGCAAAAGTCGCCCAAAAGAGCAAAGAGAAAAATAAATCGACGATTTCCTCGCACCCTTGCAGAGTAGTCTGTCGGAGGAACAAAAGGAAAAGCTAGAGATAGCCTTGGAAAAATCTGAAATATGGACAACCCTCATGCAAATGGAGGAAGAAAAGACCCCGGGCATTGATGGGCTACCAAAAGAATTTTGGGAATCTATATGGAACCCTCTGTCCCCGGACCTGATGAACTACTACCGAGCCATTTGGGAGTCAGGGCAAATGGGGGAAGTGGTGGGGCAAGGGGTGCTATCTCTCTTGTACAAGAAAGGTGATAAGACGAATATTCGAAACTACCGGCCTATTACCCTACTGACAGTGGTATACAAAATGGTGGCCAAGCCCTTGGCAAACCGCATGATCTTGATAATGGAAGATATTATCCACCCAGCGCAAACTGGTTTTATAAAAGGCAGAGAAATACAAGATAATGGCCTCCTAATAAACGAGGTGATCAAATTGTCACGACGGTCTAAGCACAATGCGGCGATAATCTTTATTGACTTTGAAAAAGCCTATGATCCCGTTGATTGGTTCTTCCTTGATAAGTGCCTGGAGAAATTAAACTTTGCCCCTTGTTTTAGGAGGTGGGTGGGGATTCTACATCATAGTGCCACAACGAGAGTGCATGTAAATGGGAGGCTAGCTCCCCCCATTTGCTTGGAACGCTCGGTACGCTAAAGGGACGCGATCGCCCCCTTTTTATTTGTTATAAATCATGGAGGCGCTGACAACAAATTTGAGAGCACACAAGAAAATTCAAAGAATACAGGTAACCTCTATCCCAGAAGAGGCAATCCCGATTTGCTCCCTGTTTGCAGATGACCTCACCATTATGGTAGACGCGTTGCCTGAAAATATGCGAGAAATCAAAGTGTTGACGGACCGCTTTTGCTTCCTGCCTGATATGAGAGTGAACTGGGGGAGCAAAATTGAAGGGTGGTGGATTCACTACCAAGGGTGTAAGCCACCGGAGTCTCCACGGTTAAAATGAACTCCAACCAATTCACCTATCAGAATCGTGGGGATACAGATGTCCGCAGAGGGTCGTCCAACAACCAATGATGAGTGGTTGACGCAACCAGTCCTGGAAAAATTGTCACGATGGAAGGATCACCGCACATCATTAATGGGGAGGGCCCTTATCATCAACAACGTGGTGTTTGCATCTCTATGGTATAGGACAACCATATGGTCACTCAACAAGTCAGTATTTGCCAAACACCCGCTCACTCCTACACAGTTAATCCCCTGGGGATCCCAGGGCAATCAATGCTGGCAGGTAATTTCATGATCTCAAAGAAAAATGGTAGATTTTGGGATGGAAAAAAAAGAACGTTTAGTATTTTGCATGGTTGCCCCGGACCCGGACATCCAGACACCGGACACCGGGCCTAGACCCGTATCTGGATTAATTCGGACGTCCGGTAAACCGGACATCGATCCGGACAACCGGACATACGGACCCGGACAGTCCGGTTATGAAAGAACAGGTCCGGATGTACAGATTAAAAAAAAAAAAAAAAAAAAAAAAAACGCCGCAGTAGTTGTGTAACTTGTGGTTATCCGACTTATCTTGAACACACTCACATACACACACA
>BFEA01000467.1:996019-1006528 GCA_003427395.1 Chara braunii | reverse complement strand
AAAGAAAAAGAAGATAGTCGGAAGAGGAGGAGGAGGAGAGAAGAGGAAGGAGAAGAAGATGAGGGGGAGGCGGGGGAGGAGAGAAGAAGAAGAAGGGATCAGTTTTCTTTTTTTTTTTCTTACCTGTCGTTTATCTCACACCTATCGATGACGAATGGAACAAAAAAAAAAGAAAAAGAAGATAGTCGGAAGAGGACGAGGAGGAGAGAGGAAGAAGAAGAAGAAGAAGAAGAAGAAGAAGAAGATGATGATGATGATGATGATGATGATGATGATGAGAGGGGGACGGGCGGCTCCACGGTGACGGGTGACGGGCGGCTCCACGGCGCTGGCGACTCCAAGACGCTGGCGACGGGCGACGGGCGGGTCCACGGCGACGGGGAAGTGAAGCTCCCAGGCGATGGCGACGGGCGGCTGAACCACGAACTGCGCTGGCGGGGGAAGACCAAGGCCCCGTTTGGACAGCCGATGCAGGCCGCGGCAGCCAGTCGGCTGTTCAAACGGGTCGTCGTTTTCCCTCCAAACATCAAACGGCCCTCTGGCCGTCGATCATGGATGATCGACGGCCGGAGGGCCGTCACAATTTTCAAAAAAAAAAAGCTGGCCTCACGGGCCCGACTCGCCTTTTTTCAGGCCTGGTCGGACCCGGTAGGCCCTGGGGACCCCAGCTGACGGCGATTCGGGGTCTGAACCCCCCCCCCGACAAGGTGTGCTGGGGGTGCCCGGCCCCCAACCGGGCCGCCCGGGACCTCCCCCGGGCAGGCGCTGGTCGACCGGGCGGCCCGGATACGTACTCAGAAAAACAGATGATTTCCAGGGGGTAGGCCTTAGCATCTGCATGGGGCAAGGACTCCATGTTTGATTAAATGTTCTAGGTGTGTCCCTTGTGGCTACCGGTGAGATATCATTGTCCACCTTTCTTTTTCCTGTATTTCCTGCTTTTGCTCCTCTTTTATGTTGTTCCTCTCCCAAGAGTGCTGTCTGGCGAAGGGCTTAAAAGTTAAAACTCAAAAGCCCGACTGCTCGTGAAACCTTTCACGGTCTCACATATTCCCAGCGCTGTTCGTGAGAAAACAATCCATATCTGGCCGCTCAGGCAAAGCTAAATCCTTAAACCACCAGTACCTTTCCCATGTATTGGCCATGGGAAAAAATATAGCGGACGAGTTTTGAGTCTTTTGACTCAGTTGAATTTGGGCGCTCCAGTAGTGGCCCGTTCATCCTCCGAAAGTTGCGGCTCCAAAAGGCGCGGGGGCGACTTTCAGAGGTATCATTTCGGATTCTTCAGAGGCCGGGTGCTACCAGACCAAAATGGCTGGTGGCGTCAGCCAAAAGGGAAAAAAGAAAGTCGCACTGCTGCTCCTAAGCTTGGCGCACAGTTCTTTTCCGCCTCGGCAAAAAGAGGCTCAGAGGTAGTGGAGGTGAGAATATTGCAGTCCCCCATTATTCCCCAAAGTGCCCCTCTTGTGGACGCCTCTCAAACTGGAAAGAAGGGCAAGGCAAATATCGAATTTCCCCCAGCAGCCCTCTGCAGATGACACAGAGGTTTGGCATCACGGACGCCCAATTCCACCCACTCCCTACCACTGATTCAAAGGGAAGATTCAGGTTTCAATGGGGTCCCACCATGGTAAACCGCCTAAGATTCGGTTTTGCAAACTCGCCATCAGTTCTTGCAGTCTGCCCTTGACATCACCATGCATCCTGGCGAGACTGTCGGGGTTCAACCTTCGGATGAGTTGGTGAAAGTCCGACGAAACAGTCCGCAACACTCGGGCCTTTTTTTGTGGAGTTGTGTATAGCGAGTATGACAACATAGAAAAACAAACAAACAAACAAACAATCATATCATCTCTCACGTATTTCCTTCCTCTCGTCCGGAAGTGTTGACGAAGTGCAGAACCTTTAGGATGTGCCAAATAGTTAGTGCCTGCGGTGTGCGAGATGCCTGTGTCTCTGTGTTCCCTGGTCGTGACGGACATTACTCCTTGTGGGCCCCTGACACTTGACAGCGGCAAAGACCCTACGGTCTTCAGATTTTTCCAAATGATGTGAGTAGATCATTTAAAAAAAAAAAAAAAAAAAAAAAAGATCGTAGTTTGCTTTGATACTGGCACCTTGCCTGGAGTTGGAACAGGCATATGGTGTTAAACTTTTTTTTTTTTCTTTTTCTGTGCGTGTGCTGCAGGTTGCGCTGCTTCTCACTGTATTGGATTCCCTCCCCCATCTGCCTCGCTGCTGTTTGTCACCTTGTCCTGATGCTTGCCTTGTCATTTGGCTGCACCCCCCCCCTCCGCGCCCCTCCGCTGCTCTCGTCCACATGTGCCTTGTGGCTGCCTTCCATCAGCTTGATCCTGCCTAGGCCTTGCTGTCGGTCTTGTTACCTTGCTGCTCATTGTTCTCCTTGCCCTCATGCCTCCCTGCCTTCTCTTTGCTGTTTGGCTGGCGGCCTTCCTGTGTTGCCTTGCTTGTCTTGTTTCCTTGCCGTTTGCCTCACTATTTAACTGGCCCCCCTGCCCTTCTCCCCTCCCCTGCCCTGGTTGGAGGGTTCCATCTATTAGTGGGGAGCAGCACTTGCTGGAAATGGGGTCCGGCATCTCAATAGTGTACAAAGTGCAGTACACAAAATGGAGTTGTTGCCGAAGCACATGTCACCACTATCACTGTGAAGACCAAGGCCCCGCCTTTGTATATGTCTGCCCAGACTGTGCCCGTTTCCTCTTCTGCCTGCATAACTGGCCGGTACTCGAGATGGGAGGTCAGGAAACTGCCCCCTCCCCTCCCCTGTGCTTGGCCTTGTTGCCCACCTTGCTGCTGCTTACCGTGTGACCTCACTCCTTGTCACGCTTTGCTGCCTCACGTTCTTGCAGATCCCTATGCCTTTATTCTCATCGAGCTGCCCACCTTTTTGCCTGCCTGCCTCCTAATTTTTGACATGTTTCCCTACTGCTCATATTGATGTGCCGCTCATGGTGTCCAGGTTGTTATAGAGGCTGGCTACTAGAGATATGACAGGCCTGCCACCACCTGACCATTTGATCGTCCCGAAGTATTGCCTAACCGGTGCCCTATGAGACACCCTCCCACCCTTACTTGTCATCACGATCCCCGGCGCATCCCTACTCCCAAGGTCCTACCCGAGTATACCCAGGATCATCACCCACTGGCATTCTAGTGATCTTTTGACCGGACAGCAGTTACATTGTGCCTTGTTGCAACTTGTGTTGTGGCTTTGCTGCTTTACTTGTTTTTCTTCTGCGTTGCCCACTTGCCCCTCCCTGTCCCTTGCGTGCCTTTTTTCTTTTCTTTTCTTTTCTTCCCCTTTTTTTAACAAAACAACCCGATCGCCCGCTAGGGGTGCTGGTAGGAGCAGACACCACTAGCATCATCGGCGAGAGGCTCCATCTATTGGTGGGGACCAGCACCTGCTGGAAATCGGGCGTCCAGCGTCCCTGTATAATACAATGTGAGAAACAAAGATAGTGTAAGCATGGTTTGTGGTTTGTCAGAAAGTATCCACGAGGGGCTGGCCAGTGAGTGGCCCCAGCCCTTTATCAGATCTTTTGTAATGAAGTACACAGTAAACTATCGCTTATGATGTTGATTACCTGACCTGTTGACAGTCACTTAACTGTTTATCTACTATCTATCCGCTCGTTGCCATATGCGGCTGTGTCTGAGTCTGTTGAAGGTGCCCCTACGTGTGTTTCTTGCCACATATCGTGGTGTGCTATATAAGATGTGGTTGAGGGTGTTCCTAACTGTGTTTGCTATGGAACATGCATGTATTCCTGCACCCTGCTGAGTCCCATAGTAGGTTGTGTTGACTGTAATATATTGTATCAGCCGCCTTAAACCCTAAACCCTACTCTACAAAAGCTTTGGCAATAATTCTTGTGTGACACCCTATACACCAACTCTGTTGTGATACCTTATGCTCCAATGCTGTTGCAGTGGAGCATTGTCAACCTGTCACCCCTATATCAAGTTATGTTGTCATTCCTTACATATCAGTACCCTTAAATCCCACCCTACAGTCATCCGGTTCATCGTCGCTTTTGTGGATCAATCTGCTCCTCCTTGCTGCACGCTTGCCTGCCTGCCCCTGTGCCCTGTTGCTGCTTGCCTTGGTGCTTGGTGTTTTGGCCACTTTCGTGTTCTCGCTACTACCCGCATGTCATCTAGCATGTATTGAATGAATAACGACTAGAGGATAAAATAGTTGGAAAATGACAATAATTGACAAAAGTAGTGTAAAAGCAGATGATGATGTTAATGATAATGTTGATTAGGGTTGATTCGTCTTCCCCTCTCCTCCCCACCTCTTTCCACATCAGGGGTTGAAGCAGATTACAGATCAACACATCATGATGTTTCAGTGATGTTTCACCCATCTCATCAGGGGTTGAAGCAGATTACACATCATGAAGGGATTCTGCAGGCTTCCCTGGGTTCAGCCTCTTGATGAGATGGGTGAAACATCACTGAAACAGTTTGCCACAATCTCCTTGACTTTCCTTTCCACTGAGGTTCTGTTTCCTTGAGTGGTTTTGTTATAATGCTATGTTGGACCTTGCTTCACACCGTCAGTCCCTCCGAGCGTCAGTTTTCAGATGCGCTTCGTTGTCCAACCGAAAGAAAAGAAACTATCCGCGGGTCCGGTCCTTGGCCTCTACAACACCCTAAAATAAAAAGAAAAGAAACTGTCGCGATCGCAAGCTTGCCAGGCTCTGCCAACCTTTTTCCCACCAGTACCTGCCGTCCTGCGCGTAGGGAAAAAGTAGCTGGGAAAGGAACTTGTGATTAAGGGGCTCACCACACAACTCTCGAAAAAGGGATATTCGACAGTTTCTCCTCGCCACAAAACCTGTCGAAATCCAAGACGGGAGAAGACTTCGCGACTTGTCAGAGAAAAAGTTTTGACACCACCTCCTTTCAGACGATGCCAGGCTGCAAATTCCACATTTTCAACAGTTCCCCGCCGAGCTATCGAGTTCTCCTCCGAATTTCGTGAGTGGGCCTGAGGTTGCGACGGACAAATGTTTGTCCTATCCTCCTCAGCCGGGGGCGTCTCTTTTGGACTTGCATTCGTGAGTCCACCCCTTCAACAGTGCTCTGTGGCGAAGGGGTGGGGGAACTGTCGAAAGGGCAGCTCAGCTGTCAAATTTCTCCTGACAGCCATTATTGAAATTTTGGGGCTTTTGACAGTGGTGTGGCAAGGCCCTTAAACCACCACCAGTGCTTGCTCCACGGCCCGACTTGTGAAAGGAAACTTGTTCCGGTGCCATACTTGGGGTTTCAAAGCTTGAACCCCCCGTACTTGGTCCAGTATAAAGCCGCAGGGGTGGGGGGGGTCTTTTTTCCCTTTTCTTTTCTTTTCTTTTCTTTTCTTCTCTCTCTCTCTCTCTCTCTCTCTCTCTCTCTCTCTCTCTCTCTCTCTCTCTCTCTCTCTCTCTCTTTTGCAAAGGGCAACAGCTTTGAGATATGATCATTGAACTGCCCCGGCCCTAGGTAATTCAGGATTGTAGTATTTTAGTAATTTCACTATTTTTTTTTTCAATAAAACATGATCATATATTTCGGATCAGGAACAGATGGTCACAGTCTACCGGGAGAATGAAAACCCTAACAGCATTACCCGGTTTAGCTTACAGGGATCGTAGCCCTGCGGGGACCAACCCCCGCAGGGCAGCGGAACGTATCTACTCCCTTGCTTCCAGTGGCTTTGGTTGTGAGGGTCTATGGATGCTGAATGCTTCGCTGTCAGAAAAGGAACGAGAATAGAGCCGTGGGCAGTGGCCCAACACGCGACAGACAATAAAGACAACAAAGGAACCAGAATCGAGCCGTCTCGACTACCCTGAATCGAACTGGACCGAACCGAACCGCACCGCACCGAACCGAACTAAGCTGCCCCTACCTAAGACAGGGCAGTGAAACATATTTTACTCATTTGCTTCTGGTGAAGTTCGAACTTTTTTTTTTTTTTTTTTTTTTTTTTTTTTTTTTTTTTTTTTTCAACAGTTGAGAGGTTTACCAACTGAGCTACCCGTAGGCCAGTTGGTGGGTGGGGGTTTCTCAGCAGCCTCTCCATGAAAAATTCATCAACAGTGGCTCAGCTTGAAAAAGAGTAGAAAGCTGCTCGGGGGCCAAGTCCCACTAGCAGCGTTGAGCTACCTCAACCCCTGAATCTGGACGCTTTTGCCGAGATGTGCATAAATGGTGTTGAGTTTCCTGAACTGCACCTCTCCACAAACACGTCCAGATTCAGGCGTTGAGGTAACTGAACGCTGCTACCGGTAGTGGGACTTGGCCGCCGGGGAGTCCTCTGTATTCCATTCCACTGTGTTTCCGTCGTCGCTGGACCGTGGGCGAGGCCCGGTTGCAAAAAGAGGGTTGGATTAAGCGCCTGAATCTGGACGTGCTTGTGGATAGGTGCAAGAAACCTCGGTCGATCCACTTTTCTGCTGCCAACAGCACATCCAGATTCCGGCCCATAGTCCAACCCTCTTGTCTGGTCGGACCTCGCCCCGGTTGGTTCCGCGATCTTTACCTCGTAAATATATATAAATATATCATTATATGAACATATGATATAATGGCTATAACTTCCGCGTGTTATTGTGAGGCGTGGAACATGGCTTGTTCCACCATTTGTTCCGCCGTTTGTTCCGCCGTGTGTTATTGCGCCGTTCATGTCCGTAAGTCGAAAGCAGCGATTTTTTGGAGCTCATTCCTTTTCTTTTTTTTTCGCTAGAGTACTGTGGAATGGTGGGAACGTCGGCCATTGCGTGTAGAGGTAATCAGCTGTTGACACGTGTCGTGGCAGTAGCTGTGTCTAAGGCGAGGGATCGATCCCCGTTGCTTTCGCGGAGTTTGAGTTTGCAGGCCTGTCATCTTGGAGGAGGAGGAGGAGGAGGAGGAGGTCGTGGAGCCAAGAGAGCAGGTGGGGGCAGGTGGGGGCAGGTGGAGGGTGGACTACCAGTCCATGCCAGCATGTCTTATTGGCTGTTGAAGACGGAGCCTCACGAATGGTCCTGGAGCGACCAGTCGGCAGCGGGCGGTCGGTCGACCTGGGACGGCGTCCGCAACGCTCAAGCTCAGAAGAACATGAAGCAGATGGCGGTCGGCGACCTCTGCTTCTTCTACCACACCGGCAAGGAGCGCGCCGTCGTCGGGATCGCTGCCGTGTCCAAAACGTGGTATCCCGACCCGACGGACGAGTCCCGACGCTCTGGAATGGTGCAGATTGAGGAGGTGATGCCGTTCCAACACGTGGTCACTTTGGCGCAGATCAAGGGATTGGATGACGTGGCGGATTTTCAGCTGGTCAGACAGCCGCGACTGTCAGTGGTGCCGGTCCCGGCCGACGTCTGGAAGAAGATCTGCGACCTTGGGGGGGTGGAACACGTGGAAGCGCCATGGAAATCGTCAGCGAAGCCGTCGGTCAACGACGACGGTCAAACCCAATCTTAACGGGGTCAACCCCCGGGTTAGCAGCGCAGCGCAGGTCAGCCATCTCGATTTTGTAATCAGATCAGGCCTCAAAAGAAAGTAAGCAAAGCGGGGGGGGGGGGGGGGGGGGGGGGGGGGGGGGGGGGGGGGGGGGGGGGAGGGTAGCGATGGGGTGGGTTTAGGGTCAATCAGGCCTCAAAAGAAGGTAAGCAAGCCATGACGAAACAGAGCGTAGGATAGTAATAGCAAAAAAAAGAGTAAAATAGGCTTTAAATAGCAAAATAGCAAGAGCAATAGCAATAGCAATAGCAAGAACAATAGCTTTTCGTTCTTATGGGATAGGGTTTAGGAGAACGACTGTGGGAACAGGCAGGAAGAAAGATGTAATATAATGTGCAATACGTGGTCTGTTGTGTGTTGTAGAAGGGGAGCGGGGGGGAGGGAAGGGAGGAGGAGGTGGGAGTCCTGGAAAATCAGGTGATGGAGTGTTGGGAGAGGGTTGACCAGGTGCCGCGGGCGCGTTTGTCGCCATCCGCTGAATAAAAGAAAGCACGTCCGAAAGAAAAATAATAATAAAAAAGAAGGAACGTTGGCTAGATGGATGGAGGCAGCTTTTGTAGATTCCATGATTGTACAGATGCACGCGATACAATGAGACGATGGGGCAACTTTCGACGGTGTGTGTGTCAAAAAGAGAGAGAGAGAGAGAGAGAGAGAGAGAGAGAGAGAGAGAGAGAGAGAGAGAGAGAGAGAGAGAGAGAGAGAGAAGAAAGCTCTTGTAGACTGAGTGGTCGCAGAGATGCCTTGTACGACGAAAATATCAGAAAGCTTTTGACGATTGGCGCAGGTCTGGCTTGTGTGTGTGTGTGTGTGTGTGTGTGAGAGAGAGAGAGAGAGAGAGAGAGAGAGAGAGAGAGAGAGAGAGAGAGATTCTCTTTCTCTTTTTCTGTCTACATGTGCACGTTGAAGAAGTGCGTTTAGGCAATTAGACCGAAGGTCATTTCTGATTTCTTAGATCCTCCTGAGTGTGGCTGGTGTAGTAATTCTGTGGCGCTCACGTTAAATGATGATGATGATGATGATGATGATGCTACTTCCGTACGACGGATTTTTCGAGGAGAATGTTCATGGAATGCTCATGTGAACTCTGTGTGTGTGTGTGTATGAAGATCCTGGTGCTGCCTATCCGGATTCCTTGGGGGAATGTTCATGTAATCTTCATGGTCTCTTCATGTTAACTCTGCCACCTGTGCTGGTGTAGAGAGCTGTGTATGTATGCAGCTTTTTTTTTTTCTTCTTTTCGACTTCGATTTACTGTATTAACGCTTTCTATGTGATCTAGTATACGTTGTATGCAACTTTTTTTTTTTTTTTGGGAGGGGGGGGGGAAGTATTGGAGGGGAAGGGATAAGAAAACGACAATAAGACAGCTGGAGTTTAACAAAAGGGAAAAGAGAATCCCTTCTACAACTCACAACCCATGTGGCTGAATGGTTCATCCTGGGGTGAGCTCCCACCAGTGAACAGGATTGGATTAAGCACCTGAATCTAGATGGGTTTTAAACAGTGATGCAGATCAATCGCGATCCATTTGCTGCACCTCTCCACAAACACGTCCTGATTCAGGCAGTCAAATCCAATCCCCTTTGCTAGTGGGACATCGCCCATGAGCAGACTGCTCGGGGTTCCAAACTCCTGTTGAGTCGGTAAAAGTCCGACGAAACAGTCTGGCACAGTGTTTTTATTTTATTATTATTATTTTTTTAATTTTAAAAGGGCGACGGCATTCAGATATCATGATTGGAAAAAAAAAAAAAAAAGAAGAAGAAGAAGAAGAGGATATCAGCATTGAACTGACCGGCGTTAGGGAATTTGAGAGTCTGAGTGCGCATCTGGATTCAAACTTGGGTCTGTATTTCAACAGCTCATGGGTGTGTACCAACTGCGCCAGGTCCGTTGGTGCTTTTTTATTTATTTATTTACTTATTTCTGCAATTATCTATAGTGAACATGGGCTGTTGATGAACAATAGATCACGAAATGGTCTTGTATCTTTTTTTTTTTTTTTTTTTTCCCCAAAAAAATGGCGACAGTCTTTAGATATCACACCTTTGAAGTGACCGGCTCTTACTCTGTTCATCTGATTGCATCTGGATCCCAACTTGAGTCTGCATTTCAACAGCTCGTGGCTGTACCAACTGAGCTACCAGTCTTCCCCCGAACATAACGCACCCCAATCTTGACTGTACCGGCCCGGAAAACTAACTTGTATACATTCACAATGAGGGTGCGCTATGTTCGAGGGAAGACGGTGGGCTCGATGGTCGGTCTTGTATCTATATTCTGTACCTATATGGTATTCTGTATAAGGAAGGATCTGTATAACTGCGGGCCTACTGGGTTGGAGTCCAAGCCCTAACGCGAGCAGTAGGTGGGTAGTGTGTGTGCATTAAATATCTGAATTTGGGCGGGTTTTTACACCTGGGTTAATCGGGGACCTGACATCACAAAAACACAAAAAGAAAAAAAAAGAAAAAACAAAAAAAAGGGAAGAAAAGGCTAGGTAGTTAACTCAACATTAACTACCAGGTAGGTTAGGGTTAGGGGAAGTCTCTGTGTGCAGTATATTTCTGAATCTGGGCGGATTTTTACGGTCGGGTTAACCGAAGACCTGACGTCACAAAAGCACAAAAAGGGGAGAGGGGGGGGGGGGGGGGGGGAGGGGAGCAGGGAGAGAAAGGAAAGAAAAGGGTATACTCAACATTAACTAGGTTAGGTTAGGGTTAGGGGCAAAGCCTCTCCCTTCGCTGATCTATTTCATTTATTACTATGATGTTCATTTTGAGGGCATATACTCGCACTAATACTAGTAAGACTGTTTTTTTCCACTTCCCTGTGGACGTAATTGCGGTCAAAATGCATCCTGACCAGGTCGGAAAAGCGATCATATACATCCGGGTAAGTGAGGTCGGGATGGCGGGAAGAGAGGCGGCGAGGGGGAGGGAGGGGAGAGACGGCGAGGGGAACGAATGAGGCAGGGAGAGGGGAGAGGGG
>BFEA01000467.1:947400-957940 GCA_003427395.1 Chara braunii | reverse complement strand
AGTTCATGCAATTCTGTGCTCACCTTTCTCTCCCACTTCAGAACTCCTTCACATCTCTTCCTTTCTCCTACTGCCTTGATTTCAGAAATCGTCAACACTTATTAACTCTGATGATTTATTTTCAACCCCCCCCCTGGAGGACTCCTTTACGTCCCTTCCTTCCTCCTATTATTACAATTAAATTAAAATAAAGAAAGAACGAAAGAAAGAAAACCGAAAAAGCCGTTGCCGCACACCGATCCCGCACTCACCTTCCCTCAGCTGTGCCTCACTGCGGCTTAGCATAGTTTAGTATAGGATTGCTTATAGTTTTGCTCAGCTCAGGGCCGCTCTACCCTTCTCGCCCCTGGCCACGCTGACGCTGTTGCCCTTGCTTTCCTCATCGCCAGCCGCTCCTCTACCCTTGGTCCCTTGTACCTCGGGCACTGGTCCCCCCCGTGCACCTATCATTCCTTCCCAGGGTGTGACCACGTCTTGTCCGCTTGGAACTGCCGCTCAGTCCCACTGCTGCTTGAACTGGAACCTGGAAGTGGAACCTGGAACCTGGAACCGGGGGCTAGGTCCCACTTGCACGAATTAAGAGATACTGACCGTAGATAGCAAAGATCAACGGCCAAAATCTCCTCATTTGCGCAAGTGGGACCTTGCCCCGGGAACCGGGAACTGGAACTGGATATGGAACTGGAACTGCGCCTCCCTGTTTCAAACCTACTCAAAGCGGATCGGTCGGTCAGCCAAGCGCTCAATCCTGGCGGTTCCTTTTTTTTTTTTTTTTTTTAACCGCTGGGATGGAAGGCTTACGCAGGGGCGAGGTCCCACTAGCAGTAGGATCGGATAGAACGGCCATTGGGCGACAGGCCATATGCCGTCCGATCTCAAAAGATCGTGTGATCTTCGAAATGAGCGATTTATGGATTTTCCATCTTGTATTTCTTGTATTTTACTATTCTCCCCCCCCCCCCCCTTACCCAAAAAAATAAAATAAAATAGTAATAAAAAATAATAATAATAATAATAATAATTAAAAAAAAAAAAATGCAGAAGTGGACACTGGAAGACTAACGGCAATTGCAGTTGGGAACTGAATTGAACCTAGAAATGGAGCTGCCACTGGAAATGGGATTTGAGAACTGGAACTGGAACTGGAACGGCGGTGGACTGACGGCAGTTGTGCAGCAGTAGTTTACTGAAGCTACGGCCAACCGTCGTGGTAATATTCTGCAAATATTTCCGTTCCAATTTTTGACCCTCCTTGCTGTGGGCCAGCACTATTTCGAGTGAAAGGGGGCGTTTGTTAGGGTTGCGTGACCAGTAAGGGGCTTGCTACGCTATTAGGGGCTTGCCATGACCAGTAAGGGGCTTGCTACGCTATTCACCTAAAGGGGAAAGTGGCCCGTCTATTGGGAGAACCTGGAGAGGGGGGATCTTCCCAGGTACAGGTAGGCTCGCCAATTTCACGTGTGGTCAGCACTGGAGAAGGAGGGGGGGGGGGGCTGAATCTGAGGTGGGATCAACAATCACCATCATTTGCAAATACTCATTCTGACTTTTTTTTTTCCCATGTTTGTGAAGTCGATGGATACGGGCTCTCCGGGACCGTAGGGAATGGGAAAGGGTTTGAGCAGCCCCATCGACTTTTGCCTTGATGGTTTTATTCGTTGACAGAACTTGACAAACTTGACACTCAGCCACAAACTGTACAACAGATCCTTTCATACCAGGCCAGTCAAATTGTTGCAACATGTTTTCGTAGGTTTTTGCAATGCCGAAGTGTCCACTCCGACTGTGAGCCAAATCCAAGAAATGTGTGCGGAGAGGCTCATGGTTGGCTACACACAAACGGTCATTATTTCCATAGCGTTGAAAAACGAATCCTTCGCATTCGTGAAAATCAGAATGACTGCTGGGGTCGGTTATAGGGGAGCCTTATTCTACAGGGGTGTTGCATGGTGGGAGGCAGTAGCCCTATTGGGAGTAGGGCAGATTGGGGATTGTCTGAGTCTGGGGCCGGGGTTGGAGAGTTGGTCGCCTTCAACCCCAGCGGGGGCAGATAAGGACAAGGGGTGGGCAAAGGCAGCCTCTAGGAGGGGATTGGTTGCCGTTGCGGAGGTGGTGGTGGGAGGGGAGGGGATCTGTTTTATGTTGGGGCCGAGGGATTTTCCTCGGTGGAGGCAGCATGAGACAAGGTATAGTGGGTAGGGATTGGTTTGAGCTGTGACCAATGGAAGCGTATCCCTTTTACGGCGTCGTCAAAAAAGATCTGATGACATTTTCTCAATTCCTTGATTGGACTCCAATTATCTTCTCTCTCTTTAAACTATGTGGTGGAGGAGGTCGGCTCGTCGAAGGGAGAAGGAAAATTGAAGTCCATTCTTAACCATATGGGTTTTGGCGAGGTTGATTGTATGTTGTTTCTAATCTTCCTAACTATGTGGTGGAGGAGGTCGGCTCGTCGGGAGATGAGGAAGAGCAGGGGGTTGCTAGGCATAGCAGTCAGGAAGCTAATCGTTCTCAGACGTTCAGAATTTGTTTCTGGACTGATTACTTTCTTCTCTCCCTTCGAACTATGTGGTGGAGGAGGTCGGCTCGTCGAAGGGAGATGGAAAGTTGAAGTCCTATTTCAAACCAAAAAACGTAGTTCTAATTAGATTTTCTAGTAGTTCCTGGTTCTTTCTCATGCAAGTTTTGATGGAATTTTCCGAATGTATTCGTGATGGGACGCTGGGCCCGGTTCCCAGTTTTGTGTCAACCTGTGAGGAAATGTTGTATCTATGGGACGCTGGACCCGGTTTCCAGCAGGTGCTGCTCCCCACCAATAGATGGAGCTTTTTTTTAAAAAAAAAAAAAAAAAAAAAAAAAAAAAAAAAAAAAAAAAAAAAAAAATTGTTGCGGTCAACCCTCAACTGCTAAAGGATTGGACTAAGGTCTGGGTCCCTGACAGTTTGCTCCACGAGCTCCTCCTTCAGTTTCTTCTGGAGGTCGTAGGAGTTCACAAGGCAAGTGATACACTCAGGGTGGCAAAGCAATGCATCAGCAACTCGATTATACCAACCATTCTTACGTTTTAGCTCAAATTCAAAATGTCAATCTCATGAAACCAGTGAGTCAACGTCGGAGACAAAGTAGTTTGCTCCTTGATCCACTTCAAGGTCTCGTGATCTGATAAGACTTTGAAGTGGCGTCCCAAAAGATACTGTTTTTTATTGGTCCAATGTCATGCCCGAAGCATAAGCCTCCTATCGAAGCGACCACGGGTCGCCCTCGTTTTGTGATCATTCATTGTGCTGCCTGACAGGTCCTGTCCACAAAAGAAATATACGAGGGGTCGGATTAGTAGGACTCGGAGTCGTCCTCCAACAATTAAAGTTTGAAAGTGAGTTGTTAGTTTCCCTGCGGAATAATAAAAAGGGAACAAAATTAAGAAAAAAAAAATCAAAAGGAAAAAACAATTTAAAGAACAAGTCGCAGACGCGCCGCGACCCTGCCGCGACAGGGAGGGGGAGAGGGGGAGAGGTGAGGAAGAAACGGGAAGAAAGGAGGGAAGGAGGGGAGAAAAGAAGAGAAAGCAGCAGAAAAGGAAGCGAGGGAAAAAAAGGAGGGTGCGGGGCAGAAAGAAGAGAAAGGAGCTGCGTTTATCGCTCATTTTGTTTCCGAAAAAAAGAGGAGATGTTTGTCGATGCTCGATGCTCGGAATTTCTGAAGCGGCTCCTGTTCATCTGAGCATGGTGAGCGGACAATCAGTTTCCGTGTTGTTGGGAGCAACAAAAGGAAAAAAAGAAGAGAAAACGAAAATGAAGAAAAAAAAAAATCTGAGTCTCTTTGTCAGTCTCTCTGACTGCGTCATCAATTGTGAACTGAAGACTGAGGTGGAGCAAGCGATCTGTGCTACAGATATCTTGCCTCCATTTTTCGTGAGCACCCACTGCAACTACCGCAATGGACCAATATCCCCTCTCTGTCGAGTAAAGTAGAATGTGGAGGAAAGAAAGAAAAAAGGGAGGACAGTTGAAGGAAAAAAAAATGAAAAAAAAAAAAACTCTCTCTGTCTTTGTTTCTGTTGATGTTTCTTTTTCTCTATTTGTCTCTCTTTCTCTGTGTCTGTGTCTCTCTGTGTCTCTTTGTTTGTCTCTCTCACTGTGTCATCAATTGTCAACTGAAGACTGAGTTGGAGCAAGCGATTTGCGCTGGAGATTTCCTCCCTCCTCTTTCCCTGAGCAGCCGCTGCAAGTACTGCAATGGAGTAACACCCCCTCTTTGTTGAGTAAAGCACTGTGTGGCGAATGAGTTGTTGTTCTCCTGGACTGTCTCTGTTTGTTTTCGCTTCTTGTTGTCTTGCAACATATGAGGAAGCAATCATGCGTGTCTTGTCCAGTCTTCGATCTCCAGCAGCCAAACAGCCTGTTGTATGACAGAATGGCGGTAGTTAGCATATGGCATCTCAGCAGGCCTGTCGCCGTTGTAGTAAATTTTGATGAGATCATCAATGTATTGCCAAGTGTGTCGTTGCGAATGGATGGTGTGGAGTGTGTAGGAGTATCGGGTGGTGAGGATGTTGTGAATCTGAGTAAGAGATCGGGCTGTACCAAATCGTCGTAGTGGATGCCACCAATCACTTGCTGTGAGGAGACCAGGCATTGTTGGTTGGGGGTGCTGGGCGAGGAGGGATGTGTGGAAAGCGATTCGGTTGACATCATCGACGATTCGATCATTTTTGTATTTGGCGAGACCATCAGTTGTGCCGTAAGTGTGTAGAAGTGAGTTGTAGAGGAGGCGATGCAAGAAGTCTTTCATGTTGACGTAGGTGGCAGTGGGATGGGTTGCAGGGAGCGGCTTTTTGGCGTCCTGTTCTCGTTGATGCGCATAGGTCTCAAAGAGAGAGAAGATGAGTGGTGAGCAAAGGGCGCGGTCTGTGAGCAAGAAGTCTTCCCAGAGAATTTGGCGGATGACATCTTCGACATTTGTCGTTGTCAAGACAGTTTTCCATGCAGTCCATTGTGCAGGATCATCGGGGGACGGGGAGAATTCGCCGTTGAGTAGAGTCGGGTGTGAAAGAGATGAGGGTGACGGTTTAACATGGGGAGAATCAGAGAGGCAAAGAGGTGGAGTGGTTGTTGCAAGAGATGACGTTGTTGCAGCCACATGCTCTTGTGATTTTTGTCGTTTATGCGGTTCAGTTTCTTGATGTTGATTGGTATGTTGAACACCTGTAGAAAAAGCAAGCAAGTGAAAGGAAGGTGTCAGAAAAAAAACAGCGGAGCCAAGAGGGGGGGCGTACCTGATTGTTTATCTGAACAGCGATGTAGATTTTGCCTGCAAATATTTATCAAGAAAGAAACAGACGGTGTTCCCGACGAGGCCGGTCATGTGAGGATTTATTTGTATACTACATTTTTGGTGAGGCAGGTTGCATCGGGCATGGCAAAGCGAATGCGGTCCGGGTTGCATATTCGCGAGGCAGCGACATACAATTAGCCATGAGCAAAAGCGGGTTGTTGAAGATCAACGCCTGCGTGTTCGACACTTTGACCTTGTGATTTGTTGACTGTAATTGCGAAAGCATGTCTGACAGAGAATTGTCGACGCTGCCACGGAAAAGGGGATTTGTCATCAGTGGTTGTAAGAGAAACACGTGGTAGCAAGGCAGGTTGGAGATTTGGCAGTTTGCGAATGTGCATGGGCGTGTTATTTGTGATAGAGTCCAGGATCATGCGTTTGCCGTTGCATAATTTGTTGTGGGTTGCAATGTTGCGYAATMAAATAAGTGGCATGGCTGGTTTCATTTTGAGGTCATGTGGCGGAAGCGAAGGAATGTCTATAGCATTGAGAGTTTCAATTGGGACGTCAGGGTGATCAACATTATCCAGGACTGTATGTGCACTAAAGGAGTGGAGTTCATCACCCGGAAATGCAGCAAGGATGATATTGTTGATAGTCATTGCAGGTTTATTTTTGGGACAGAGAATGAGGCCGTCTGCAAACCACAGAGGTTTTTGAGCATTTTTGTGAAGATCAGGAAATGTCCAGTCGATGAGTTCACGAGTGTCGTTGTGCAGGCACATGTTTGCAGGAAGTTCGATTGTGTCAGCTGGAGCACCTTGTGGTGGCGGGATGATCCCGTTGCCGAGCGAGAGGAGCCAGTGTGCGAATGCTGATGTTTCGGGTGTGGTGCCATATTTGAGGATCCTCATGTTCTCTTCGAGATGGTATTGTGTGAAATGTATCCAGAGTGGTGATGATTTTATGCAAGCGTCAACGGTTTGTGCTCCAGTGCCTTTAGCGACGACAGGGAGAATTTGCCGGAAATCGCCTGCGAGGACAATGACTTTGCCGCCGAATGGAAGGCGGGAATGACACAAATCTCGTAGTGTGCGGTCAAGTGCTTCGAGGTAATATCTATTAGCCATAGGAGCTAGCTTCGTCCCAGACGATGAGAACAGCTCTTCGAATGAGTTCGGCAAGTGCACTCTGTTTAGAGATGTCAAGTGTTGATGTGGAAGTTGGCGAGAGAGGTACCTTAAATCGTGAATGGAAGGTACGTCCGCTGTCCAAAAGAGTTGTTGCGACTCCGCTAGAGGCCACTGCGAGTGCAATACCATTTTCAGAGCGAATGCGCGCAAGAATTGTATTGATACAAAAGGTTTTCCCTGTGTCGGCCGAAGCGTCGATGAAAATGCAGCGTGAGCAGCCGTTGTTAACAGCGTCAACAACCTCACGGTAAACAGCATGTTGCGATGGTCGCAATTTCGGGAGGTTTGTTTCAAGTGTGGCGCGAAGTTATTGTGGATCATAGGATAGTTCATCTTCAATTTATCGAGGCAGATTTGTCGAACGTCGGGTTGCGTCAAGACGTTCGGCGTCAGAACGTGCGGTGTTCGGTGGAGGAGCGAGATTTGCGTCTGCGAGTTCTTTGCCTTCTTTTTGAATACGGCGTTCAATATCCAGAAGGACGAGAGTTCGTAGGAGTTCCGGCGAGACGTGGGAGTTCRAGAATCTTCTATGGAAATCGTCAGCCATTTGCTGCCAGTGGTCATGAAAGAGCTTGTTCGGATCAGCCGGTTCAGAGTGGAGCACAATATGGACAAACAAATCGCGTATCATCGGTGAATGAGCCGTGAGTGCTGCGTCATCGAGGACACCATCAAACTGTGTGTTGTCGTTGAGTAAGCCGAGTGCCTGACATGTTGCCTGGAATGTTGAATATGTTTGGCCGTTGATGGTGCGGAGGGCAGTAAAAGTTTCTGCTCCTCGGGAATGAGGCGAATTTAAAAGAATTCGAAGGTAAAAAGTATCTCCTGCATGTGGATGAATGGTGTGTATGCGACCGATCATTTGTGAGCGGTTTTTTTTAGGGACCCAAATTTTGTGGTTTCTGTCAAATCTGAAATTGTTGACCATCTCTTTGTATAGCGGTTTCAGATTTTGTGGAAGGGTCGAATGCTCAGCGTTCCATTTGAGCCATGCAGTGAGCGGTGTTTGAGATGGAGGAGCAAGAGCTGCACGTTGTGCGTCAACAGGGTGGAAAAACACTTGTTGTCGGTTCTCAGTGTGGATAGGCAGTGCGCACACTGGAAGGTATCACTCAAAAATATCGAACTCGAAGATTCACCATGCAGCCTCAGCAGCACCAATGCTTCGCATGTCGCGGTACAGCTGAATTTCGTCAGGCTGGTCAGTCATTTCTGTAACCATTGCTCTGTCAGGTCCTTTTAGAATGTATTCAAACATATATTTATATGCAGCGTTTGATGCACAGATCTCGACATTCAAGTGACATTTGTAACGCAGCAGTAGGTAGGGATTGTAAGGGACAACCCAGGAATTGTCGAGCTGAATATGATTTCGTGTAATAGCAAGTCCGTTGTGAGATGGATCGCGTCGTCGATAAATAGGACATCCAGTGTCATCATCCCAGTATGTTGCATCTGTGAAATCTTTTGGGAAATATCTGATGCATTTACCGTCATGCATGCAAGATGCTGTTGGTCTGAAGTCTCCACAGGGATTATGGATCATATTGTTGAGGACCAGTTCTTGAAGAACCGGGTTCAGGGGGATCTCAACGGAGACAATCTCATCAATCTGCTCGGTGGTTGTAATTTTGTGTCCACGATCAAGAAAAAGAACGATATGTGCATGCGGGAGATCGCGTTTTTGGAACTCGGTTGTGTAAATATATGCTAGTGATGGCCCAAAGATATGTTTATGGTGCAGATCATTAATTAGTTGTTGAAGGTAACCTTTGAAAACACGGGAGATTAGATCCGGTCGATCATTGGGTTGCTGTCTAGGAAAGAGCTCGTGCTCGATTTTAGGCCACAGACAATTTGTTGTCATGGTAAGAAAGATATCAGGCGATCCCATTTTTTGCACGATAGCCATAGCGTCATGATATCGGTGATGCATGTCACGTGGTCCATTTGTGAAGGAAGGAGGAAGTATTAATATACGGCCAACGTTCTGCGTGTCATCATGCAAAAGGATCTGATCATGAAGGTTTTTATAATACTCAGCATGAATTTGATGCTGATGTGTACGGTGGTACAATAGACGACCAGATTCTATTTTCGCGAATGCCATGCACAAATACTCTTGGAACAGTCTGTTGCTTCGAAAAATAGTATCTCGTTCAGAAGCACGAGTGTTCATGTGGAATGCGTAGAATTGTCGTGTCGTGATTCTGTGTGTTTCTGAAGCATGAGACATATCAGTTTCACCTGCCCAGCCATCCTCTCCAGAAGGGAAAAGCAACACATAATGAAGTGGATCGAAGGATCTGTTCGTGTCGTATACAAATGTAAGACCACCTTGCCTGGGATGGATAAAAACTTCTCGATTCGTAATATTCTCATAAAGAAGCAGGCAAACTTCCGGCAAACCCTCGGGTTTGTTGTACCGGCGTGCATGTTCATGACTCGGATGGAGGTCAAGATTAATCACAATGGAAAAACTATCAAGAATATTTTCAGGAAATTCCGAGATTGTGATAAAGTCAGGAACATAGCGATTCGATTGTAGAAGCAAATTATGTAATTTGCGAAGAAGACGTCGAATTTGGATGACGGTTGCGAGCGGTGTTGCTTCAGGCAGGTCGAGATTTTGGAGGCGTATGATACTGGTTTTGTTTCCGTCAAGAGGATCGTAGATGTATAGTTGTGCAAAGGCCGGCGACTGACCATCGTTTGGAAGAAGAGGTCCAAGTCTGTGTTGCAGCTGATCTTGAATTCGTATCATTGCCGGTCCACGACCAGGCGGTTGTTCAATTTCTTTGATGCTTTGAGATGTGAGAGACAGTGAATTGTTAAACATTCGTGAATGGGCTCTTAAGCATCTGCCTTCTGTGGTGTCTTCTTTCCAGAGGTTGAGAATTCGAGATGTCGGGCTATCAAGAAGAGGATGCGGCCACTGTATAGGCTGCACTTTGCCTTTGCGGCAACATAAGGTTGTCCATTATTTTTCATGGGACCATTTCTCAGCTCCACAATATATGCAGGGTGTTCGATCGCCAAGTGTATGTTCGGTGACTACAGTGTGCGTTTGCCAAAGATGATTTGTGTAGATGCGTGCGTTACGCGGGAGCAGGTGCAATGATATGAATGTGGCTCTGACGATAACGGCGATCTCGTGCTGCGCGGCGTGAGAGTGAATTGGGATTTTGTGCTTGCCATTGTGGCACATGTCCGGCATCACGGGAGCGATTGTCTGTGATATTGCCAACAAAACACACACAGAGAAAATGTCGAAAACAAATCAGAGATTGTTGATATCTGTCTTGCTATCTTTATGTCTCTCTGTTTTCGTATATCTCTCTTTCTCTCTTTGTCTGTGTCTCTGTCTCTCTCTTTCTCTTTCTGTGTGTTTCTCTCTGTCCATGTGTCTTTTTCTGTGTCTTTGTCTGTGTCTCTATGCTGGAATGAAAACTATTGCGAGCGGCCTTAGAACATCCGACTTCATAAAACATTTATACCAATGTTGTTGCACTGTCCATTGCAGTGGATTGAATATCTGATTCGCGATTCATTGGGTCAGGATATCAACAGCACACATCAAAAGAGTTTGAGCGAGATTGCTGACCAGCAGGCGGTTGCAAGGTGAGAGCATTTGCCTTTTCGTTTTTTTGGAATCGAACCATGGATGAGATATCAAAGTAATTACAGCACAGAGCACAGTTGATGCAAGGCAAAACGCTGAAAAGGGATGGTGGAGCATTCAGAAAATGAAATAAAAAAAGGGGAAAAGCAAAAAAAAGCAGAGGATAGTCAATTTTGATGATCAACTTCTATGATCATTTATGTCGGAGCGTATAGAGTAGTTTGACATTTCGTGATTCGGTCGAGCCCCTGTGCGTGGATGTCAATTTCGTATGTGCGTGGACGTGGATACCTGTAGTAATGCTCGGGAAAATATGTGTCCGCCTCCGTGTTGTTGTTCATCAGATGATGAAGAAATGTATCACATCTCCTGTGCATCTGTGTGTGTTGTGTGTTGTGTGTGCGTGCATGTGCGTGTGTGTGTGTGTGTGTGTGTGTGTGTGTGCGTGTGT
>BFEA01000467.1:906260-916560 GCA_003427395.1 Chara braunii | reverse complement strand
GCGCGGAGGCCAGCGGCAAACTCGCCGCTCCTCTCTCTCTCTCTCTCTCTCTCTCTCTCTCTCTCTCTCTCTCGTGTGTTCGCGCTATGAAACGGGAAATGAATATTCCCGCGAAAGCGGGAAGATTTATTTCCCGTATAGCACAGTGAGCCGTGTCGGCTTCAAAAGTGCCAAACGGGAAATGAATATTCCCGCAAAAGCGGGAAGATTTATTTCCCATATAGCACTGTCGAGCCGTGTCGGCTTCAAAAGTACCAGACGGGAAATGAATCTTCCCGCTGTCACGGGAAGATTCATTTCCCGTTTCCCTATGAAAACGCGGGGACACACACGAGAGAGAGAGAGAGAGAGAGAGAGAGAGAGAGAGAGAGAGAGAGAGAGAGAGAGAGAGAGAGAGAGAGGTGGCGAGGAGGCCAGCGGCAGCTCGCCGCCTCTCTCTCTCTTGCGCGCACGCGTTTGTTTTTTCTTCATTTTTTCTTTTTCTTCGTTTTCTGTGTTTTCTTTTTTGTTCCTTTTTTCTTTTCTTTTTTTTCTTTTGCTTTTGGGATTTGTGTCATCCCTGAAACTACGGACTCGGAGCCCGGCTTGGTGCAGCGACCGGGCTTGCACTCAGGCGACCTCCTGTCAACGCGGAGCGTTAACTTGAAAGGCCCGCGGCTCATGTATGGGCCAAGTACTGGTGGTTTAACCCTGCAGTAGGGATAGTCTCCGACCAACCCTCCTCCCCCCCGAGTCCCCGATCAAGTCCCACCCAGAACTCATGGCCCCCCAAAGCTGGGCCGTAAGGTAACCAATACCACGTGATCAACCAACCGCCCACAACCCTACCGGTAGTCTGCATCCCCACAATGTTTATTCGTTAACTCCTTTTTTTTTTCATTACCAGACCTTGAACCCCAAACCTCATGCTTATCAGTGATCAGTGTTAACCTACTCCTGAGCTACAGCCTCGAATGGTCTGAACGTGTGCTATGATGAGCTCGAGTAAGGGACATGTGTGCAAGCATCCAGACAACCCCATGGACAGAAGAAAATCAGCCTCGAATGGTCTGAACGTGTGCTACGATGAGCTCGAGTAAGGGGCATGTGTGCAAGCATCCAGACAATCCCATGGACAGAAGAACATCAGCCAAACTCAGAGTCTAGACCCGAACCGTGAACTAAAGCCCTTCGGTGGTGCGCAAGCAGTGTGACACTGTAATATCCTTACCTGCGTGTGCAGATGGCCTTGTGTCATGTGAACGCTCGCCGGTGTCCTGCGCAGAGGTGCCGAGTTTTGAACCCACAACCTCAGACGACAATGCGCATTTCCAACCAGTGCCCTAACCACTGAGCCACGGGCCACAAACATGGTCTGTCTATGGAAAACGATCGCCAGCTCCAAGTATGGCTGCGCGGTCTTTGGAATTTGCAGAGCCATCTTGATGCTGTTATACAGACCGTTCCTCAAACTTGGCTGGACCGTATTCAGAATGAAGGGACAGAAAAAAGGTATGTGGTTTCGTATGGAGACTGAGGAACGCCCGAGGAAGTTCTGGAGATTGCTTGATTACCGGTTGGATGGGCAGTGTGATTTGGCCCATACGTTTCCTGAAATTGTGGCTTGTTAAACAACCAGTACTTGGCCCAGCTATCGAGCCGAGCCTGGAATGCCCCTGCGCACCAATTTTTGCCGAAGCGCCGGGGTACCGTTTCAATTCTATTTTGGCTGGCGCTTCCAGCCATTGTGGTCCGGTAACCCAAAGCCCTAAAGGCGGGCCGCGTTAACGGGGAAGCGCCGTGGCCGATAGCTGGGCCAAGCACCAAGCAAGTACTGGTGGTTTAACGGGCACAACTTTAGGAAGTACTGGTGGTTTAAAGTGAGGCTGTCGATCCTCGTTGGACCAGGTGATTGTTTTTTTTTTTTTTTTTTTTTTTTTTTTTTKTGCTAAACCACCAGTACCTTTCCCAGCTTTTTTTTTTCAGAGGCACGCCAGGTAATGCGCTGGCCTGAAACGGAAGGGCGGCCGCCAATAAATCGAATCAGTGGCCAGCGTTGATTTTTGGGGCGACACGCAGCGCCTGCGCTCGACATATGGGAAAGGTACTGGTGGTTTACGTGAGGCTGTTTTTACCCTCGTTAGGGCCACTTGGTGGGGTGTTGCATACCTTCTGTTTGGGTGGGGACAGGAATCCATGCTCCCGTGAGAGCAGGATCACTCTACTGTGCCTTCGTTCCTGTTGTATTGTTGTTGGCCTTGGGCACTGGGCCTCAATGGAAGTAGCGCCCGTGCTGCGATAATTTGAAGGAAAAAAAAAAAAAAAAAAAAAAAAAAAAAAAGAGGGGTCACCGGCCAAGATAGCATGCAGGTCCTCTCATGTGGCAGAGAGAAAAAGGCAAAAACAAGGGAATGGAGAACAGGTTAAATCACCAGTACTTGGCCCAGCTATTGATGCCGAGCCTGGAATGCCCCTGCACGACAATTTTTGCCGAAGCGCCGGGGTACCGTTTCGTTTTTTTTTTGGCTACCCTGAAGCCCGCGTTAACCGGGAAACACCGCGGCCGATGGCTGGGCCAAGTACTGGTGGTTTGCCCGTACTGTGCATACTTACACAGTGGTGGTGACATAGCAGTAGCAAAATCTGCAAAATTTTGCTATCCTGATTTTGCTGAAATGCCATCCATCCAGTCACATAGTGGTAGCAAATCACAAAAGACATGCGGGGGACTCTCTGACAACCGCCAAAATGATGCCCCCCGCGTGTGGTCGCACAGCGCGAGGTCCAAATTCGTCAACTTTTTCTTTTTCTTGCACGTCCAACAAAATCCATTTTGAATTTCCTTTCATGAAATCTCGAACCGGAAAATAAAATTGCTACGACTTCCAGAGGTGGTAGCAAAATGCCCTTCCCCGCGGCCCACCAGGCCACTGACATTTGATACCCCGTTGTTTTGCTACTTTCGCTACTTTCCGTGCCCGGTGCGACTGGCCCAACCGATTGCGTTTAGCAGTTTTGCCATAAAAGGCCCTAGTGCGAGTAGGCCCTACTTTATGAACACAGGAGTGCCCAAAAATCCCTTCCAGAGTGCTCATCGCCACACACACTCGTCTCTCAGGCCCGGTACTCGCTAGCCCGCCGCCCTTGTCCCTTAGTGTGAAGGACTCGTCAATTTGTGGGCCAGAAGCATTTCCAGCCTTGACTTGGGGCATCACCATACCACTCACGGAGTGTGAAAAAGACCAAAGCTATGGCGGGTGAATGGGCCTCGCTCCACTACTGTCCACTGTACGAAAATGGACAGTGGGACGTCGCTCCATTTACTGTCCATTATCGGCATGCAAAATGGCTTGGGCATTTGTCAGAAATGCCGTGGAAAATTGACTGTCCATTTTTGTATAGCGCCCAGCCTGCACAGGTACTTTCGTGGGCGGTCCTTGTAGGAACCCACGGAGGGTACCCTCCGCCTTTTGGACAGCAAACCCAATATGTTATACTCAAGAAGATGTACATCATTTATAATTTCCATTTGCTTATCCTTGACAGTAATGGCTATTTACTTAAGAGTCTGGGTGTACAAAATGCTACCGAGGCTGTGTCTTGTAGTGCTGCGCTGCGCTGGTGTCTCGTAGTGAACTCGCGAGTTGGGGAGCTGTATAGTGGACAGTTAGTGGAGCGATGCCGGTTTTGGAAGAAGGTTTTGTAGAACTCCAAGATACAACTGTACAATTTTTTTACGTAGCAGACAGTTCTGGACAGGGGCCCTATATTTCCATGCTGTTCGTTTGTTTTAGTGTCATCTTATATCCACTAATGAATCAAATCAATGTGGAAAAGAAGTCGCCCATCCGCCTTCTGCTCTGTGTGAATGACATTCATGCTTGTTCGCAAGCAAGCCGCTTTCTCTGACGGAGACTCTAATCATTATATGCGCAATGTGCATCCCCGGACTGCGAATTCGGGGCTGTGCTTTGTCCAGGTACACAAATCAGCAAACAAGCAGAAATATACACACAACCACTACCGGCACAAGAACTCTACATGCCGCGAGAGATCTCTCCGCGGCTACCCGCAGAGTCACTAACAAGCAAAGAGAAAAAGCTCTCTCCACGTCTAACAGCACACATCCTAGTATCTCCGGTGTGATTTGATTCTGAATGAAGCAAAATCGAGGCCTCACTTTACAAATCTCCATCTGGCCACTGATTTTGATATTTTGCAATTTTGAGGGCCTAGTGTGAGTATGCTCACTAGGCCCTCAAAATTGCAAAATAGCAAAATCAGTGACCAGATGGAGTCCTCGTAAAGTGAGGCCTCGATCCAGCCGCTGATTTTGCTACTTTGCCATTTTGAGGGCCTAGTGTGAGTATGCTCACTAGGCCCTCAAAATTGCAAAATAGCAAAATCAGTGACCAGATGGAGTCCTCGTAAAGTGAGGCCTCGATCCAGCCGCTGATTTTGCTACTTTGCCATTTTGAGGGCCTAGTGTGAGTATACCAACTCCCAACAACTACATTTTGCTACTTTTCTCTTACAGCCCCATGAGAAGAAGGACCATCCTTTTCGAAAGTTCCCTAGCCGACAGGGTAACCCCCACTTTCGTCGCCTACAGCACCGACAAAACGTGTTGGTGTCGACCGGGCTGATGTATCCCGCTTTCCTCACACCACTGTTGGGCTCACTGACCAATGGTCGAAAACCGTTGGGCTCACTGATAATGGTAAAAAACCGACTGCTTTTCACCTTACCATCCGCAGCGGCTGCCCTGTCGAGTTCTGGCCCCCCACAGGCGGGCGGAATTGGACCATTTCTGGATTTATGCGTGTCATCCTTGAAAGTGCAGAGGCCATGCTAATCTTCTCTTTCTCTGTATCGTGTCCCGACAGGCACGTAGAAATTGAGTAGAGCACCGTAGAAACGCTGTTTCTGACAGGTGTCTTTTTTTTTTTTTTTTTTTTTTTTTTAGGAAGTGGCAGGTGTCATCTCTACAGCCTGTGTGGCGAAGCGAGAGACTGTAAAAAATGCGGTTTTCGACAGTGGTGTGGCGAGGCCCATAGGCCCATAGGGCATTGCTCCACTACTCTCCACATGCACAAACAACAACATCATGGCAGTGTATCTGTCCACGTTGTAGCGGAAGATACATACAATGCTGTCCTCCGTGGCATATACATACAATTCATCTGGATGGAGGGGCGGACGGAGGGGCGGACGGAGGGGCTGAACCTGTCGACAGTGGTGTGGCGAGGCCCAAAGGCCCACAGGGCATCGCGCCACAACTCTCCACATGCACAGAAAAACAAAAATATGGCGGTGTATCTCTCCATGTTCTAGCGGAAGATTCATTCTCATTTTGCACATTTGGAGAGCAGTGGAGCCAAATCTCCCCCCCCGCCGTCTTCCTTTTTTGAAAGCTGAATACATCCAATACATCCTAGAAAAGGACAAGTCTGAGATGTGCGTACCCTGCAGCCCAGGAATTCAAAAATACCTGACCCACTACACAGCTTGGATGAGTTTTTTACCTACTATTATATTGGATTGGAATGGCGATTAGTAGTGTGTTGTTTCTTTCTTTCTTTTTTTTTTTTTTTTTTTTTTTTTTTGGCAAAATAGGGACTATTCGTGCTCACCTACTTCACTCTGGTTACTGGATGTTTTGGGGGAAAACCTACTTGGGGAACCTTAACACTTCGGTATTAATTAACTGCTATTTAGGTGGCATTTTTAGGTGGCACTACTTTTTCTCTTCTTTTCTGCAGATGTAGCTTGCAAACTACTACCGGTAGGTTTTCGCAGAACAACATCCCTGCTTGAAACAGCTAACATCAAAGTACGTATTTGACTCTATATATCGTCAAATAGAACTGTCCGGTAAACCGTAGGCAGAGAGGGAGAAGAGGACAACAAACGAGGGGCTGTGAGACTCTATATATATATATATGGGCGGCCTTGTCCGCAAGAGGAGGTTCTGAACAGGGGGAGTTGTAAGGAAGAGGATAAAAAAACGAATTCATTTTTTCCTTTTTCCATCTGATATTCTTGTGACAATATATATCGTCACAAACAGAACTGCCCGGTAAAACCGTAGGCAGAGAGAGAGAAGACAACAAACGAGGGGCTGTGACAAACTGTTTCGTCGGAGTTTCACCGACTCATCAGGAGGCTGAACCCTCAACAGTCTGCAGAATCCCCTCACTGATTACACTGTAAATGATAATCTACCTTAACCAAAATCNAAAACTCTACAGACTGTCGGTTCACACCCCATCACAAGCAACAACCAAGCAAAACATCCACGAAACAAAGAAAGGTCTGTCACAGCCAAAAAATACACTCCAGATATATATATATAAATATATATATATATTATATATCGTCACAAACATATATATATATATCGTCAATATATATATATGACGATAAACCGAGCTGTATATATATAGCCCCTCGTTTGTTGTCCTCTTCTCCCTCTCTGCCTCTGTTCGACAATATATATAGTTGAACAGAGCTGCCCGGTAAACCGTAGCCAGAGAGGGAGAAGGACAACAAATAAGGGGCTGTAACAATATCTATATATATGTATAATCAAACCGAGCTGTGTATATATAGACATCTATATAGTCGAACAGAGCTGCCCGGTAAACCGTAGGCAGAGAGGGAGGGAGAAGAGGACAACGAACGAGGGGCTGTGACAAACTGTTTCGTCGGAGTTTCTCGCATTCATCAGGAGGCTGAACCGCTGAACCCTATACGTATAGGGCATGATGGCCAGTAAAGTCGCTCACATGGAAGAGAGAGAGAGAGACGGACACACACAAACAGACAGAGAGAGAGAAAGAAAGAGAGAGAGAAAAAAAGAGAGAGAGAGAGAGAGAGAGAGAGAGAGAGAGAGAGAGAGAGAGAGAGAGAGAGAGAGAGAGAGAGAGAGAATCTCATTCCAGGAATTTTTATTTCCCCCCCCCCTATCCGGGAACCATGCCCGGTGCCCCTTATATTACAATGCCAGGAATCGGGCCTGGCATCCCTCACAAAAGTTTTGTGGTCCTGTTTAAGGGCCAGACATCATCGGTCAACCCCAAAGACAGGACCACCACACACACACACCATGAGTCAGATCCCCACGTCGAAGACAGAGTCAGAAGAAGAAAAAAAACAGAAGTATCAGCGAACACAGCGTTGTCTTTGTGATTTTGATGTCCCCTCAGTCATCCAAGGTTATTTCCTTGAAAATGTACCCTTTGGCTTTACAGGGGAGGGGGAATAAAAAAAAATTATCCTCCCTGCAAATCATTAATAGAGGTCTTTGCAGAAAAAAAAGCCAAAACCGAATGTACATTTGTCCCTTCGACAAATCTTTTTTTTTTTTTTTTAATCAGGGCCCAATGCCCAAGGCAATCTTCGGCAAATCAACATTAATACACACATATATACATATATGTACATTTATACATATATGCATGTCGAACATATATATATATCGCGTTTACCAAGCGGCTCTGTTTGACGATATATATATATATCCCAAACAGATATATGATATATATATACACCAAATCGTATTGCCTTATGCTCATCACAACCCATCTGTGAGAAAAACGGGCAGTCAGCAAAAAAAAAACAAAAAAAAAAACAGGGCAGTCGGCCGTAAAAGACCCACCTCTCCCATCAGTTCAGTCCCCCTCCTCGGTAAGCCAGCCAATTAACGACAAGAATCACCCATATGCCCGAAGGCAGACTGATTGCCTGTCCTGTCGACATCTCATCCTCTGTCTCTGTCTGTCTATATCTGCCTCTCCCCCTCCCTCCCTCCCTCCCTCCCTCCCTCCCTCCCCCCTTCCCTCCCTCTGATGAGCGGGTTCATCTTCTCCAAAGCCAGAAAGACAGCTCACTCAAACTGATCCCGCCATCTCCTAAACTCAAAAATACTAAGTCCCTAGCAGTCACAGACTTCGGCCCCGCCTCCTCCCCCCCCCGCTTCGAAAATCAAGGGCTCCCCTAAACCCCCAAAAAATGAACTCCCTAGCACCCACAGACTCGGTCTCTTGCGAAAATCAAGGACTCCCCTAAACCCCAAAAAAGTGAAGTCCCTAGCATCTTCTCTTGACTGCTCTTCCTCCCCTTGCAAATCGATAATCTCTCTCTCGTGGAAGATTTGTCCGTCCGCAAACTCAGTCCATTGATCTCTCTCTCTCTCTCTCTCTCTCTCTGTGTGTGTGTGTCTGTGTGCGAGAATCGATCACCTCTCTCTCGTTGAAGAGCAAGTCCAGAGCCCCGCGTGGACCCCCCACAGAGCGACACGTGGCGCCGCTAACAATGTCGCACGAAAACTTGGAGCCAGTCTTGTCTGGAGTGCGCATGCATCGTGTCATATTACCGGCTTAATTCAGTTCAAGCAAGCTGAGGCCTTGTAAAAATTTCCTGATCTGGAATCCTGATGACGAAGGGCCTCGCTCCACTCTTATCGACATGCACAAAAGACAAAAGTACGGCGGTACCTTTCCACGGTCAACAGGAAGATTCACTCTCAATTTTGCACATTTTGCAATTTCGCCCTAGTAGTAATCCGTCTGAAGTTTAAAACACATTCTGCTTGTATTTCTATTTCTGTCCAATTTTACATACATACATCCAAGCACGTACTTGGCCGTCAGAGCGACCAGGTTCATACTTCCCTCCTACCCTGCTACAACTCAATGTACATAGCACCTGGCCACATATTCAAGAGGCCAACGACTCCCCCCCCTACACACACACACACACACACAGGTCTCTTATACACATCTAGCAGAGCGACCAGGTTCATACTTCCCTCCTACCCTGCTACAACTCAATGTACATAGCACCTGGCCACATATTCAAGAGGCCAACGACTCCCCCCCCTACACACACACACACACACCTGTCTCTTATACACATCTAGATGTGTATAAGACCCCCGAATAGAACGNCCCGAATAGAACGTGCAATCGTTATCGCTGTATGTACCCCGAAAGTTGTATCAAATACAGCTGTAATGACCGGGCGCTCTATTCGGGTGAAGAGGGTAGGGCACAATTTCTCGGGCATGCCAATCCCACCTTGCCCCCTCCTTTGATGAAGGCCAAAAGACGAAAGGGTTACTACTACCGTCTTCCCCCGAATAGAACGCGCGGTCATTATCGCTGTATCTAGACTGAAAGTTCTCCCAAATACAACCAGAATAATGACCATACGTTCTATTCGGTGGAAGACGGCGGGTGTTTCCGTCTGAGATCACGATGACAATCTCTCCTCCTCCTCCTCTTCCTCCTCCTGCTCCACTTCCTTCTCCTCGTGCTGCTCCTCCTACTACTCCTGCTACTCGCTCCTTCTCCTCGTGCTGCTCCTCCTACTACTCCTGCTACTCGCTCCTTCTCCTCCTCCTCCTCCTCCCACTCCCGCGTTTGTCTTCTTCCGCCGCTTGCCACAGCACAGTCGATCGTGCGTCTGTGATTAGTGAATGAGATCTGCTATATCGATTGATCTTCCTTCATATTTCCTGATGAACGGGTGATTCAACAGCTCGGGGGAAGACGCGCGCTGGCGGGGGTTCTTGCGCAGGCAGCAATTGATGAAGGAGCGGAACTCGGGTGAAAAAGAGGGGTCCGAAGCGGGGAGAGAGGGAGGTGGTTCTCTCGCGACAGTCTGCAGAAGATCGAAGAAGTTGTTCCAACCAGATTCGCCCGGAGGAGGAGGGTAGGGGAATCTCCCAATAGCACACTCCATCAACGACAGACCGACGCTCCACACGTCGCATTTATACCTGTCACAAGATTCAAGCCCAAAACAGAGAAAAAAGACAAAAAGATCAGCATACAAGCATATAGCACATATTCAATTCCTTCCCCTCCCTTTTCAATTTAACCATATTATTATACCCATGCTATCCCACTACTACCGAACAAAGCCCAATTCAATCCCCATTCCAATCCATTGCAATCAACCAATCAATCAATTACGATGCGACGAATCACTCACTTACATCCATCATCAGTCAGTTGATTTATGGCCTTGTCATCCAGTGATTTATGGACCAATCAGTTCGATCCATCATTCAATCAATCAATGACAAGGCCATAAATCACTGGATGAAATTCAATCAGATCAACCACATCGGTCCATCAATCAATCAATTACAAGGCTATTATAAATCACTCGTTGATATCCAATCAGATCAACCTCATAAGCCAATCAATCAATCACTCACTCACTCACTCAATCAATCAATCAATCAATCATTAATCCACCAGTTCATACGAAGCGAAGGAGCTCCCTCGATATTTGCTATTACACACACAAA
>BFEA01000467.1:869123-882706 GCA_003427395.1 Chara braunii | reverse complement strand
AGAGAAAAAAAAAAAGGAAAGGGGCTCTACCTGCCGACAGCGACGGGGAGAGTAAGGGCCAAAAGGTAAGTTACTTTATTTTTATTCTTTTTATTTTTTTTATTATTATTATTTTTTTCTTCTTTTTTTTTTTTCCCCTTCGTTTTTCCTCTATTTGGGGCTTAGGGAGCTGTGCCCGTTCGTTTTGGAACAGGCAGCTCTCTTGGGCCGCGCGCCTGTATCAGGTGCCTATTTTGCACCAGATACAGGCGCAACACTGTGGAGACAGGACCCTGCTGAGCTTCACTCTAGTTCGTCTCTGTGAAACGACTTGAGAGGGGGTGGCTGAACGAGTTGCCCCCTGCACACAGAAAGGAGGAGAAGAGAGAAAAAGAAGAGGAAGAAAAGAAAGAAAACAACCGAATATGGTCGCGGTCGTGGAACAGATACAACCCCTAGAAGGTTCTAGAGGTTGATGGGACAATGCCTGTTCAGTTAAACAGGCAGTCCTGAAATGGCTGAGTACAGCCATTTCGAGAGGCACCTGGCCTGGGAAACGGCCAGGTGCTCCAGGGAACTGATGACCCTGGTTCCCCTAAGGGGAAACCAAGGCATGGGGCTCCTAGCCATTGATTTAGATCAAGGGTCAAAAGCTCTGACAAATTTTTGCCTGGCTGTGGGCAAGGCAGCTGCCCACATGCCTTCGACTGGCTATAAAAGTCAGCACTCCACCCAACAGCATCACACTTGTGGCTGTGTTACTGGGGCATTCACTTGTGTGAATGCTAGCTGGCTCCTGCTGTGCTGCTGGAGAGGGGCGGTGCTGCCGGTGGAGTGGAGGTCTGTAGTTAGAGGAGAAGGAGGAGGCTGCCATAGCCACCGTGCTGCGTGGTGTCAGTGGGGAGGTGCTGCCAGTCGTGGGAGGTCTTCGGCAAGCGGTGCAGGGAAGACTCTGCCCGTTTTGCACGGCGGCGACAGGATAATTTTGCCAGTGGCGAGGAAGCGCTGCCGAAATTTTGTGGCGACTGTACAGGTTCTAACGGCGGTGGCGCGGAAGCGCTGCCTGATTTTTGCCGCGGCAGCATTGATTTTAACGGTAGTGGTGAGGAAGTGCTGCCGTTTGTTTTAGTACGGCGGCAGCGATATTGTCAAGAGGAAGTACTGTCCATTTAGAGGAATGACAACGACGACAATGTTGCCGGATTTTGCAGCGGGGTGGAACCGGTTTTCTGTGTTGATGTGTGATTAGGCGGTGATGCCGCACGACGATATACTACCGTTGACGGCGCAGCAAACAGTGGTCCGCATATTTTTTTGTGGTGCGCGGCTGTTAAGGTGAATTTCAGTGTGGCCTAGAGGTTGGGCTAACGCTGATGCACGATTGGGGTTGTGCGGTAGTGGTGCGTGGGCCGGTGACATAAGGAGGACGCGGAGTGAGTGCTCGCGACAGTGACTATTGGAGTTGCAGCGCTTGCGGTTGCGCCAGGAAGACATCCTTATTTTTGGGAGGCTCGCGGCACATATAGTTTCAACTAGGGCCACCTTTATTTTTTTGGCGGCGCGCAGCGCAAGCGGGATTTGTGAGTGGGACCATCCAGTGCTGTGGCGCTAACGTGGGACCGTCTGGGACCATTTTGGAACCAGGTGGGACTGATCTTGAAGATCGGAACCGAAATATTGGGGTGGCTATTATGAGCGTACATGGTACCTAGAGAAGATGTGGACTTGTGATTGGTTGAGAGTACCCTGGGTAAGGGAAGTACAGTTGGGACTATTGGGACCACATGAGACTCATTGTTGGGAACACCCTCCTAGAGGGTTATCTCACTTGAGTCTTTCAATGGAGGTGACTTTCGCTCATACGAGCACTTGGAGAGTAAGGTGACCGTCATTCAGTGGAACGAAGGTGACCGTCATTCAGTGGAACGACCACGGGTTGTGGAGTTGTGAGCTGCACATTTCCAGTTTCAACGGCGATCGTCTTCCCAACTTTGACTAAAATAATTTTCGGCTTTCTTGAGTGAGTCGTCGTCAACTTCACTCAAGGTCAGTCAGTTGATTGATTTAGATATCCCTCCACACATGTGTGAACCCACACTTTGCTTCACCCTGTTCATTTGATTGTTCAAAAGAAAAGGTCGAGGAAAGTTGTGAGAATCACGCATGTGAATGAAAAAGTCTGACTTGAGTATGAGATTGTACTGTTTTCTCTTGAACTTGTTTTATTTGCATGTTGTGCAGGTAGGTAGAAGGATGCTTGCTATGGAGATTGACTTTGCCTATTTGGGATGGAGAAAAGGATTATCATATTTCTATCTTTCACCTGCCTGGATGACAAAAATACTTGAATTCTGAAATGAGTAATTTCAACTTGTGCCATGAAAGAAAACTTGTGAATAAAAGGAAAATGCTGTCAACTGAACTTAGCATTTTCCCAGGATTGACTCATTTTATCCAGAATGACCTTCTATATCTATACTTGTCAAAGTTATTCTTACTCTCTATCTCATTCAATTTCTTTTCGTCAAGTTACCATGAACCGAGAAGGGGTGAGAATAATTGAAAACTACTTGCGGGGAATGCATTCTCTTTCTCTAGGAAGCATCCAAGTCGGGGGTTCGTATGCTTTCGGAGCCGGCCCTGATATCGACTTGGAGTGGACCTGACTCGTCGGGGGTGGTACTTTGCCGATTCGGTGGTGACGGCCCAACCTCTGAGATCCGGGCCTGCGGGCTCGGGCGAGGGGAAGGAGTATCCACAGACCACTTCCTAAAGGAGAGGCGTGCAACACCTCATGCATGCACCTGATTAAGAATCATCCGCGAAACAACATGTCATTCAGGAAGATTGGGAATGTATGGAGACAGGCGTACGCGTGCTTAATCATAGGTCGGCTTTAGTAAGAATGAATAACTTTGGCAGCGCGTCTCATCAAGTCAAAACTAAGGCAGGTCGACTACCTTGTCGTCTGCATCAAAGTTATTATCGGTAGTCAACTTCTCGTTGACGATTGTATGATTGTTTAGTGGAATTCGACCCATGGTGGTCGGATTGTGTTAAATATCGTGTTGTTGGATGTACTAGATGATGATTCTGATTTTTTCAGTCATCATTTCAGATTGGGCATGTTCCTGTCGACTACAGTCGACTCTTTTTGGTGAAATTATGTGTGTTTGTTATAACTTTCTTTTGATTGTGTGTCTAAGGGACTAGGATTAATTTTGTGGTTTCACGCTTGGTTGAGACCGTCCTAGTCGACCGGCGTCTGCTTCGTACCTAGGAGATCAGCGCCCTAGGAACGGATGACGTTCGGGTTCACTTGGCGTTAACCAAGCGTTTCTATACTATAACGAACGAGCAAACGCCCTCGGCTGACTTACCTCTGCAATGACATCTAAAAGATTTCGCACGTGGGTCGGTAGCTCGGTAGGGATACACCCTTAAGGGTGGTGACAACCCCTTAGGGAAGGTAGCTTATGCCCCGCGGGAACCTATCCTGTCGTAGGGGATTGTGGGATGTATTGTTGGCGCACCCGGCCAGAGCGACGAAGGACGATGCGACCACGTACCGTCTTGGCAGCTCGCAAAATTATTTATGCATCGTCTTAAGTTGTCTCTGATTTTGTTTTGTTTATCTCCTGCGTGACATGGCCGGGAGGGCCCTCGTTTTCATGCGAGGGTCGATGCGCTCGACACCGCAAACTCCAATAATCACTTCGCAGCATCTGATGGTTTCAAAATGTTAAACCACTTGCACCACCACGTATCTAAAAAAAAAAAAAAAGCGGTCCCACGTACAAACCGCAAGCAATGCATAGTCCCAAAGACAGCATCACTGTTGTCGTGCCACCACATAGTCACAACCATTGTTCAACAGCACCACTGCTTGGTCACACACAAAAATCACTTCACGCCGCTGCATAATTTGGCAGCACCCTGCCCGAAAACGTTTCAGGTGTCCGAAAAATGCGTGCAGGATAATCCCCCTTCAACATACCATCCTTGCCATGCTGCCAAACAGACACCACCTCCCTTACGCGTGTCGCTCGCCACTCAATCTAACCTTGATGCAGCCTACCGACGGCAATACCAATACAGAAGTGGGGCAAAAGGCTCCAAACCTCTGGCTATGGCTGCCCTCCTCCCACTCTCCATCTCTTTGCAGCCCTCCACCAGCAACATCCCCTCTCACATTGTGATGAAGCTCAATCTACACTTGAAGTGCAAGTAAGCAGCATCACAACCTCAACAACTACATGGCGAATGCGAGTGTTACTGACTTTTATAGCTAACTGAGGACTATGGGCAGCAGCTTGGCCCACAATAAAAAAATTGGAGCTAGCATGGACCCTCGATCTGAACTCACGATCATGGGTCATAGGCCTTGATATTCCCCTAGGGGAATCAGGATCTTCCAATCCCATAAGCATATGGTCTTCTTCCCAATCCACATGCTTAAAGGACTGACTGTACCCAACCATCACTGCAGCCTGTTTAAAAAATAAACTGGCTCAGTTACATTCATACACACACACACACACACACCTTTTTCACACTCTTCTTAGCCACGACCGCGGCCACATACGTGGCCGTTCCCTTTTTATTTTTTTCCCTTTTCCCCATTTCTTTTCTTTGTGAGGGGGTAGTGTGACATTTGAAAACGAACGAGCATCCTTCCCCCACTGTAGTCATTTCACAGAGTCGAACTAGAGTCGAGCTCAACAGGGAAATTTGAAAAAGAAATATAAAACAAAATTTAAACAGAAAATTTAAAAGAGAAAAAATCTAACAAGAGGAAAAAAAAAAAAAAACTTACATAGGGATGCCCGTGAAAAACCTGTTTTTTCGCCCCTCAATTTATGTGTGTCATCCTTGCGCAGGGGCCACTTCACGTCCGCGCAACTGATTTCAGCCGCATGATCTAATCAATCGCACAATTTAAATCATTCGTACCAGATTGTCTTCCCCCTTCATGAAAGCCAGCTCCAAAAGGAGTTAGCCCAACAGCGCAAGTTGGTTTCAATCCTTGGATCTCCAGGGTGAAATTTCGATGACATGTCCTATTGGGCTAGCTACTTCCGATGGCATATCTTACTGGGTAGGACTAGCTCCTATTCCGGCCATAGGTCTAATATAAGTGAACTTTTGCAAAAGACAGTCCAACCTCATCAAGTTATTAAACGCGGTAATGTTTTACAGAAGTAGGTCAACGTTCGACATTTAAAATACTGGGTAGATACCCTTCTTATAGTTTTTGCCCCGAGAACGAGTACGATCAGAGAGCACGTCGAATATGCACAACGCTTAACGTTATAGAGTCAGTGCTCGTATCTAGCTCATTTGGAATATACAAGAACTATCGAAACATATACTAAAGTTCAAATTCCATAAAAAGACAACGACAAAGTCTCGGGCTTTGACTCCTCTATCAGACATACTGGGGGCGTCTCTAATGAATTTTGTTAATGCAATTCAACTGCAAGAGTTTCTAGATCGCAACATCACTCTTCAAAAATGGTGAAACATGTGAGGGAAAAAATTATAGGCCCATCATCCTATTGCCAGTCCCATATGAGATGATAATGAAAGTTTTAGCTAACATACGCGTTCCGACAATCAAGTAGTTAATTCAGACGAACCAGTCGGGCTTCATACCAGAAGATAACATTTGAAATAAAATTATTTTCATAAATGAAATATTAAGATATGCAAACTATAGGAATATTGAGGTGCCCATCCTTTTTATAAACCTTAAGAAAATGATTGATCACGTGAATTGGACCTTCCTAAATCTTTATGTGGAAAGGATGAAATTTGGTTTAAAATTTCAAACTACATATTTGTGCTGCTACAAACGTAATGACCAATAGGAACTTTTCGCCTCACTTTCCTCTTCAGAGATTAGTAAGGCAATGCGAGATTATCGCATTTGTTTATGATAGTAATCGAATCATTATTGTTGGCAACTAGAAACAACCTTAAGATTGAAAAATAAATGTTCCAGAAATTGCATAGCACATGATCCCTATCAACTTCTTCGCATATAATTTGATTCTTATGTTGAAAGCTAATGAATTATCCCTCAAAGCACTGGCTGAAAACAATTCATCTTTTATCTGCAGTGTCAAAAATGGTCATTAGGTAAATGGTGGTTGCATCCAGAAAGAACTTTCTTCCCAAGGCGACAAGTGGTTTTCTGAAACTCGCGGAATAAGCCTAATAACCACGAGTACTTGGCCCAACGATCGACCGTGGGAAAAAATAAAGTAGAAACATATCTAGCCGGATAAATTTGGGCGCTACTATAGTGACCCGTACGAACTCGGGGAGTTAGCCTAATAACCACGAGTACTTGGCCCAACTATCAACCGTGGGAAAAAAATAGAGTAGAAACGTTTCTAGCCACATAAATTTCGCCGTTTCTGCAGTGGTCCGTACATTTCCTAAAATTGTGGGTTGTTAACAGGCACGACCTTAGGAAGTACTGGTGGTTTAAAAATCCTAGGGGTGGAAAAAAAGTGCAGCAGGTTCACAACCCTAAACCCACCCTACAACCATAATGAAGCTTTGGTGAAAATCGCAATAAGAGGCATGAAAAAATGGAAAGAGTTTCATAACTCGATTGTGGGAAGAGTAATATCCATGAGCAACTTGAACATGATCCTAGCCTCAATTTAGTATAAATCCATTTTTTATCGATAACACTAAAAGAGCTCCAAATTTTGAGAAGTGTTTTAAATTTACCACTTCTTAGAAAGCAACATGGGGGACTCAAGATGCATCCACACGGGAGCATAGGACTTACTTGCCCAACCAAGGGATCGAGGTGGGCTTGTCATTCTTGACACTGAAGTTGTACTCAATGTGGTAACCTTCCATCTCATAATCAGACTCTAGGTGGGAAGTTACATCCAATAGAGTCCCTGCACCCTGATTCAGCTCTCGGTCGTATCCCCTCAGTCTCAACCTCATAAACCCGTCTACCCGATTGAATGGTCGCCAAAACCCCAAAGTGGTCAATTTTGGGTTTGCCTCAAGTGCAAGGGAATACAACCTGACACATGAACCCCTTTAGGCTCACATCATTCGACGCTAGAAAAAGATTTACCTAAAGAAACACGAACCCACAAACAGGTGGCATGGAATTATCAGACAGTCACTCTTGGGAAACCCGACCGTCCTTGATGACGAGGAAAATTCTTTTTCCCTCTGTCAAAGATCCCAATGGTCCCAATGGGTGGCGAATGAACACAATATGGGACCTTTGGGGCTCTAGAGCAAGAAAATAGAATGCCAAAGACAAGTTTAACCACCAGTAGTTGGCTCAGACATTGGCCGGGGACGTTTGCATTAACGCACCGTGACCAGCGGGCTTCGGGGTGCCGGACCACAATGGCTGGAAGTGCCAACTAAAAAGAAAACGAAACGACGCCCCGGCGGATGGGCAAAACTCGCCGCACAAGGGGGGTTCTCGACATCGATAGCTTGGCCAACTACTTGTGGTTTAAATAATCAGATGAAGAACCTCAAAAGCCCCCAAGAGGCCATCTTGATTGCATGGCAACGAACCTTGGAGGAGTGACCATCCACAGTAGGAAGGAACCAGTCTGTGTATGTGGACTACATGCTCAGAGAAATTGAGTGACAGAGGACTATTCACAATAGGGGAGAGACAAGTCTATATCAGTGACAAGAATAGTCGCCTCACACAAACTTGTCCCTCCCTATGACAATCTTTTAGGTGGCATCTCGGGTGGAAGATCTAATGGTCTTGGCTGCATATGACCCGCAAATTCAACTGCGTTGTCGGGGCAGAAACCCTGACGAGGGTATCTGCCCGGTGTTTTTAAATGTCGGACGCTGTCTGACTTAGTAAAACGTCATCCGGGTTTTATAACTTGATGAGATTGGTTATCCGCCGGAAGTTTATTCAGACCCGACCTATGACCGAGAAACTAAAACTTATTGACCCTAAGACTTTACGCCTGGGGCATTTGGAATTCGTGGCAAGAACCAGCAGCGTGACCGGTTTCTTCCCATGTTTGCTAAAGCCGCACGAATGTATGGTCGTGGAAAAAAACAATTAGACCTATCCTTACTAAAATAAGGACGCGCTGCTGCTAAGCCGTGCGATTCAGAACATAGGGTGCGCGACTACCGTAAGCGCTGAGCCATGCAAGGCTAGGTCCTGTCGAGGCCAAGTTGGCGGCAGTTGGCAGAGCCCAGGCGCCTGAACGTAGGTCCAGTGTCAGACCTCGGACTATGCAGCCTGGCCTGGCTGTGAGCTCGAGCCTCTGAGCCACTGGGCACAAGGCTTGGGGGGGGGGAACCTGTTGGGCACACCTCTTCATAAAGAAGAGCAACTCCCACCTTTATTGTGGTTGGAGTTAGCCCAGTAGGTACCAGTACTTGACTCTCACCCCGCTAATATGGGGATCGAATCTACCGGCCACTGGGCTAGCTCCTTTTGGAGTTTCGTACTCTGAACGCTGCTGGCATGGTCGGTTCCGACCGTTCAATCGCAAAGATCTCACGGCCCAGGATGACACGCATAAATCGATAAAAACATCAAATTTTTAAATCCCTTGTAACACATATTATGTTTCAACAGTTCGTGGTGTGCCACGAACGGGAGATGACCGTTGGCTATGACAACAAAGAAAAGAAAAAGAGAAAAAAAATTAAAACTAAATTAAACAGGAAACGCCACCCGGCGCCTTCAGAAGTGACTGCAGCATTTCAAGCCCCAGTACACGTGATAGCGCCCGTGAAAACGGGCGACCATTTTTGGCAGCGAGGTAAGAGTTCGTTTTYTTYTYKTTTTTTTTTTTTTTTTTTTTTTTTTTTTGGWTTTTYTYTTTKAGWTTGGTTTTAAATTTTYTTTWGTTTWKATTTYTTTWTAGWTTGGTTGTTTYTTTTCTAGATTTTYTTTACGTTTTTTTTTTTTTAGTTCGTGATTTTACGAAACTGCCCGTTCGTTTTGACGAACGGGCCGCCTTTCTATCGACAGGGTAGGGAAAAACGATGAATCTACTTCTAGAATATAAAAATATACGTACTATCACTACTACTACTACTACTATTACTATTACTACTATGAGAGAGAGGGGGAACCTACCTGGTGGCGAATGGGTGAGACAACGAAGAACGCAGCGGCCAACAGGTAAGCCCCCGGCTGTGCACCCTATGCCTGTTCACTTAGTGAATAGGCTATAAAACGCCGCTTGTACCTAGTGCTGTGGGCGCCTGGGTACGAGCGCGTGAGGCAGGGAGTAGAAGCCCTTGTCGAGCCTAACTCCAGTTTGATTATGTGAAATGACTGTAGGGTGAGGGGCTCGCTCATTCGTTTTCAAACGACGAGCAACCCCTTCCCAAGGGGAAATAAAAAAAAGAAAAAAAAAAGGAAGGGGGAGAAAAGTAAACGGTCGCGTATGTGGCCGCGGTAGTGGCTAGGTGAGTGTGTGTGAGTATGAGTGGGGCTGGCTGTTCGTTTTTTTTAACAGACCCAGGAATGGCTAAGTACAACCATTGCCTGAAGCATGTGGCCTGACGGGAAGGTAAGATACTTCAGGGGTTGAAAGACCCTGGTTCCCTTAGGGGAACATCAACGATCTTAGCCCTTGATCGTGAGTTTGGATCAAGGGCCCAACCCAACTCTGTTTTTTTTACTGTGGGCCAAGTGGTTGCCCACAGTCCTCCAACTGGCTATAAAAGCCAGCATTCCACCCAGCAGCCTCACACTCGTGGCAGTGCTGCTAGGACATTCACTTGTGGGAATGCTGGCTGGCTGTTGCATGCTGCTGGTGGAGGTGCTGGTGGTCTACAGGATGGGAGGAGGTGCTGGAGTTTTCCAGGGAGATGGAGTAGAGAGTGAGACAACCATACCGATGTTGAGGGCATTCTGCCTCAGTGTTAGGCTGGTACTGCGCCTGTGGGATTACCCCTGCGACCACTTTGTGGAACCAAGGCTCGGTCCTAGGCTGGTTGCAGCAGGTTGAACTTCCCTTTGAGTAAGGTTATGCCGCCAAAGTGCGAACGCATCGACGCTGTATTTTTTTGTGTGAGGTTAGGGAAATGATGTTCGTTTAATGACAACAAATTATTTATCTTATGGGGTGGCGTACTGCTGAATTGTTTGCATGACGACGACAATCATTTTGTGGGGGAAATGCTGTCGGTTTTACTGCGTGGCATCGATAGTTTTTGAAGGGAAATGTTATCTGGTTGGCGGAACATTGGCGGCACTTTTTCTGAGGGGCAGTATGCCTGAATTTTGCGGTACAGTGGAACTCCCATTGTGATGCACGAGTGGCTGGTGGTGCTGCCGAACAACCATGGTACATGTTTTGACAACGTGGGGAACGACAGTCCCGCTTTTATTTATTTATTTAAGGCGCGTCGCTATGGTGGACCAGTATAATCTAGAGGTTGGACTAACGCTGGTGCATGGCTGGGATTATGCGGCAATGGTGCATGAATCGACGACATGAAGAGAGCGCAGAGTGAGTGTTTGTAGCAGTGGCTATTTTAGTTGCGGCACTTGCGGTTTGCGCCAGAAGGACATCTTTATTTTTTTTGGGGCTCGCGCCACATGCGGTTTTCAGCCAGAGCCACCTTTATTTTTTTTTTAGGCGTGCGAAGCGAGCGGTTTTGAGTTTGGGACCATCCGGTGCTGCGGCAGTAATGTGGGACCACGTGGGGACATTTTTGGACCAGGTGGGATTGATTTTGAGATTGGGATGGGCATATTGGACTGACTACTGTGAGCGGACATGGTGATTTGAGGCGGTTGGAATGACGGTTGATTGGGACTATCCTTGGGGACATGATGTCATTGGAACTGCAATTGGAATTGCATTGAGACAGTTTGGGACGTTCGGACCACGTAAAACTTATTGCTGGGAACACCTTCTTAGAGGACTACCCTGCTTAAGTTTGGTGGATCAACTCGATTGAGCAGTGGAGAAAGAGGCGGACAGTCGTTCAATGGAACGACCACAACTTGTCGAGTTGTGGGCCACATCTTGTCAGCTTCAACGACAATTATCCTTTACTTTGATAGTCATATTACTCGACTTTCTTGAGTGAGTCGATTCAAACAGCACTCTAGGTCAGTCGATAGACTCAAATTTTCCTTCAGACCTGTGTGAACCCATACTTGCTTGACCCTGTTCATTGAATGTTTATTGAAAAGGCAAGGGAAATATATGTTCGCATGTGAATTAAAAAGTCTGACTTGAGTATGAAATTGTACTGATTTCCTTTGAACTTATTTGTTTTGCTTTGCGATCTGTGCAGGTATGTAGAAGGATGCTTGCAAAGGATATTGATTATGCTTGTTGGAGAAAAGGAAACAGGATTGTCTTTTCTTTAGTTATCACCTAGCTTCATGCCAAAAATGATTCGTTGTTTTGAAAACCTTTATTTATGTGTGCACCATAAAATAAATTCAATTCAAATAAAGCAGATAAGGTCAAACAAATTTAACTCTCTCCCCATGATTGACCTTTTCTATCCTGAATGACCTTATCTACCTACACCTGTCCAAATGATTCTCATTATCTAATCTAATTCGGTTTCTTTTTCGTCTAAGTTACCTATGATTTAGGAGTAATGAGAATAAAAAAAACCTACTCGTGCTGAACACAGTCTCTCTCTCTAGAAAGCATCCAAGGCGGGGTTCCTATGTTTTCAGAGCCGCCCTTGTTATCGACTTGGAGTGGACCCGATTCGTCGGGGGTGGTACTTTGTTAACTCGGTGGTGACGATCCAACCTCTGAGATCCAGGTCCTCAGGCTCGGGCGAGGGAAAGGAGTATTCACAAACCACTTCCTAGAGGGTTGGGCGCGTGGCAGTGCAGAGTGGTTCAACCCTTGCCGAGTTCTAGTCAACATGGGGATTACTTTATGTCATTGTAGGTGGCCACTTTGTGTATTACCATTTGGAGACACAAAAAGCTCCAGGCTGCAAGGAGTAAGTAATGAAGAAGAATTTTTTCTTCGTGCAGTAACGACTGTGGTTTTGTTTTGGGTATCCTAATGATGAAGGTAAATACTTCATCATTCAAGGAACGAAATTAGTAATTATTGTCCGAAAAATAAAAGCAACCAACAAAATTTTATTCGTTAGATAATATCTTATTTCCGAGCCAACTGCATGTAATGCGGAAGTAAGGTTAACTTGAGAGTTCAAACTTTGGCTGGGAACCCGATCACTTGTTGATCTGCATGGTAGCAATGAAATTTACTTGCAGAAGTCATTCCTAACAGGTTTAATAGGTGTGTTGATGGCTCAACAAATAACTCAAATGTTAGGTTATCCATTCTTAATTTTTTGTCAATAAGCGAACTTTCGACTTGGAAGCAGCGATATAAAATTCTCTTTGATCATATAAGCTGGAAAAAATAACTTTGGCATATCATCTCATCAAGTCAAAAATCTATCTTGCGTGATTGGATATAAGATGTATTGATTTCATTTGTGACCAGAGAGAATTGTAAACAGACTAGGATCATTTTATTGGTTTCACGTTTGGTTGAGATCGTCCTAGTCGACCAACGTTCGTTTTGTACCTAGGAGATCAGCGCCCTAGCGACGGACAACGTTCGGATCCACTTGGCGTTAACGAGGCGTACCTACACTCCAGCGAACGAGCAAACCCCCTCGGTTGACCAACCTCTACAATTGCATTTGAAAACTTCCGCACGTGGGTCAGTAGCTCGGTAGGGATACGCCCCTACAGGTGGTGACAGTCCCTCAGGGAAGGCAATATCTGCCCCGCGAAAACCTATCTTGTCGTAGGGGACCGTGGGATGTACAACTGACGCACCCAGCTAAAGCGGCGAAGGGACGATGTGACCTCGGCCATCTCGGCGGTTCGCGGGATATTCTGCGTCGTTCCCGAGTTGTCTCTGCTGTGTTTTGTTTTACTCCTACGTGATATGGCAGGAAAGGCTACACCCCTGCAGGTGGTGACAGTCCCTTAGGGAAGGCAGGATCTGCCCCCGTGAAAACCTATCCTGTCGTAGAGGACCGTGGGATGTACAACTGGCGCACCCGGCTAACCCTGACGAAGGGACGATGCGACCTCGACCATCTCGACAGTTCGCATGATATTTTGCGCCATTCCCGAGTTGTCTCTGTTGTGTTTTGTTTTCCTACTCCTGCGTGATATGGCCGGAAGGACTCCCGCGCTTTGCAAAAGGACGGAAGCCGATGCACTCGACAGCGTACTGCCAAGTGAACTCAACTAAAACGACGATCATAATGAGAAAATTCGTACGTTGGGTTTAAGTTGCAAGAGGTGGTAGGTGATGCGGAAAACGGCTGGCGGGCATACGAGAGCAATATCCCAATTCGCTCACTTCTGTTTGATTTGAAGTAGTGAAATTGGTTAGACACTTAAGGAGGAGGGCAGTGTAAAGACCTTCAGAAGTGAGATAATCTGACGACGTTTTCACTATTTTGTACTACATCTCCCAGTCATGGTTTGAGTTTGGAAAGGGCAAAAACAAAACACTAAATGCAACTTTACTGCAGTGGCTGTTTAGAATGCGAACTAAAAGCAAAAATAGGATCGTTTTTTTTTTTTTTTTTTTTTTTTT
>BFEA01000467.1:851458-863022 GCA_003427395.1 Chara braunii | reverse complement strand
GTACATACGCACACACCTTTACACATATATACGACAAAAAAATCCAGAAAAGGTGCCAAACCCGATGCCAGTTGAGAAACATCCACCAGAACGAAAAGAAAGAGTATCATAATCATAAGTTTGAATGATGGTGACGTTGATTCAACAGACAAGGTTTCCCATAGTGGCGAGACTGGCAAGAAGCACTATAGCATTCTGAGATGGAAGGAGAGTCCTATTTTATGGTTGCAAGCCAACTTTWAGAGACCAATAAGTTCGTCCTTTTTTCTTTTTGAGAGCATAAGAAGACATATTTAATTATGTTTTTTACTTGGTGGATGAAACAATCCGAAAACTTGGGTATTATTGAAAAGCAACGAGCTCAGTTAGGGACATGATAATTGAATTCAAGAAGACACATGATCACGCATACTTTTTTTCATGTCTTTTTTTTTGTGACTTTTTTTTTTTTTTTTTTTTTTTTTTTGAAGAGTGGGAAAATTCCAGGCCTCCGGCAGGTCTCCAAGGCCGAAACGAATCGACAGCCGCCGATCAGATTCATCAATGGCAGCCATCGTCGAGCCCAGCCTCCGATTTCTTAGGAGTTACAAAAAACTGCCAGTTTCCCCTATTTTCCCAACACTGGCGGCGGTACTAGTGGGTTTACGATGAAACATCCTTTTTTTTTTTCCGCCCCCATCCTATTGTGGCCTTCAGTCCAATGGTGATAAGAGAACCCTCTGGATCAAGGTACTCCAGCTCAAAATCAGGGCTCAGGGGTGGCGACGAGCAACGCTATCGTTCCAGCAGCCCGTCGGCAAGGTTTCTGGAGGAGCAATCAGGAGAGATTTAATGAGATGTATTGTTGGTGGCGTTCGGAGAAGGAAGCCCGGGAAGCGTCTGAAAGAGAGAAGCAGCGCTTAGAAAGAAGAGAAGGCCAAAAAGCAACGGGAGCTTGAAGAAAGGCATAATGAGAGGAAGGAATTTCATCAAGAGATGAGTGAACTGTTGAGCCAGCAATTGAAAGAAATTTGTTCGGCTATCACTGGGAAGAATGGTTCGGACAAAGAAGACGAAGCAGTGAGATTAAGACGTGAGTTTAGGAGGAATATGGAAGCAAGATTGGAGAAGCTTACGTTGGAGAACGACGATCTGAAGAGGAAGGTCGATGGTGGTGCTCAGGTGACGCCGTTGAGGTCGGGATCGAAGCGGCGAGCAGGAGTACTTAACGGTGAGGTGCCACAGGCTACTCCGGCGAGGCTTCATCGAGCAGTGAAACCCGTTAGTGAGATACAACGATTGAAGTCGGCGTACAAGAAGATACTGGAAGACAATGAGGTTATGAAGGCTGAGATACGTTTGCTCAAGGACCTGAAGATGCGGACTCAAGTTGAGGCTGTGGAGTTACGGAAGAAGCTTTCAGTAAAAAAGTCCTTCCTGTCCACCACGATCCAACCTCAGACCATCTTTTGAGGCAGTGGCAGAAGTTGGCGACTTGGATGAGGAGGAAGGTGGGAGCCCGACCGCTTCTCTGAAGACGAATTACGCTGGACAACAGCGCGCCAGTCAGAAAATTGCGTTGAAAAGAGGCACCAGAAAGATTTACGTGGTTTGAAGAAAGCTGAAGTCCAGAAGATTTGCGATGTCCTTCGGGACATCCGTTAAAATTGGAACGATACAGAGAAGATTAGCATGGCCCCTGCGCAAGGATGACACGCATAAATCGAGAAGATTTGCAATGACGAAAGCAGTTGAATTCGTGACTATTAAGCAAGCTGTTGATGAGATCGCGGAAAGAAGAATTGAGAGAGAGTTCGGAGGAGTGGATGAAGTTGATAAGGGGAAGGTGGTAAGTGAAGATGACTAAGACGGAGGTAGGATTGTTAGAGGACAGGAACCCGAGGAAATTTTCGACTCATAGGGTCCTTTCCCGAGTACAAACTCTATCTGGCAAAATCTAATTAAATGTTCTTCGGTTAGATCATCGACTTTCCTTCTTCGGGATGCTCAAGTTGACTCTGTTTGGCCTTCTTGTGCTGATTCTTATTTGGTCTAATTCAGTTTCATGGCTTATTAAGTTTCGTAACTATTTGGAGGTGTTGAGTTACTCCGGTTTCGACTTTCTTTCCTGCCCTGACCCTCTGGTATATGCTATCGTATCCCTGTGGTGTAAGCATTTCTATATAGGGTCAACGACTAGGGATCTTCCTACAAGGTGGAAGGAACATGTTAGTAGAAGCAGGGAGGGACGTAAATTGGAAAGAAACCACAAGTTATATCGATGGTTACGGAGGTTTGGTGTGGAAATTTTTGTGGCTATCCCACTTTGTGAGTGTAAGATCGAAGACGTGCTGTTGATTGAGAGCGCTCTTATTCGTACTTTCTCCCCTCGTCTGAATTCCAAAGGTAAAAGAAGGTCAGCAAAGAGAAGAAGGAAAGGGAAACGGGAACAAGCTAGGGAGCTGAGGCGGGCAGGAATAGCTCTCGATACTGACGAGAACTTACGCAGGGCCAAGAGGATTACGAGTTTCGAAACGTCGGATGGGGGTGAAGTCATTTAGTCTCTTGGCCACTCTCAAAATACTTTTTGATGATGGCATTCATAATGTTAATGTTACGATGAGATGTGTCGATGGTAATATCTTTGGAGATGGCTGGCGAGTTCTTAAAAGATGTTTTGGGACATCAGTTATTTCATCGGAGTGTGGTCAACAGCAGCTCAAGAAGGTAAGGCAGCGGTTCTGTGAGGGAGCAACCATTCATTTTATCAGTATTAAGTACTATTAACTACTACTGCTCTTCTCTTGTGCACCTCAAACAACCTCTATCTCAGCTTCTAGCGAATCCCGTTCGACGTAAGGATCTCTGTTCTTGGTCATTTGAGTTGGTTTTGGGCTTCAGTGCTGTCAGATGTTTCAGTGAGAAAAACACCAGATTCACTCTCCGAGTTGTTTTGTCAAACGTAATCAAGAGGTGTTATGGGATCTGCTGGAAAGAGGATTGTTGTGCGGGTTACGTATGATGATTTAATCTCCAAAGCAGGTTTGATGGTATTAGAGCTTTGGCGATACCAGCGGTATGCAGGGAATTGTTGGTGCGACGACTACGAGTCGTGTGGGTGAAAAATAAGAATGTGGGCGAAATAATTCACAACTATCGGCATGCTGCTAGAGTGGGATTACCGGTGTGCTGTTGTCAAAAGTTTGGAGATCTTTTTCCAAAGGAAGACGGGCATGTCTCTTTCCGAATTGGTGAAGATCGTCTGTTTCCTCCAAGAATGAAGAATTCGAGGAATATCCCTCGTCCCGCCCTACATGATGCCAATAGGCGTCTGAAGAAGTCTCTGCTTTCTGCTTTCGGATCTTTTTCGTCTTTTGGCCTCCCTGTTTTTCCGGATGCTTCGATTCGCAAGTGCTTTGTGAAGTCTACTTTTTCTTATGGAACTTCTGGTTCGAAGTTCGAACAATGGATCGTCTTCTCGACCTCCTTTCGGCTCGGACAATGCTTCTGCTTCTGGTTCTGATCCCTGTTCTGATACATTTCCTTGCCTTCCTACTTCTTGCCCTGCTTTCCCTACTGTAGGCTCTTCTTCCCTTTCTTCTCTCTCTTCTTCTTCTTCTTCTTCTTCTTCCTCCTCCTCCTCTTCTTCCCGCATGCCTGTGTCTGTTAGCCAACTGTCTTCTCTGCCCTGTATGGTCGACTCCGTTCTTGAGATTCTTTCGATCTTGTCCAAGTTGGTATGCTGCCTGATTAATCATAATCCAGGCGACAGTCTGGTGTGCTGCCCAATTACCTACTATGCTGGAATCAAGAAATTATTTTTAGAGAATTCGGGTTTTGAACGGGTCTTGGGTGATGAGGATAGTCTACTGGAAGAATACAGTCTCAAGTTTGAGAGTTCCAAGTTCGGACGTATTGGTAAGTGGAAAAAGGCCGGGTCGTTGGGTAGAGCGTATGGTATACCCAAGCATAAGGATGTTCGTAAATGGAGGCCTATCTGCCCATCGTACCCTGAGCCTGCCAATACGGCGTGTAAGAAGGTGGCGAGCTGCATAAATGTGACGTTATGGAAACTACCTCAAGGTTCACAATTCAATTTGCGGAGTACGCAAGAGTTGGTGTCTCCGATCTCAGGTGAAAAAAGTATGAAAGGTGATGAATGTCTGGTGGGTGGGTCCCTTTCAATGCGAAGGAAATGTTTTGTAGCCTGCCACATGGAACGATTTTGCAGGCATTGAGATGGGTCACCGAGTTTTGGGAAGAGAAGGAGTGCACAGGTGTGCTAAGCTTCGCATCGGACGGACTAGTGAAAAATACCTGTCTGTCTCGTTTGAGGAAATTTTGGGATTCGTTGAGTTTCACCTGGCGCACACGTACATCCCAAAATTTCCCAAACTCAACGGTGGGGCATGCTTGAAGCAGGTGATCGGAATCGCAATGGGAAAATCTTCCAGCCCTGCCTTAGCATGTCTTCTTTGTTCTTTCTTTGAATGCCACTTTCTCCTGTCGCTGGGTAAGGATCGGAAGCTGTTCTTTTAAATCCGGCTGGTCGATGATATCTCGGTATTTGTCAAATTTAAAAAGAACAATGGACAGTCCAAGCGTAGGGCTGATTTGCTTTTGGAGAAGTTTAAGCAGTGTTATGATCACCGGCTCGTGTTGGAATCCACTAGTCAGGGTAGTTCGTGCGACTTCCTTGGTTGTTCGATTTGGTTGTTGAATAATCGGTCTGTCTGTTGCGTTGCGCTTCATAGGAACCTACGATCTGTCTTCCAGCAGGGTATTGTCTTTCAAGCCATTTAGGATTTCTGCTCTGATTCCTCCAATCAGCACAGGATCGCTGTTCATCTACTCCTTTCTTCATCGTTGTAGGTGCCTGACTAATCTGGAAGGGGCCGAAGTCGCTTTCTTGCTCTCTTTGTACCTTGAGTTGTGGCATCGGAGCGATGAAATTTTTGACAAAGCCACGCTATGTTTCTCCCGACCGGTTGGAGGATGTTGGAACAAGTGGGCACGGGTTTTGTGCCACTGGGGTAGGTTGTTTTTTGAAGTGATTCGACGTGTTATAGGGGCCCATTGCTGTGGGTGACCAGGTTCAGACGCGCCATGAGAATTTAGGCTGTTTGGTGTGGTCTGGCGTGGTAGGGGCCCATTGTGTGGGTAACCCTGGTTGGTTTGCTGGGAGAGGGGCCCGCTGACGGTTCTCAAATGTTTTCTGCTATGTGAGGGTGGTCTCTCTCTTCTTTTGATAGAACGTTGTATGGTCCAGTTCGTCCTACTAGGTCGCGTGTCGCATCGAAGTATAAGAGTCCATAGACCACCTGAAGCCTTTGAGCCAGCAAAGACTCCTGAAGAGGTCGGGTCGGCGACCAACCGAAACGGGAACCGTCGAGTCACTTCGCCAGCAAACTGCTTCAGCAGTATCGAGGTTCTGTGCGCAGCGCCGATTTGTAAACCTCGTTTGTGCTCGGGAGATGAAGAGTTTTGGTGACGACTCGGGTGTGGTCTATGGTCTCTGGTGTGATCTCTCCTTTTTCTGTCGACTCTTCTTCTTTTCTTCTTCTTCTTGTTCTTGTTCTTCTTGTTCTTGTTCTTGTTGTTCTTCTTCTTCTTCTTCTTCTTCTTCTTCTTTCTTTTTTTTTCTTCCTTTTCTTCTGTTTCTGTCTGACTATACAATTTCGAATGGTGTATATACATGAATGCATGGGATAAACGACCAAGGTACTGGTGGTGGTGGATGGGCCTCGCTCCACTGCTCTCGAAATGTGCAAAACGAGAGTGAATCTTCCCCTACAACATGGAAAAATGCACGACCATGATTTTAAAACTTTTGTGCATGTTGAGCGTAGTAGTGGAGCTAGGCCCGATGACTCCTATGGAGCTAGGCCCGATGACTCCTATCCATCGGCAGGGAGTGTCGGCTCAATGCTCATAGTAATAATAAAAGTACCCGGACCCTCACAGTGTACCCGGAAAAAGAATCAGCGCGGGAGACATTGTCCTGCTCAATGCTCATAGTAATAATAAAAGTAACAGATGTTAAAGCAGCAAATGGTACGAGGTAGGAAACGAGAAGAGAGGGGGATCATTGAAGTTGAGCAGCAGGATAGCAGCTGGGAACAGTGGAGAAGATTAAACAGGTATTCTTTTTGTGGGGGGCTATCCCTCCAGTCAAAAAATAAAAATAAAAAAAATCAGAGAGTAGAAAAAAAATTGTTGCTGTCCGAGAACTCTGCCCATTTGAAGGGCATCGGGCGATGACCATTTCTTCCAAAAAGTAACTCTGGATGCTTCTGGCGAGAGGAATCTCTTCTTGATCTTGGTCCACTCTTCGTTGTGATATCCAACCGTGTGGCCTCTGCTTAAACGGGGCAATCAACGGAAGGGAGAGAGGATTTCGTGGTAAGAAATCTCCGGTCCATCGTCGACATCCACAGGTGCCAGAATGCTCTCACTCTGAAGCAGCTTGATGAAATTTCATCAAGCTGCCGTGTGCTTTTTCCGCCGCCAATTTTTTTTTTTTTTTTTTTTTTTCCCTTGATTACCGAGATCATTTTTCCAGCGTATCCATTTCAATAGAAAGTTTCAGCTAGAGTAGAGACACTGGTGTCCCACTGTGGGCCCAAGCTAGGGTATACACTAGAGTCCCACAGTGGGCCCATTTTCTGGGATACCACTGGCCAGTCATAAGTATGAGGGTCCCAGCCTCACAACACAACCTACAGGCCAGACTAAGCTTTCTGTGTGGCTTTTTACCACAAAAGCAGGACTCCAAAAACAAACAAACAAACAAACAAACAAACAAACAAACAAACTAGGATGAAACCTTCCACTTCTGCCCCCACACTCAAAAGCAGGGCTTCCAAAAAAAAAAAAAAGGCACAGCTGCAAAGGACGTACATACTTCGTCGGACGACAGCAGGGCAGGAACATGGCGACTTCATCCCAATAAATGGATGTACGACGATCACGTACCAGATTAAAAATATTAATAAAAAAAAAGTTACAAATTAAAAAAAAAAAACTCACTAATTTCTTGAGGGCAGGTGGTGGCGAGTATTACCCAACCTGTCCTCGGCCAGAAGTATTTCTTATCAGAAGAATTCTTTTCCACACATTTCTTGAAACTTCATCTGCAAACGCGAATCTCAATTTTTTTTTTTTTTTTTTTTTTTTCTGTGTTCCTTAAAAGTTAAAACTATTGTAGTACTGAGTCTACTACTGACATAATGCCGTTTCCATTTTTCCCTCTCCTGTGGACAGCTGACATCGGCTCACATCTGATGAAGTGGGTGCCACCACAATTTTCAAGTTCTAAGTTCTAGCTTCTAGCCCGAATAGACTGCCATAAGGATATCTGTATTCTGCCCATTAGTTGGTTGAGATACATCGATAATAAACGGGGCACTCTAAAGCGGCCACGAGTAATTCAGAATGATTTTGTTCTGTTCATTGGATAGTACCAGGATTCAGACTTCTGTATGTACTGTCTTTACCCAAATAGAAAGTGTGGTCCTTATTATTGTTGTATTGAGCCTGAGAATCGAGCCAAATACATCTATAATGGCCATGCCTTCTTATTCTATTCAGGCGAAAGACGGTAGGGTCAACCGTGTATCCAAGTGTCACAACACAAAACAGAGTCAAAAGAAAAGAAGCCGAAAGATGAGGCTACCACTGCTGCCACCTGATTTTTTTTCCCTCGTTCTGCAGGGCAAAAACACAGGAATAAGTTCAAATAAGCAAGTTCAAATAAGTTAAAAGAAAAAGTTATTTGAAATAACAGCACAATTTGGAAGAGCAAAGACACAGTTCAGACGATTTAGACGGAAAAATGGCTTTTTTTTTTTTTTTTTTTTTTTTTAGAAGGAAAAATGGCTACTAATGGGCGCGGCTCAGTTGGTCTACTACCCACGAACTGTTGAAATAGAGAACCCAGTTCGATTCCGGACAGGGCCGGTCAGGCTCAATGTTGCTTATCTCAAGGCCCCACCCTTCTTAAGAAGACGAAGAAGAAATATACAAAAGGAGAATGGATGAGACGATGCTCTCAGACAATCGACAGTTAGTTCACTCGGTAGTCCGAACGCAACAGAATGATCGCTGCGTTACGAAGATATAAGGTGGAAATGGATTGGTGGAGATGGAGATGAAGATGGAGATGGGGACGGCACAAAATCAAAAGACTTGCCGCCAAGGATTGGCTAGCGCGGTTCAAGGCCAAGAACGAAGCTTTTGCAGGACGACGAGATTCGACGGATGAAAATGGTTCGATAAACGAGAATAGACAGAGCTGCAGAAAGCGCCATGCTAGAATGTAAGGAGATTAAGTAATACCCTCCACTGGCCTAGCAATCTGGCCACGGCAAGCTGTGAGCAACGCCCATCTGCCGAGGATCATTGAGAGGTAAGTGGGACTCGGCTCCACAAGTAGGACTCGGCTCCACTGGTCTTGGATCCACAACAGCTCCCCGCTTAGCGCTTTCTCCAGCTAAGCGGGGAGCCGGGTCCTACTTGTGGAGCCGAGCCCCACTTGCGGAAATTCTTCATTGCTGGCAGTTGATATCTCTGCAATCTAGGACCATAGATGAAGGATACAGGTAACTGGGACTTTGGGAACAGGTTCATTGAGAGACTCAAGAGAGGAATTTTAGGGAGTAGAACTTACTAAAAAGGCAATTTGACAGTCAATGTTATGGGAATGGAGTACTTGATGCTGGTCAGGCGGGCGTCTCTTCGACCTTAAACCACCAGTACTTGGCCCATACACGGGCCCTTGATATAAGTCGGTGAAACTCCGACGAAACAGTTTGCCACAGCCCCTCGTTCGTTGTCCTCTTCTCCATTCCCTCCCTCTCTGCCTACGATTAACCATGTGCTTGCTCGGACATGCTTTATTTATTTATTTATTTATTTTTGCTTTAAGTAGCACCATAATTATTAATTACCATAACAGATTCTTTTGGAGATACCAAATCTTGGTCCTCTTCTGCTTCAGTGGGATTTAAAGGATCTCATACTCGGACATCTCCCTTGGCTATGGTTGACCTCCATCTTCAGTTCTTCGGCTGAATGACAGATGACAGTGGACATCTTCCGAGAGAGTGGCTATGGCAAGAGGAGATGGCACTAGCATACTAGTGTTTTGGTGTTTTCGTTATCCTTTTAACACACCCGCGCCGGACATGGATGTTCAGGCATTTCCCTAGGAGCTGCAAAGAGGAGAGAAGTGAGGTTAGGGCTGAAAGGTGGTCTCTTGGGTCGCTAGAAGTAACGGAGAACACTCGGACGTCGGACATCATTCCTCTTCAGTCCTCCATCTGTTGTTGGATTGATTGATTATTAGGAGGCGGCGCAGCAAGGACAAAGCGGAGAGAGGAGGAGGAAGAATGAGGCGGAAGACTTTGGTGTTATCCTTTCCAGGCATCGAAATCCCATCTGTGAAAGAACCTGGTGTTTTTTTTTGTTTTCTGTTTTCTGGTTTTTTTTTTTTTTTTTTTTTTTTTTTTTTTTTTTTTTTTTTTTTTTTTTTTTTTTTTTTTTTTTTTTTTTTTTTTTTTTTTTTTTTTNGTTGTTGTTGTTGTTGTTGTTTGTTTGTTTGTTTGTTTGTTTTGTTTCACACAAGTAACAGACCCTTACGGTTCTGGCAAAGAACCTGGTTGTGCATCCCAATCTCGTCTTTCTCTTTTGCTTCTGTAACTTGTTAAAAAAAAAAAAAAAAAAAAACAGGTTCTTTCACAGACGGATGTGGAGTAGGTCGATACCATTACAGAAGCAAAAGAGAAAGACGAGATTGGGATGCAACTTAACAACCAGGTTCTTTGCCAGAACCGTAAGGGTCTGTTACTCGTGTGAAACAAAACAAAAAAAAAAAAAAAAAAAAAAAAAAAAAAAAAAAAAAAAAAAAAAAAAAAAAAAAAAAAAAAAAAAAAACAGAAAACAAAAAAAAACACCAGGTTCTTTCACAGATGGGATTTCGATGCCTGGAAAGGATAACACCCCGCGTCGGACAAGTGCCCCTAATTTGAACGTCTGACTAGAGCAGGAACTTTCTGAAGGCCAAAGTGCAGAAAGGTGTACTTACTAGGGACGCTGGACCCATTCTCCAGCAGGTGATGCTCCCCACCAATAGATGGAGCCCCTCCCCGGGTGCTAGTGGTGTCTGCTTCATCAGCGCCAACTCAAATGGAGGTCAGTATAGCTGCAAGAGCTTGCCTGCAAACTGAGATTAGCATCCCCATGTGAACCGAAAAACTTCCAGCTGCAACATAATAGTCTCCTCTGGGTGCTGTGCAGTTTAGACCGCGACCACCTCCGAGTCGGTCACTTTTCTGTCGAGGCGGAAAAGAACTGCGCCGAGCTTTTTTGCCGAAGCGCCAGCACGCCAGCCATTGTGGTCTGATGGCACTGGTGACTGTTCATCCCAGCGGGCCAGCAGATTCCAAAGAATACCGGAATGTAACATTTTCAGTTCTCAATATTGCCGGGGAAAGCTGACGGTGATTTACGAAACATTATTGGATCATCATGGCGCCATTCCCCGGCACCATTGCTTGCTCTCATGCCATTAGCCCCTCTCGTCGTCTTGCTGTTGATCTCTTCAATTTCTCCAACGACTCCCCTTCAACTTCTTCAGCACCTTCTTACCTCCTAATTTCTGCTCCTCGTTTCGCTACCTCCTATTTTCCCACCTTCCTCTCTCCATCGCAGTCCAACAGCTGAGAGAAGCGAACAGTAGACGGCCATCACCGTCCTTCCACACACCAGTCCTCCTGCGCACCAACATTGCCTGTATCCGCTTTCTCTTATCCTCATCCTACTCCCACTCCTCCCCCCATCCGCAACAGGGGAGAGAAAATAACCCTCGATGGCATCACCTTTGTTCCAGACACCTGCCCCCTGCGCCAAGCATCGCCTGTTCCCACTTTGTCTTCTCCTCCTCCGCCCCCCTTCTCGCCGGCCCCCCTTCCACTCCCCACCCTCCTTCCAGGGCAAGTTTACGGAGTCCAAGGTGCAGGCGATGCAAGACGTGGACTACGTTTTGAGCTTGGTGGGACGAAACCCGGATGGATGCGTAAGGACAAGGGCAGGAGAGTGCGAGAGTGGGGAAGGATAGGTTCACTCTTATTATATCCATAGAGGGGGGAAGGTAAGAGATACTAAAGTGGGGTGGGTTTTCTGTGAGGCATAATCAGGGTGGTAGACGACCGGGGAGCCTATGTTAACGTTGCGAAGCCGAAGCTGAAGCCCCTTTTGAGCGGATTATGGTGAGTGCTTCCCCTGCATTGGTAAGATGGGGTATTAGTGCTGCTGCAGTCATTCACTATGAGCCTACCGGTAGTATGAGGTAGCTTCGCACCTGGGCCGGAGGAGGAAGAGTAATGCAACAAAGTGATTCAGCACCACAATGGACAGCGAAGTTCGTGATCTTGTTTTCCTCGGAAAGACTTCTGTCGAGAGCTCATTCTTTTTGTCACTTTTGTCGATACCTTTCTCGATTTCCTTTTGCGTAAGGCACCCTTTGGACCCTTTCACTGGAAGGAATGATTGTGGGACTACAACTACTTTTCAGAGGGCAAAAAAAA
>BFEA01000467.1:812082-828492 GCA_003427395.1 Chara braunii | reverse complement strand
TGGTCCTATGTAAGGAGGCTACAGATATCTTCGGAAATGGCTAGCTGTGCAGGTATCAGATGCAACTTGGGCAAAAGAGGGAGGCTCAAGAGTAGTAGTGGTTTAAAGAAATGGTCCTTTCATGGTCCACTTAGCCTTCTTTCCCTAATAAAGACCATCTGCATGCAGGTTCATCACCAAGATTGCACTACCGAAGGGGCTAGCTGCATCACTCACCATTCATGAGGAAAGTTCTTAGTTAGTGACCATTCGATTAGTACTCGCTGACTGGATCTTGCTTTGAAAACCCAATATTAGTAGTTGGCACACAGTTTCGCACAACTCGCTAAAATGTCCCATTCTCAGCAGGTTACTATTTGCTGAGCTGTCCCTTACCTGTACCCTGTACCAGGCCTTTGACAACTGACCAAATTGGTGAGTTCACTGGCAGTCTCTACAAAACCCTGGCGTGAAATGCCACGAATTCGCCAAAATTGGTCAAGTCATTATTAACCAGGTTGTCATTTTTTGCTAACCCTTTTCAGTTTCTTGAAAACAAGGGTCAGCAAGTGTGTGCAACAGTGATGTGATCACCGTATCCGAGGATTGGTGGGTGGCGGAAAAGGACCCGAAGCCTAAACATAGAATGGGATAAATATAGTTCTTTTAATCAAAGCTTGTCATGAAACTATCATTACCCCATAGGAAAGGGCTTTCAAAGAAGTAACAAATGCCAATGATGGTAGACTTCAGCTATTATACTTAACCTGAATAGAACCATGGCTGTCTCATCTTGACCTCTGTGTGTCCAAGCTTTCTGGACATGTAACAAAAATATTTCTCCCAATGCAGACTCGAAGACAACTTCGCTCCCACAACACCCCGGTCATCCAACGCTCCGCTATACCAGTTCACTTAAACCACCATTGACTGGTCCTAGAGCTATTTGAACAAACCTACCGTCTTCACCCAAATAGACCGCCCGGTCATTATAGCTGTATTTGGTGCAACTTTCAGTCTACATACAGCGAAAATGACCGGGTGTTCTATTCAGGTGAAGACGCTAGTAGTTCTCCCGGGCCGGGAGAACAAACCTAAGACTTTCGCACCTACTGGGTCACAACAGGGGCACATCACGGCACAACTTTGCGACCACGGTTTTGTTTGCTATCCAACTATTTTTCCAGGCGGCATCCACAGCTGCAGATTTCCATTCCCAATGACGACCATCCACAAGAGTGCGATGGGATCGGAGCAATGCTTGCCTCCCCTCTTTCTCCACGGCCCAATTCTTGCCACTTTTCTCTTTCTTTGCGAAGCAACCATCGCCTCTTGAAGCCAAAGGAACAAACTACAGCGGAATTCTTAACTGCTTATGCAGTCATGTGAATTGGAATGACCACAGGTGACCACCGATTTGCAGTCTGTCGTTTTTAAGCAACTCCACCCCTCTCCCAAAGAATCCAGCATCCTATGAGGATTTGAGCCTCTGACATTCACATTGATTTTTTACCCTTCCTATCTTTCTTTGTTTCTTTGCAATGAACCCTGTCAGATAGAATGCCCGTCGATGTCGAGAAGCAGTATGTCTCAGCGCAGATACAATGTCTCCAAAAATTGTACAAGTAATCAAGTAGCCCAATGTCATGTCACCAGAGAAGAGGCTGATAGGAGGGAGATAAGACTTAGAGGGTGGAAGAGAAAGTGTCCATAAGCGTAGCAGATAGATCTCCCTCACAAGCCCACTCCTCCTTCGGGCATCTCCAACTTCCACATCAGCAGACAATCTCCTCTGAACACACCACGTGGTGCCTGCACAGCGCAGACAACCTCTGAAGACGAATCAGCAATGCGCAATATCGATCACGAACGCAGACAGGTAAGCTTTCCACAATCTCACAGCCCTGATCCTCCTCCTCCTCGCCTGTGTCTCATCAAAATCTCGTAGACAGTGTAGCAAGAGCCACGTCAGCAAAGTCAAGTATCCAGCTGGTGCCACAGACAGAGAAGGCGCCAGCCCAAAGCTTCAGCAGTCTCGCATCATCGTAAATGTCAAGCCAGCGTCGAGCCAGCATAGAGCCAGTGTAGAACCAGTGTCAAGCAGCAAGTGCAAGACTCAATGTCCGTCAGCAGGGGCTGAGTCAATATGTAGTGTTGACTCCAGTTGACCAGCCTCTGGTCTCTCAGGTACGATGGCCCAGATTGTCTCGCAGCCAATGGCCTGGATCTTTACAATTACAGATTCCCACTTGGATTTGATCCTTGACAGATACCTGCAAACAGCCAAGTGTGTGTGTTTGACCGGCAGCCTGGACTGGGTCCATGTTGACTTTGACTCGTGAGCCTGAATTTCCGAGTTGCTGTTGACCTTCTACGATCAACTATCGCACGTTGGGCCTCTGAAGGCCGGTTTTAGGCCCAATAGCAGGCCTCCGTTCAGGCTGTGTTCATCACTGGGGCGTGGCCATTCGACCCCTATCTCGGACTTAGACCAAGATGACGACCCTCAGCCCAGGACAGATGCATGATTTGAGCTGAGTTATTGCATTCCATCGGGCCCAATTTCGAGTTCCATACTTCTTCACGCTCGGTTCTCTTTTAACCCACGCTCCTATGCAGCGACAATATCGGGTGCAGTAGGTAAAAGTTCTTTCTTAGTGAACCATCTTGCTTTTGAGATGGGTTGAGCCTTGAACATTACCTTGTACTGCTTTTGTCTTCCCCTGCCACCTATGGAAAAAAATCCATGTTGCAATATTCGTTCAACTTCATAGCCCCCATTCATAGAGGGAGGAATCATGGATGGCCCATTGGGAAACTCGTGGCCTTCGACATAAGGTAGCAGTTTGGAAGCATGAAAGACAGGATACGTCTTGAGGTGAGGGGGTACGTCAATTCGATATGACGGGCCATCTGTGTCCCCTATCACCTTGAGAACTTCCCAGGGTCCGGTAATAGACAAGTAGTAATTTCTAAGATACAGTTTTTTTTTAGGGAAATTCTTTAGACTTTACCCAAACTGAATCTCCTTCTTGGAACTGAGATGGTTGACGATGCTTATTTGGTTGTTCGATCATTTGTAGTTGGGCTTTCTGAATATTCTCCTTTACTTTAGCTATGTCCTGTTCATACAGAATTGCAAATTCTCTGGTTCCTAGGAGTAGCCGTTGGACTTGTTCCCTAGTCAATGCATCAATGTGACGTTTGGGCTTCCAACCTTTGTGCAGCGCGTTAGGTGTTCTACCGGTAACAGTGTGAACACTTTGTTGTAGGCACTCGCAATCTTTGGTAAGTTTTCATCCCAATCAATTTGGCCGGGCCTAATATACATTCGCAAAAGTTGTTGGCACAATTTGTTCGTTTGCTCAGTTCGTCCATTCGTTTCAGGGTGTCTGCCTGACGACATGGTCAGTTTTGTGCCATAGGCTTCCATTAGCTTTTGCCATTGTAGGCCAGTGAACCATACATCCCTATCAAAGATGATGGTTTTCGGAAATCCGTACTCAGAAACCCATCGCATCAGGAACTTTTGGATGACGAGTTTCGTTATAGCTTTTGATGGTAGAGGAACGAACATCTCATACTTGGAGAATTTGTCGACAATGATCATTACCTGGCTATTCCCATTTCGACTACTGGTGAGACGCATAAGGTCAATCGAGATGGACTCACCTGGTTCACTCGGAATAGCTAGTGGTCATAGGAGTCCCAAGGGATTCTCATTAGAGGGCTCGTTCCTTTGGCAAACAAGATAGTTTTAGCTTCTAATGGTAGAGGAACGAACATCTCATACTCAGAGAATCTATCGACAATGATCATTACTTGGCTATTCCCATTTCGACTCTTGGTGAGACTCATGAAGTCAATCGAGATGGACTCACCTCGTTCACTTGGAATAGGTAGTGGTCATAGTAATCCCAAGGGATTCTCATTAGAGGGTTTGTTCCTTAGGCAAACAAGATAGGTTTGCACACAGGTTAGCACATTCTCTTTTATTCCTTTCCATTCAAAAGACTCTCACATTAGCATACGTCTTCTTAAATTTGATGTGACCCTCAGTATTATGACATTCCCCAATAACCATACTTTCGATGTCTTCTCTATGGGGAATACAGTAAAGAAGAGCAAGTCATCAGTCGTTCAGTATTCGGGAAAGAGTTTGGCTTCTGAAGGGTTTGGATGATAGGATTCCAAATTGGATCCCCAGCATACCCTTCACAAATTTTGTCCTTCGACTCCTTTCCGATGTCAAGGTAGGTAACAATCCTACCAAAAAAATCAGAACCTCACCTCGTTCACTTGGAATACGTAGTGGTCATAGTAATCCCAAGGGATTCTCATTAGAGGGTTTGTTCCTTAGGCAGACAAGATAGGTTTGCACGTAGGTTAGCACATTCTCTTTTATTCCTTTCCATTCAAAAGACTCTCTCACATTAGCATACGTCTTCTTAAATTTGATGTGACCCTCAGTATTATGACATTCCCCAATAACCATACTTTCGATGTCTTTTCTATGGGGAATACAGTAAAGAAGAGCAAGTCATCAGTCGTTCGGTATTCAGGAAAGAGTTTTGGATTCTTCTGAAGGGTTTGGATGATAGGATTCCAAATTGGATCCCCAACATACCCTTCACAAATATTGTCCTTCGACTCCTTTCCGATGTCAAGGTAGGTAACAATCGTACCGAAGAAATCAGAACACCTGGACAAAGCATCAGCAACAACATTAAACTTACCTTTAATGGTTTTCAAATGTGTCGATGAATGCAGACCATCTTACTAACTTGTCGAAAAGTCCCGATTGAGTCTTGATCCACTTCATGGTTGAATGATCTAAGTACACCATGAAGTGTCCTTCGAGCAAATAGTGCTTCTCAGTGCTCAATGCTTCCACTAAGGCATACAATTTCCCTCTTGTAGATGGAGTTAGTTACCTTATTAATGGGAGGCGTTTAGACATAAGCTTTATAGGTCTATAACCTTTCCCATCATCCTGTTGTAGCACGGCCCCACTCCCAAACTGACTAGCATCAGTTGTGACAATGAAAGGAACTGAGGGATCAACATTCTTCATGTCATATAATGAGTTAGCGTGTATTTTAGCTTCTTAAACGCGGACTCACAGTCTTTGTTCCATAACCAAGGTTTTTCCTTTTCCAACAATCTTGTCATGGGTGCAGCTATAAGGGAGAGTTTCTCACGAACTTCCGGTAATACCTACCAAGTCCTAAAAAAAATCGCAACTCGGTGACAGTCTTAAGTCTGGGCCAATCTCTGATTGTCGTGATTTTTTTTTAAGTCCCTCTTTATTTACTATGTTTCCAAGAGAGAGTACCTCAAACTTAGCAAACTCCGACTTCTTAGGATTTAACTTATAGTCTCTCTTAACTTCTCTAAAACAATTCGTAGGTGTTTCTCATGGTTTTCCGACGTCTTACTATAGACGAGGATGTCGTTGAGATACACCACTCCGAATTGATCTAGCCACTGCCTAAACATTCATTCATAGACCTCTGAAAGGTAAAAGGCGTTAATCAATCCTAACAGCATCACCACGAACTCGTAATGCCCATACCTGGTTTTGAACGTCGTCTTGTGTTGATCTTCAGGTGCCACCTCGACCTGGTGGTATCCTGAAATCAAATCAATCTTACCGAAGTACTTGCAACCTTGCAGTTAATCGAGAAGATCATCAAACGAGGAAGAGATTCCACATTCTTGATAGTTACGGAATTCAATCCTCGGTAGTGAATGCACAGTTTGAGTTCTCCTTTCTTTCAACTCTTCCAATTCCCTTGGGGACATTCGGTAGATCGGTCCTTTGGGAATCTTACTTCCAGGAATGATTTCAATGGTGTGCTTTATAGCACGGTCAGTTACTTTCATTGGTTCAACCTGCAAGTCCTTATATTCATTGAGTAGTTTATCAATAGAAGGTGGATAGGACGAAGAACATTCACCTACTTGTTTGACGAGTACCATCATTACATCCTGTGCCAACTTCTTCGTGACCATACTCCGAAAGCCAGGTAGACTCATACAACAGAAAGATAATGATGAGTCAGAACCAGACTTGAGAAATAGTTTAATCGATTCCATTTTGGATTTTTCATCCTTCAATTTAACAATCTTGCCTTTGAACTCGACTTCAGCGTCGGCCTCCTCGTGCCAATCCATTCCAAAATCATATCAAAAGACTTTTTTTTTTCTGCGAGGAAGGTTACTTCATGCAATATTATTTTTCCTTCCTTAGTTCTGAAATAACACTTCACACGATCAACAAACTGGGAGACAGTGATCGTGCTTTTATCTGCAAGCATAGATGTGATAGGTCTTGGCAAATCCTGTACTTTCATTCTCATATGCAACTTACGAATTGCCTTTTTTTAGATATAGAACCGCGTAGACCCAGGATTTAACAATGCACCTACTCATGTATGCGCAATTTGTACGTCAGCGATCATCAATTCACTTTTAGACTTAGTTTTCTTAGCCCATGAACTTCATAAGGCAACGAGTTCACAACCAAGTTCATCAAGGGAATCACTCAAAGAGACGGAACACAACTTTTTCAGTGCGTTCTGGGTGACGGGCCAAAGAAGAGTTATTCTATGCCTTGCGAGTCATGGGGTTGAAAGGGGTTTTAGGCGCCTTACATTTGTCTGAACCCTCAACTCAGCAAAAGTAGATGCTACTCCTACTGGCTGCTCCCGTTTGGATTACGGATGATGGGACACCGTGCAATGATGTGTCTCGCGGTGCCGCATTTCAAACACTGTCGATTATCCATCCGTTCCTCCCATTTCGTATGGGTAAGGCCCATCTTCTCCCAGGGTCGGCCAAACGCAATGCCAAGATGCTCTGAGAAGGAGCATGGCCTCCTCTTCTTAAATCCACCATTCCTGTTGGTGCCACCCTTGTTGGCCACCATGACGTCACCCTGTCCAGACTCACCACCACCACTTGCTTCACCCTTTGCCTCTTCGAGGGGCTATTTTTCAACCATCTCGTCGCCAAAGACAACGAGAGTATGGTCCTGTCGCTTATGCCTCCACATGATTTTTTCCCCATTCCTATACCCACTCGGCTATCCACCCCTTACCACGGCCGCATAGGTTCCCTTCACCTACAGTATCATTTGTTCTCTCTGGAAAGCAAGATCATGGAATTGTCAATAGTTGTACTTCCCAAACTCTGCCACAAGTTGTAAACGTATGGGCTCGGGCAATGCACGTGAGTAGAGACATAGAACCTGGTTGTCTCAGAGGTTCTACCCAAGTAACTGCAAGAGACGATCAACTTCGTGTGACAGCGCATCAACAATGGTCCAATGTTTCTGGCTAATCGTGGTGAGTTCGTCAAATGCCTTATCTGTAGTCGTTTTGTCGAGACGCTCCTTAATTTTCTAAGGGAATTCCCACAAAGTTATTATTTTCACCGACTCATCTATATCCTCGAAGCCAGCGATGTTGGCCTCAAACAATACCCACTCCTTTGCAACTTCTCCTAGACACGAGGTTGAGAAGGCAACTTGACTATCCTTCGCCACCGGAGTGGTCCCACAATACGTCTGGATCTCAACAATCCACAATAACAAGTGCTCCCCTCTTTTACCGTTATAAGTGAAAGGCAACTTCATTTTCACCTTTTCTTTTCTTTTCGGTCTTTACCCTGATAGGTTCGGGTTCTTTCATCTCTCGGGGTTTCATGGCGTCTTGCATAAATTTCTTCTGAGACTCTTCCTTTTCTTTTACTTCGGCTACCTCTTCTTGCACAACCTTGTTCTTCCCTTTTTCAAGTCTCGTCACCGTTTGCAGTTCTACAGTGACGTGGTCAATCTTTAGTTCCAAATGTGCAAGGTAGGCCATCATGTTTTGCAAAACGAACGCCAGATCAGTATCTGATTCCTCTATGTGAAACTTCTGTTTGATTTCTCCCATCTTTCTCGCCTGCCGTTCTTGTTCTCTTTTTTGCCTATGGTATTCTTCTTTCTTCTTCAATTCTGCGTCTAACACAAGTTGGAATTGTCTGACCATGTCATCCATTATTTCCTCCGTCAGTTGGGGTTCTTCCCTCTTCTCACTTCCTTCTCCTTTCTCTTCTTCTTTGGCCACATCGTCGGCGATCTTTGCCGATTGCTCAGCAACAAATTGATCGAGGGCCATTCGGCCCCTGTCAATTATCTGTTGCACTCTCCCGCTGACATCCAACATCTGAAGGACAGTTTCAGCCCTTGAAAGTTCATCCTCTGCAGCACGCAGATCGAACTGGCTGCGAACATGCCTCAGCATCGGGTCCAACGTCGTACATTTCAGCGAGCAATTGGTGGAGACGGCCAGCATCAGCCCTCGTCTTCCTTCAACTTGGCCACAGGTATGCACTTCTCCACCTTCTTCATCGGCGAAGAATGTGATAGAGATTGGGGAGAAGAGAAGAGGAATAAATCGAGTAAGGATGCACGCACACAAACAGTTCCAGAGGTATGCCATTTTACCCACCAATGTGTCTACTCCACAATAAAGAATGCAATTTCCTACGGCTGAAGCAAATAAATAAATTTCACTAGGAAACAGAATCTAATTTTCTTTATGTTTAATTACTGCTGATTAATCTTCTGATGATGATTTCCTTAGTCTGTGCACAGGTTCCAGAGCCACGGCCAATGTGATCAAGACAACATCACAATGGTGAGTTTGCAAACATCCGCAGAACAGCCCACAACAAGTGAGTATCGACAACAGATCAGCACACGACAATCGATAACGTGTTAGCTAAACTTCTTCCCGCTGTCCTCACGCACATGTCTGTATGACCAGACACAAGTTCTGATGCGTGGCATAATCTAGTGCTGTACCACCCATCAGACACACGAGTGCAACTATCTGTTCCCACCAGTCTTCAACGGATGGCAACATAGATCTGCCACGTGTCACTCCTCAAACGAGCCAGAATGACACATCATCAAGAGAGGTGCCATGTCAGCATCAATGGCCAGTAGGCCCTCGTGAATGGAGATACTCGTTGCCACATAAGCAGTAAGGGACCAGCAAATCCGTATGTGATCACTTGGTTGCCAACTTCAAGATGCCACGTCAACCTGGTGCGCTGCTGCTTCGTCGGAGATGCCACATCAGCAGGTAAGTCGGACACTGGTAAGTGCCACGTCAGACTCTAACCTCTTGCTTCTTCTTAGGTGTCACGTCAGCACCTGCTCGTCATGCCACGTCCGGGGGAATCGGTAAGTCGGACACTGGTAAGTGCCACGTCAGACTCTAACCTGTTGCTTCTTCTTAGGTGCCACGTCAGCACCTGCTCGTCATGCCACGTTCACGGCGATTCCCCGATACCAGGTAAGCAGCTCTCCCATTCTCAATCTCGCCAGTTGCCCAGCGCCACATCAGCGCTCCCGCCAACACATCAGGTCCACGTCGTCATCATCATCATCATCATCATCATCATCATCATCAGATTCGTGTGCGGGCACGAATCAGATCCAACGCGCGAATCGATCAAGCGCCTACTAACCAAACAGGCGCGCGGGAATAATTGTGCAATAATCAACCAGGTGCGCGCACATTCATAAACGCGATATTCCACGATACTGCGACTTCAGCAGACAGCAACGGATGGAGGATATGGCTCTGATACCAAATTGCAATGAACCCTGTCAGATAGAAAGCTCGTCAAAGTCGAGAAGCAGAATGTCTCCAAAAATTGTACAAGTAATCAAGTAGCCCAATGTCATGTCACCAGAGAAGAGGCTGATAGAGGGTGGAAGAGAAAGTGTCCATAAGCATAGCAGGTAGATCTCCCTCACAACCCACTCCTTCCGGCACCTCCAACTTCCACGTCGTTTTCTTCCTGTCTTTCTTTGAGGATTCTTTTTTTTCCCCTTCCTATCTTTTTTTGATTCTCCGTTTTCTTCCTTTCTTTCTTTGAGGGTAAATTTATTCTCACGTCACAATGTTCGCTGGGAGACCGCGGAGCTGGAAGAACCCCCACTTCCCGCCACCTTTTCCTGCACCCCACCACCACCAACCCACCCGCTCGGAGTGCTCATAAAATCCTTAAGTCGAGGTCAGGGCACACATACTACTACGAAAGTTAATCGGTGAATCGAGCATTACACTCCAAATGGCTCCTGTTGTTTCTAAGAAAGAAACAAAAAAAGAGCGACAGCCTTGACAGAAGATTGTTGAGCTGACCGTCCCCATGTAATTCAGAGTTGTAGTTTCACTCATCTGGGTCCATCAGAATTCAAGCCTCCATCTGTTTAGGTCGTGGGTGTACCGTTTAGTCACATAGGCTCAGCTTAGAGAGTCGATTGGTGAATCAAGCACTGCAAGATGCCTCTCGAGGGGATTTAGAAAATGACAAAAAAACTTCTCCAGGAATCAAGATTTCAAGCCCGAGCACACATCCAGGGTGCATTCCAACCAACCTAGTTTTGACCTTTTCGACCCAGAGCAGGATGTTTGTGTACGCTTCGCTACCTTGTAATGAAACATCGTTATGGGTACAAGTGACCCCTATAAACTATACCAGAATCATGCCTCCTGAAGTACCTACATCAATTCATTGGAGGGGGTATGAAACGGAAAACCCTCTCCACGGAGATACCCTTCCAAAGTTCCGAGACCATCCATGACACCGGCTGAAGATTCTTGATCGACTCGGTGCAAACCCACACTGGTATTTAACATTCACTCAAATGAATCTGGGTGCAATAAAAATCAGATTCGTCACAAAAAGTCATGGAGCCCGAACAAATTTGATTGGAGGGGATAGAGCAAGAAAGAACCCTCACAGTAAGACCCGTAGGATCCCATCAGTGACACCGGATGAAGATTCTAGCTTAGATCCATTACTGTGCGTACCCAATACTACCCACACTGGCATTTAATATTCACTCAAAGGAATCTGAGTGTAATGAGAGTCTGATTCAGCACACAAACTTGTGGATCCAGAATGCTCTCAGCCAGCCTGGACAAGCGCCCCCCCCCCCTTGCCAACAGCTACCATCACAACTTCGGAAGGCCATACTCACACTTGGCCATTTCTTCTTGGTGCACCTGACTGTTATCCTGGCCAAATTCAGTTGGAAAAGAGGCAATCCCTCGCTAAGAGATTTGCCTTCCTAGGGTGTCCTTTGACTAGCATAAAACCCAAGCATTCTGTGAGCCCCACACCATACACATCAATCATTGAGAATATAATAATATATCCAGTACACTTCATATGCCACCCTGGCCAATACATGCCATTTCTTCCTTTTCATTTCTTTTCAAATCCTCGGCAGCACACGCCATTCACCCCACAATGGGCAAACGCACGTCATACAGCTAACCCTTCATGGAAAATACTCTATATGCAGAGCTGCAAGGTGGTAATGGCCCCAGTCTTTTTGTAATCATGAATTGATGTATGAGGGGTGCTGGACCCGATTTCCAGCAGGTGCACCTCCCCACCAATAGCTGGAGCAACCAGGGCTAAGTTTCCTCGTGGCGGATGCTAGTATCACCCCCCCAAGTAGACTGAAACTGGTCTAATAAAAAATAAAAAATAAAACAAGGTGGTATGTAGTCGTCTTCGCCTCCGTTCAAGACAGCAAGACACCCACTCATGGGTATAGAAACCGCCAGTTCACCCGAGCCTAAGTTGAGCTCTTACAGGTATACGCCATAAGAGCGAGCTTTTCAGTTCGGGACCAGCCTGTCTGACCCCTCATAGAAATACTGTTGAGCTCTTATGTAGGGGCCATGCTAACCTTCTCTGTATCATAACTATCATTCCAATTTAAACGGATGTCCTGAAGGATCAGTTCCCCCAAGCCTAAGTTGAGCTCTTACAGGTATACGCCATCATAGCGAGCTTTTGGGTTCGGGACAGGGCCTGTCTGACCCCTCGTAGAAAATACTGTTGCGCTCTTCTGCAGGGGCCATGCTAATCTTCTCTGTATCGTTCCAATTTAAACGGATGTCTTGAAGGACCAGTTTCCCCGAGCCTAAGTTGAGCTCTTACAGGTATACGCCATATTAAGAGAGAGCTTTTCGGTTTGGGACTAGCCCTGTCTGACCCCTCATAGAAAAGACCGTTGATCTCTTACGCGGGGCCATGCTAATCTTCTTTGTATCGCTCCAATTTAAACAGATGTCCTGAAGGACCAGTTCACCTGAGCCTAAGTTGAGCTCTTACCGGTATATGCCGTAAGAGCTTTTAAATTCGGGACTGGGCCCGTAGTGAAGGTGGAAGACCACTATGAAAAGTCCCAGTTGGAGGCTCTCACGCCTTGGAAGGTAGCTTCTTCAACTTAGGCTTCTTGCGAACTGGTGTTTTTAAATTTAATAAAGGCAGATAATTTGCTCAAGGCAGCATCCAGCCCTAAGTTCTTGACAGTTGGCAATGTACCTGCAAATGATGCGCAGGAAGTCGTGACCTTTCATTCGGTGGGATGCAAATGGTCGCAAGGGGCAAGTGTGAACCACAAGCATGGACCGAGGGGAGGGCAGGGCAAAGTACGAAGGGCCCCCGGAGGCTTCACTTATTCACCAGATGCATTGCACAAACAAAATAGTCACAAGCAGAAATGACAACAATGACGAAGCAGCAGCAAACGAGACAAAGGAATTTTTTTTTTTAAAAGGAAAGTAACCCCATAAAAACAAGGGGAAACCGGAATTCCCACTGGATTGGCAACGAGGAAGCAGAGATCTGACAATTTTTAATCCTAAACAAACACTAAACACACACACACACACACACACACACAAAGAGAGAATATTGGCAGAGAGGAAGCAAAAGGGCGAGGAACGGAAACTGACCTCCAACTGCATAACTTTTTTTCCCTTCTCTGTGTCCCAGATGATGCTGGACATATCATCTGATGCAGTAGCGAATAAATTAGAGTTCGACTCAAAGGACAATCCATTGACCTGCGCCACTCACCATCATCCACAAATCAATCACATCCTCAGCCATCATTCGAGTACGAGCTCCCTGTTTCCCCCTCTTCTTTTCCCACAGCAGCATCCACTTTTTTTTTTTCTTTTTTGGGTGAATATAGACCAGACAGCAGGTGGAGTGGCGGTAGGGCCCAACAAAGGCGCTGGCGCCAGAGGGGGTGGGAAAAGAGGGATGGGACTTGGGGGCAAAGGCAAGGTTCCAATGGGGTCAAGGCCAAAAGGCCGAGGTTCAGGCCCCACTGGTTCTATCCATGTTCGTACTAAGTTTGCATGTGTCCAGGTGCTGCATGCTCTCCGAGCACAGACACAGCGTACCGGTGCCGCCTCAACCTGAGACTCCAGATGGTGCCGCCTGAACCTGAGACTCGGGATGGCCGACCCACGCTCTTCCCCCGAACATAACACACACTCATAATGAATGTATACAAGCTATGAGCGTACCGGTGTCGGCTGAACCTGAGACTCGGGATGGCCGACCTGCGGTCTTCCCCCGAACATAACGCACACTCATAATGAATGTATACAAGCTATGTTTCCGGTTCAGTAGAGCATAACGAGGGTGCGGGGGAAGACGGTAGCCTCAGCAACTGCAGTAAAGGTCCAGAGACACCTCTTACCTCTTTTTTTTTTCTGTTTTTTAAATGACCGCCACCCTGCCCTGGACCTTCTGTTTGGGAGAAGACGATAGCCTCAGCACCTGCAGTAAAATCCCGAGACACTTCTTTTTTTGCTGTTTTGTCCGCCAAACTCCCCCCGACCTTCTGGACTATGTGCTCGCTCCAGTACTCAAAATTCTGCATGTATCTTGAGTGTCTTCTGGATCAGATACATTCCGACTGATCCGACATTTTGCATGCACCAAGACCACAGACAGGTCCAGATACATTCAGAACATTCTGCAGTTCCTGGACGAACGTGTAACTGAAATTAATCACATGCAAATCCAGTTAAAACTCGTCCTGTGAGAAGCTGGACAAAGTGAGAATGAAATCTTGCGCTAGAACCTGGAGAGATGCACCGAAATATGTTTCGGCTTTTCTGCATGTGGTGAGTGGTGGAGCGAGGCCCATAGACATAGCTCAGCGGAGCCTTCCCCTTGAAGTACAGAAAGGTGGCCACGGGGGGAATCCTACCACCTCTTTCTCACCCAAATAGAACGCAAGGTCATTATAGCTGTATCTGGGGCAACATTCAGGCCACATACAGCAACAATGACAGTGCGTTCTACTCGGTGTGAAGACGGCAGTGTGATAATGGCCAAATCGAACTTGTTGTCCCCGAATTCAGCCAAATGTGACCTTTTAACTTCTTCCCCTTTTTTCCTTTTTTCTTTAGGGAATAACAAATACCGCAGCCACGTCAATCAGTGGCCACGCATCTCGAGGGACAAAAAAAAAAAAAAAAAAAAAAGTTACTGGAGGGGCACGCATACCCACACTGAGGAAGTAGTTCACTGAATCTGACCTTAAAATGGAAGTTGATTAACGCCAGATACACCCTCCCAAGTCTTCCTTTTCCGAGATATTAATTAATTATAAATGATAATGATTATTACGACAATGTTGATTCATTTGCACTGGTAATGATGAAAATGATGATGGCGATGGTTATGGTAATGAAGCTGAGGAGGAGGAGGAGGAGGAGGAGGAGGAGGAGGAGGAGAAGGAAGAAGAGGAGAAGGAAGAGGAGGAGAAGAAAGAGGGGGAGAAGAAAGAGGAGGAGGAGGAGGAAGAGAAGGAAGAGGACGATGGCAATGCCGATGACATCCATCCATCCAGTCTGTGTACCTATTTGAGGTCGTCAACAAAAAACAAAAAAAAAATTGGGTTGACTACAGCATGGCGGGAGAAACAGAAGAAGAGTTACCAATAAACTGCTTACTCCTAGTAGAACTTTCTTGACTGAACCTGGCTATAACCACACTCATATACATCCACCAGCAGGACTTTGTTGACTGAACCTGGCTGTAACCACAGTCAGATACATCAGCAGAGTACATATTGTACGGCATTGAAAGAAGGTGAAAGACGCCTGGCACTCATGTTTTTTTTTTGTGGAGTTCGAGCAGTAGCGAACGTGACCACACACACGCGCGCGTCTGAACACCGATTGATCAATTGGCTCAGCGCTCAAGACCCATCATCATGATCTCATATTACGTACTTGCCTAGGCTACCAGAGTGGTCCGGGTACACTTGCCCGACCGGGTAAAAAAAAAATATATATATATATATATATTTTTTTTTTTTCACTTTTATTTTAAATTTGGTTGATGTGATCCTGAGGCAAAAGTTGTTCAGTTTATTTTTCTGCATATCATAGTTTTTTTTCGATTTTTTTTTATTTTTTCGATTTTTTTNTTTTTTTTTTTTTTTTTTTTTTTTTTTCTGGCTGGGACCTTCCCAGTCCTTGCACGGTCGGGCCGCCCGGGAAAATAGGGTGACCCGGGCGGCCCGGCTGGTAGCCTAGGTACTTGCATAATTAATTATTAAAAAAAAAAAAAAACAGCCCGGCATTGCCCGAAAGATGTCTTTTACACAGTCTAAGTGGCCAAATATAATCGAGGCACTTGTTTCCAGAAAAAAAAAAAAAAGAAGTAGAAATAAAGGAAAGAGGTCATGAATAGTTTGATCCACCCATCCGTAAGCTGTAAAGAACGTAGATAATTCCTTTTTTTTTTTTAATTCGATTCTTGATCGGCGCCGCAGATAGGTAAATTCGATTTTTCCTTCTTTTTAATTCGATTCTAATTCCACCTTTTATTATTTTTTCAATTCCATTCTTGATCCACGCTGTAGATAGGTAATTCATTTTTTTTAATTTTTTTTTTGGCCGGTTCTGATCACGCTGCGGTAATTATCATAGACGGGAACGGCAACCTGTAACCATCGCGATCATTACAACAGACGAAGCAAAAGAAGGGCCAACCTGGTCAGCATTTTGCGCCAGGTTCATGCTGACTTCATTAAACAGACAAAAAGGCATGAAGACGTGAGGGGAAGCCAGGCCGTGATTCCGTTGGTCAAAGCAAAGATCTCTTTTTCGAACGAAGTCCCATCAATTTTCCTGTTTCGTCTGTAAACAAGAATCTTAAATATATAGCGAATTTAAAAATAGTAAAATACCACTGAGCCTAGCTCAGTTGGCATAACCAAGAACAGTTGAAAAAAACAGATCAGAGATCGCGTCCTCATGATGGAACCAGATGAATAAAACAATATTTCATTAAAAAAAAAAAAAAAACGGAATTATCTACGCGCTGTATAGCATACTGTTACATCTTCGACGCCACACGGGTCCTACTGGACCCGACTTAGGGCTAGAGGGACACACCAGGGCCTAAAGGCCCGACCTTGGGGTACTACAGGCCATAAAGGCCTCACCTTGGACCAGACCCGATGGGCAGGCCCAAACGACATTACCGTTTGGGCCTGGCGGCGCTCTTGAGGCTGCCGCCCGCCGGTTGGGG
>BFEA01000467.1:767118-784559 GCA_003427395.1 Chara braunii | reverse complement strand
GATCTTCATAGCAGTTACCATCAGATCCACATCGCTGCAGTGGACCAACGGAAGACAGCGTTCCGATCACGCTTCAACCACTATGAGTTTACGGTGATGCCATTCGGCCTCACGAACGCACCGCTACCTTACCTGTCTCTTATACACATCTAGATGTGTATAAGAGACAGGGGGAGGGCTACCAGAGAGAGAGAGAGAAAGAGAAAAAAAAAAAAAAAAAAAAAAAAGTTGAATGATAAAATTGTAATATGGGTCAAATTACGGTCATAATCTATTTCATGGTTGAAATTAAAATTTTATAATATTTTTTAATGGAAATATCACAACAAAATTTACAACCACTCCAATTTTCAGATTTCTTCACACATTTTTCTGAGTGAGAAAAAATCACTCAAGTTGGAGTACTTTTTTCATTGGCCCACACATGGTTTAGTGTCAAACATAAAAAAAATGCCCCAAATCGGAGAAGCGACTATTTTTTGGTTTTAATGATGTTTTGAAAATTTTATGGTATTTTTCCTAGAAAGACTACGACCTAATATACATATTGTCAAATTTTCATATTTTTATGTGAATTTTTATAAGTACAAAAAATCGTAAAAGTTGCCTCTTGCAAACTGCAGGACTGGACCCGCCGGTACCCCTTTTGTGGAACACAATTCGCAGCCCTAACTAAGGCTGCGGTATAGTAGGTTTCGACATTTATGTCAAGGTGTTGCATTTTTTGCGGCGAGCAACCAAGACGCAAAGTGGGTTCTTAGGGGGCAAAAAAAATTGGGGGACTGGTCCTTGACAAAATTGCGGACTACCTACAACTAGCTCTGGTAGAACTGGGCTTTTGGACAAAGAAAGGACCAGTCTTCGGTGGAAGTGGACCCCAAAACGAAATGAGGGCATGTGAATTGCAAAAGGGTCATCAAGCCCAGGCGTTGAGGTCCGTCTTCTCAAAACAGGGAGGTCAGGCGCAATGAAACAAGCGTTTTGGAAGAGGCAACATTGGCGATTTTCTGTGCTCGGAGAAAACCACAGAAAAATCTGAAATTTTGAGAATCCATAGATGAGGGCGTGTTTTTTTCAAGAAAAAATATTAGAACATTTTCAAAAAATAATTTAGACTGTAAAATAATCGTCGAACCTATTCGACACATTTTTCATTTTTGCTACTCAGCCATGTGTAGGCCAACTGAAAAAGTACTCCAAATTCAGTAAGTTTTTGCGCTCAGGAGAATGTGTGAAAAAACCTTAAAATTGGAGTACTTGTACATTTTTTTGCGATCTTTCCAGGAAAAACGCTCTAGCACATGATGACCAACTAAAGAAACTACCTGTCAAACTGAAACTCAGACTAAGCAGAGATCTCACTCAGTCACATATAAGGCCAAACCACAATGGTAAGTATTCTCATCAGCCCCAAGGTCAAACCTTGTCAAACAATAGTTCATAGTCTTTCAATGATTTGTCCCTTATACCCAGTTTACATAGGATGTAAACCTAGATCATCCAAGCTTCTGGAAACATGTCTAGCTCAACCATTGAATATACACAAACACTTAGCACCACAACTTTTCTCTTTTTTGGGCATGTGACCTAACTGTCCAACCTAGTCCCTCTAAACTGTTTAAAATGTCAAAGTTATATATAACTTTCTGCACTTCATTTTTTAAGGCAGTATATGATTGAACCGTTCAACTTAGAAACAAGGTTCAGTCTACCCCTTCTTACAACCAGTTTATTCTTGATTAATACTCTCTTGAGTTTGTGATAAACTATAGTCAGACCATCCAAACTTATGAAACAATTTTTGACTAGCCTATTCGTAAGTTAAGCAGTATAAAGGTATAGACAAATTTACCCTCTTCTGACTCCAGCATCTGCCTGGCTCCAGACCAGACCATCCAACTTATGAAACGAGTCCAACCCTTCGTCTGATCTTCCCTCAGAATAAACAAGAAGTTAAGAGTCATCCAAACTTGTGGAACAAGTGTTAAATTTTCTCTTTCAGATGTTAATAAACATCATAAACCCCAAATAAAACAAGACAACCATGTCATCCAAACTTATGGAAAGTTGCCTGGTTCCTGAAAAACAAACAAATGCATCCCTCACACGTCAGAGCAACCATACCATGAAAACTTATGGAAACATGTTTGGTCATCTAGACTATCAAAATAAACATAGTACTAGGTAGTCCAACTTAGTACAGTACCTAACCTCTGGTTGACCAGAAGCAAAACCACCTTCCTCCCACCTTTCCCACGGATGCAAACTCTTTTCACAATCTGATTTAAGACAAATAACAAAAATGAAACTGGAATTGCACATGATTCTTTTACTTAGCTCTGATTTGTGTCTTGAAAGTCAAGCACAAACTCAATATGGGATGCATGCAGTATACTCAGTCAAATTATAGCCAGAAATATAGATAAGGGTATTAACTGGGTTTATAGAAGGAGGATGAAGTTTACCTCTCAGTTCCCTGCCTCCATAACTCATCTTGAGTTCCGACAGAGCTCCCACATTGATCTAAGAACCATAGACTAGATTTAGAGTAAGAAGGGCAGAAGGAGAGGTTTCGAACGCTCGAGATACAGAAGGGGGACAAACTCAACTCTCAAGAGAGGGCCTTGCAATCTTCAATCGCTTAAGGGTCCCACAATGATGGTCAAAGTCTGTCGCAACTTGATCAATCAAAGTCAAACTGCCAGTTGTGGGCTCCTTGACGACTTCTCAATTCGCAACAATATCCTTCCTTCAAAGACTTAGTCATTCCGCAGCTTCGTGACAAAAAATGCACAGGCTACAGCTCGAGATACGGGTTGTGGATCAAAGACACAGTCTTCTTTCTTGCGCACCACAGTGTGACAGCAACCCAGTCCGACTAGCCATGTAGTGCGTGGAGTACACGCAGATATTAGTCGTGCAATCCTTACTGAACTTTTGATAAATATCCAACCCCGGGCGGGACTCACGCTACTTCAACCGACAGAATGAGCTGCGTACCGATTATCTGGTAAGCTTGCAGCTTCCTTGGCTTGCCTTTGGCTACCCCACATGGCAGGCCGAGTAACTTCCCGGTTAGCAGGCAACTCTTCAAGCTTGCGGCCCGCCTGTAGTTGCCTCGCTCGACACACAAGTTGTGCATTGGTCAATGGATGCGTCCTCGTGACCTCTCTGCCCACTTCTTCGCCACTTCGTTTGTCGGATTCTGTAGAACCTGAAAGGGTCTCCCTCTAAGGTCCGGGAAGGTACGCTTTAGTCTTCAACCCTGCTCGGCTCGCCCTGCACCTCGACTTTCAGGCAAGCGCCCATTTTCCCTTCACCCTCTCTCTGTCTCTCTCTCATACGTGCTTGACCGTTGTCCGTAACTCACTGCCCCGCTGATGACTCTTCCGCTAGAACGCATAAAGGTTCACTCTATTGGACGGATGAACTGGAATAATACTCAGTGTAAGACACTGACTGACTCATTAATGCAAGCCTCACCGTGTGTTCACGCGAGGGAGTCCATCTATGAGATGAATCTTCCGCTAAGGCCCGAAAGTATACATCGTGCTCCAAACCCACTTGTTGCCCATACGCCTAGCGCAACCCCCATATACTACCCCACCTAATCTATCACTTATAGACAGAATCCGAATCCACAGCTCGACTCGCAACACCTTGAAACCCCCAGATAGCACTCTCATTTCCTAGGAATAGTCGAGAAACGACCGCATGCAACAACTCTCACCCTTCCTTCGCCATCCCCCTCGCCTCCTCCGCGCACCACCTCTCTGTCTCTAACTCCCTACACAACACTCTATCGATCATGCTGACTTCACAATCTAATTCACAATTCAAGAAAAACCTCGTTTGTCACTTTATTTCGCTCGTTTTCATTGAGAATCGAGTGAGGTATTATTTCCTCAATTTTGCCACATCCCCGCCCTCCTTATCTCAGCGCAACTCTTTTCTCGTCCGAGTCTAACTTAAATCCTACTAACCCAACGCCAAATCTAACTTCATCATGCAACTCGCCCCGAGCCGAAGCCCCGGGATCGTTTCTTTTCTTGCCCAGAACTGCTCATAGACGAACGAGCCTTGTGTTCTTTACTGCGCTCAACCTGCTTTCCACGATCTCCTCCCTCTGAATGTACCCTGGCATGAACTAAGTTCAGGTTCCCTCTCTCTCTTCTTCTCGTCGTTCCGCTCCCAGATTGTCTTTTAGCGCTGCGCTCGGTGCCACTCTCGATAGTAACGAACTTCGCAGTTGCCGATTTTTCGAGGAAAGTAACAGAGCGTCCGATTCCCGGTCCAAGTTATACGGGTTATTATCGTGCATGAGTTGTGCTAGTCTTCTCTATATCGCTCCCGATTTTTAACGAATGTTTCGGAGGACTAATTACGAGCGACAGTCCCCGATATTCAAAGAGGAACATCGGAGGAGACCAGCCTTTAGGCGGTCCGACTAGTCTTTTTGCCCCTATACCCGGACCTGACGAATGATTTACTTATCAGAATTGTTGCCCGCCCTTCCCTTAGCACCGCCTACCCGTTCTGCTCAGGCGGAACTCCTCGCTGTCTCGTATCTCTAACAGGCAAGCCCCCTCCCCCTTTTTCTTCGTGCGGCCTGCTGAGTGCGGAGTTGCAGACACAATTTTTGCAAAAGGGTTTGCCCATGGGCCTAGGGGTACCGGGCAGACCTTGATTGCAGCAATAGAATTTGGAGCGAGACTTTGATGACCGAAGTGAAGCGCTTCCTAACCACAGACTCGTGGTTCGCCCATTTGGCTACCATACTAGAGGATCTAAATGACACGACAAACGCAGTTTCCTTTGCCCCGTTGTCTGTCGAGGTACCGTCTGCCCCACAACAAACCACCACATCTAGTCCTTCCCCTTCGAGACTTCTGACACGTCGCGCCATTCGCACAACTTGGTGAAGTGCTCAACTGACGACTCGCGATGACGTTGTGTCATCTCTCCTCGATTTGACCATTCTATGGGCTCGTCATGAGCAACTCACGAGACACATTAATGTCCTGCGCTGTCTTCTTGCTCTGCTCTCAGACCCTGATCGAACCCTCCCTATCATTCTCATTCGTCTTGAGATATCTATGAGGGGGTATCGCACTTTATGAGACTCGGGCTCGTAGGGAGATCTCGTTCACCATAGCGTGGTTGAGGAAGCTCGTCTAGCTACCTCTTATTCTTACTCTCCTATCTTTGTTACCCTCAAAGATAACAAGACACAACGCTCCTTCGATCAGACGGTCCGTGACCTCCATTTCTCCCTTACACTCCAACTGCCAGATAATACCCAGACATCTTGTCGCTACCACTCCGCCACATACTTCGATGTATCGAAGACTGGGTAAAACTTTATCTTTGACACTCCCTAGCCTCACAAGTTTCGTGGCATATAGACCGAAAGGGTGACCGAGATAGTCATTTTAAAAATGAAGTGCGGGCAGACCTATCACGTCCCCTTCCTCGACATCACGAACGACACCCCTCCCGATCTCCCTCCCTAGGACCCTCGCCCCTATAAGTCCCAACTCGACAGCACCTTCACGTCCCCTCACCAATTTGCTCACTTTATCGGTCAGGAGGACGTCACCTTCTACTCGATGAATGCCATGGATCTTCTTTGTTATGATTCACTTTGCCTAGACGTTGAGCTCATCTCCTTGGAGCCCGATCCCCCTGATCTTCCTCAATTTTCCACGTGTGGTCAACGACACTCTAAATCTTCATTGGAACTAATTATGAAGTGAAAATCTTTCAGTATTTTTGAAGTTTTATGAAGTTGTGTTTCAACGGTTTCAAAAGAAATGTTAGATGCCCGTACGCTGAATTTATCTTCAAAATGTTCAGAGTTTGACCCCCTGTCCGAGTGTGGAGAAACTCAAAACATTATGAAGATTATGAAGTGGTGAGGATGCTGAAACTTCTGAAGCACACCTCCCCCTATCCGATCGAGAAGGAACACTGAAGATTCTGAAAATTTTGAAATGGTGAAAACGTTGAAGATTCTGACCCCCCCCCCCGCCTCCCTGTGTTTTATTTCTTAAAGGGGGGGGGGGTTGAAAATCTTCAGCGTTTTCACCACTTCAAAAATTTCAGAATCTTCAGCGTCCAACCTCCTACCTGAGTGTGTAAAAACGGTGAAGATTCTCAAGTGGTAAAGATGCTGAAAACTCTGAAGTACACCCCCCTCCGTCCTAGTATGTAGGAATGCTGAGATTCTAAAAATTTTGAATTGGTGAAAATGCTGAAGATTTTGAACCGTCCCCCCTCGTCTCCTTCTGTTTGGGGGGGGGGGGTCAAAATCTTCAACGTTTTTGTCAATTTAGAATTTTTAGAATGTTCAACGCTCGTCCTTTTATATGAGTACGTAGAAACACTGATGATTTTGAAGATTTTGAAATTATGAAGATGCTAAAAATTTTAAAGTACACCCCCCTTTGTTCGAGTATGTAGGTATGTTGAAGAGTTTGAAATTTTGAAGTGAGGAAAACGCTAAAGATTCTGACCCCCTTCCCAAACCCCATGTACGAGTGTTTGTGCCCGACTATTGTCCGTCGAACGTACATAATGTAAATGTTCAATATTAGTAAACCCGTTAACTGTTACTTTCATTTTTGTGGCTCTCATCTCTACATCCACCCCTTAGCCTGCGAATACCCCTTTGACATCCCAGGTTCCTCCGCCATTCACTGACGAGTCGACACATACGTCTTGTGGTGCACAAACGTTGAGGAACTCGCGAGGTTCACAATCGACTTAGAGCTCGTCATTCGTGATGTGATTCGAGAGTATTGCGACATTTTTCCCTCGTATTTCTCATGCAACGGGATCCCTACAATGTACTATGTTGAACATTCTATCCATCTCGTGCCTAACTATTGCGTCCACCATCAGGCACCCTACCGAATCTTGATTCCGGAGGCGATGAAACTCGAGCGTCAACTTAAAGAGCTTTTTCGACTGGGTTTCTTTAAACCCAGTAACTCCTCTTGGCCTGCACCCGTCCTCTTTGCCCGCACAACGGACGAAACTCTCCACCTCTGCATCGATTATCGTGGCCTTAAACGTTGCACGGTTAAAAACAATTATCCAATACCTTGCGCGGATGAGTTGTTTGACCGTTTGACTTTCACGAAGATTGATCTTCGTAGCAGTTACCACCAGATCTGCGTTGCTGCAGCGGTCCAACCTTAGACCGCATTCCGATCGCGCTTCGTCCACTACGAGTTCACAGTGAGGTCATTCTACCTCACAAATGCACCGCCATGTTTCAGATGATGATGAACGATATCTTCGAAGACATCCTTGAAAAATACATTTTTGTATACCAGGACGACATCTTGATCTACAATCATACCTTAGAAGATCATCTTACACACCTCGGCGATGTTCCACAATGCTTACACAAGGATGAGCTCAGTAAGTGCCGCTTTGTCGAGCGAAAAGTGAACTTTCTAGGACATCATGTGTCCGACCAAGTCTCCACTTGGACGACGAGAAAATCACTGCTATCGTGGAGTGACCCGTCCCCTCATCCGTCAAGCAGTTCCGCAGTTTCTTAGGCCTAACTAGTTACTATAGCAATTTCATCCGGGGATACACTAGGTATTTCTACGTTCTTACCTTCACCCTCCTGCGAAAAAATCTGCCATGTTTTTTGGCACTCCTCTACAAGGGTGTTTTTCGTGCTCTCAAGAGGATGGTGACTTGTGTGTCGGTTCTTCGCCTCCCCGATTTTGATCGTCTCTTCATGATCACCACCAATGCATTCAAAATTTGCAGCGGGAGCTGTACTTTCTCAGATGTTTCTCACTCCTCCTTATTTCCCTTATCTTCATGTTTTCCTACTCTGCCCCCCCTTATGTTGACACTGCTTCTTGACTGACGCCTATCCTTCCACGACTTCTCTCCACTGATAGTCCTTCCGTCACTTATTCCCCGACCATCGCGGAGGATGGGGATATCGAGGCTTGTGCTGAGGATTGTCTAATCACCCTCATCAGCTATTGTCTGTCGAGATAAACTACACTGCCAATGAATATGAGGTTCTTGCAGTAGTTTATGTTACTCGGCACCAGCATCATTATCTTTACGGGGCGCCTTCCACGTTGTGCACGGACAACTTAGTTGTCCAAATTTTCCTCACGAAGCTTAAATTTTCCCATCGACAGGCACGCTGGTGCCATGATTTATCCGAGTCTAGTTTCACCACTCAACCTATTAAGGGAGAAAAAAAACACGTCGTGAATATTTTGTCCCGCTGTCCTAACCACAATTAGGAACCCATCCACCTTTTGCTATCTCGATCACGACCGCTGATCAGTCGATGATCGATGCATATCGCACTCCGTACTGCCACTGTCCAGATTATTGCAACATCGGCGTGATACTGCGGAGTAGCAAAACCTTCTTTCATACTCCCTCGATGAGAACGGTCCAATGTACATGTATGGTAGATCTGGTCAACTCGAACCACATATATGGGTTCCATCCACTGGACAACTCCATGTCCAGGCCGTAGCAGAGTTCCACAACCAGATAGTTGTCAGTCATATTGTGCTTCCACAAGATGTTAATCCATGTTTGCCTCTTATATGTCTGGTCGAAGTCCAAAGACTTAATGAAAGCCTTCGTCCAGGAGTATCCTACCTGTCAGGAGGTGAACATTGCAAACCACCTCCGTATGGGTTACTTCAGCCTCGACCCATATGTGAGGGTCGTTGGCAATCCATCTTGATGGATTTTGTTGGTCCCCTCCTCCCTTCCCTCCCACTGAGCTAGGTCATTATGCTACGTTGATTGTCGTCGATCGCTTCACGAAGTGTGCACATTTTGTTTCATGTTGCTATCGCATTAACGCTCGTAAGGTCGCCGACATCGTCTTCGACGGAGTCGTGAGAAATCATGGCTTACCTCAGAGCATCATCTTCAACCGTGCCCCACGCTTTACCAACACATTCTGATGACGCATACACGAGGTGTATGGATTCCAGCTCCGCTTCTCGTCATCTTACCACCCTCAGACAAATGGTCAGATTGAAGTCACCAATAAAACTCTCGGTAATATCCTCGAAAAGTTTATTAGGGATGACCAGCAATGGGACTTACACTTAGCCCACGTAGAGATGGCGTACAACCAGGCCGTTTCGCCAACCATGGGGATATCGTCATTCTATTACGACCTCGACTTCACCCTTGCGTACTGGCAAATTTCCTACGATGACTTGTCATAAACCGCCGACACGACGACGACCTCGGCATCGGGCTCCATACCTGTGTCGGCGGACCAGGGCCATCATCCCCAGGGGGATCTGCACACCCTCCTCACTTCCCTCCTTGCGCCCTTACAGGCGCATGTGACTACTTTTGTCGCTGGCCTACGATAATTCCAGGACGCTGACCGTCCTTCCTCTCCCCACTCTTTCTCTTTCCCTGGCTCCCAGTCCGGGTCCCCCGTCCTCCGACATGGTGGCCACGCCGGAACTTCCTTCTCCGCTGCCCCCGACCCGGCCATCCTGGTGACCATCCACTCTCCTAGCGCAATGACCTTCCCTCACTCTACAGGCGCACCCGCCCAGACTTCGGACACTACGGCCACGGGACCACAACCCTCTGCTGCGGTTTCAACTTTTCCGGGTGCCTCGCTTCTCACTTCCAGTCGCACAACCGAACCTTCACCTGGCTCTCCCCTTTGTGGGATGCCCCTCGCCGCTCGTGCGTCCACTTCCCCTACTCTTCCTCCTGTCACTCCTAGCTCGATCTACGTTCGACGTCTCGTGGACGAGCTTGCCCAAAACCTGGGCCGACCTCGCCGTCTTACGCCTTCAACCAACCCTACCCTCATAGGTGGCCGCGCCTTCAGGCGCACCCCCTTCTTCCTCTACTTTTTCATCCATGCAGGCTTGCTTCTCCCGCCCTGCACCCCCTCCACCCCCATCCTACCTCCTTCCTACTCCCTCGACTGTTGGGACCTCTTCTACCGCAGCTCCCTCACAACCTGCCGTTGTTGCCCTCGCCGCTCCATCATGCGGCCCGGACGTAAAGTAAGTTGCGCCCCTTCTCCAGGACCTGCGCCGACTTACTTAGCCGTAGCGCAGGCTTCTGCTCCTCGATCTCCTCGCCGTCAAAACGGTGGTGCACCACTTGTTCGTTTGACAGACATTGCCTTGTATGACAGTACATGGATACGCGTGTCTCGGTGGCTGCAGTCTGCCACCGGCACGCTCCAGCTCATGGGCATCACACCCGACACGTGGGTGACTCACCTCTCCACGCGCTTGCGTGGCGGCCCTTTCGAAGCTTGGGAGGATTTCTACACTCACTCCCTTCGTGAGGGTCGGACCCCGACCTTCATGGATTTCCAGGCGTTCCTTAGGGATCACTTCGGAGCTCGACATGACGTGACTGACGCCTTCGAGCGTGTCGTCACTACACGCTGGTCCGACTCTGGTGGTGCTGCCGGCTTTGACTGCCACATCCAAGTCTTTCAGGACGCCCGCCTCATTTGTAATGTGGCGTTCCTCCCCAAGGCTACCCTTATTGATCGCTGTTTGGCCAACCTTCCCCTTGAGTACCGTTATGAGTTATGGCAGTATGACTTCACATCGGCCCCGCAGGCCGACGAGGCCGCCAGGGCTCATGAGCAGATGCAGGTCAGTCTTCACTCCACTTCCTCCTCCCAGCCTCAGCGTGGTGGTTACACTCCCTCCTTCTCTCACGACACTTCCCAACGTCGTTCCCCTTTCCACGGTCATCCCCGTCGTTCCGCACAACAGAGCCGTCACTTCTCGCGCCGCTTCAGCGCGCTCGAGTATGGTGAGCAGGACGTTGTTGCCCCGTTGTTGCCGGAGGGTGACCATAGCGACGACCTCGACCTCTGCGAGGCCGTCCACTACCACGTGGAGGACTCTACTCTCCCTATAGCCGAGCGCCTCCAGCTCGCCCGCTCCACCCTCTCCCGGGTACGCAGCCTGGCGCGTCGCCCCCTGAGGTCCCTTAGCAGGACCTCCCTCAGGGCTTTGTCTCTCCTCGTGGTGTCCTTTCCGCTATGGAGCGCGCGACCATTTTGGGCCGGCGTGGGTGTTTGCGCTGCCGCCAGGATGGTCATACCTCCTCGTGCCAGTGGTGCCCTTACACCGCCGCCCTCAACCGCCACTACGTTGAGTTTTTCCGCCAGCGTCGTGCTTAGTTTCCTCCCGATGCCTCCTAGCCACGGTGCAGTGTACACCTGCGCCCTCCTCAGTAGTCGGGCTCCCGACATCCCCGTTGCGGTTTGTCCCTCTCGCTACTGGAGTTGAGGTATCGCAGGACCCAACAAAGTGTACTCAGCCTTCTGTTGCAATACCGCCTGCGCCTCCTCAGACCACCGTCTCCCTTCCTACCTCTTCTCGACTATTGACGCGTCGAGCCGTTCGCTCAGCCCATTGCAGTGAGTAGCTTGCGACTCGGGAGGACGTTGCGTCCTCTTTTCTGGACTTGAGCATGCTCCAGGCTCGTCAGGAGTGATTACCCTACATGTCGCTGCACTGTGTTGCCTTCTCACCATCCTCTCTGACCTTAATCGCACCCTCCAGATCATTGGGGACCTCCATGAGGGTGTACTCAGCGCTGTAGGATTCCGGTTCTTAGGGCGACTTCATCCACCCATGTGTGGTGAAAAAAACCCGCTTAACCACGATAGGGTCTCTGACTCCCATCTCCGTCACCGTAGGGGACGAAAAGACTCAGCGCTTCTTCGATCAGACGGTCACCGACCTCCCTTTCTTCCTTACTCTGGAGCCGATTGATCGTCCCCCGATGTCTCGTCGCCAATGCTCCTCTACACATTTCGATGTGATGGAGATGGGGTACGTTTTCATTCTTGGTACTCCTTGGTCTTGAAGGTTTTGTAGCACCAAGGCCGATTGGGCAACCAATACTCTCGTTCTCATAATGAAGTGTGGACAAATGTATTGTGTACCTTTTATACGTACCATTGCGATACCACGCCCCGATCCTCCTCCCGCGGAGCCTTTTGTGCCCACACCATCTCCTACTATCACCGTCACCTGGCCTCGACAGTTCCCCCACTTCTTCCGACAAGATGATGTCACCTTCTTTACGGTGAACATTACGGATCTCTTGCACTATGATCCACCTTGTCCTGACGCCGAACTCATCTCTCTGGAGCCAGAGCCTGCTCCTATCTCCATGGGTTCCATCTCTACGTCCCTCCCTCAACCGTCCGTCGATTTCACCCTGTCGTCGCGCGCCGACGCTGACGCTGAGGAACTCGCACGCTATACGACCGAATTGGAGCCCGCAGTTCGTGATCTCATTCGAGAGTACCACGACGTTTTCCCATCGTCGTTCTCATACGCTAGCATCCCACCGATGCGCGGCGTTGAACACTTCATCCCACTTTGTGCCTGACCATGGTGTTCAACACCAGGTACCCTACAGACTCTCGATCCTTGAGGCCACCGAGCTCAAGCGTCAGCTTGAGAAGCTCCTGACACTGAGTTTCATTAAACCCAGCAACTCCCCGTGGGCTGCGCCAGTTCTCTTTGCTCACAAAGCGGATGCAACTCTCCGTCTCTGCATCGACTATCGAGGGTTCAACCGCTACACGGTTAAGAACAACTACCTCATGCCTCGTTCCGACGAGATGTTCAACCACTTCTTTACAGAGATTGATCTTCATAGCAGTTACCATCAGATCCACATCGCTGCAGTGGACCAACGGAAGACAGCGTTCCGATCACGCTTCAACCACTATGAGTTTACGGTGATGCCATTCGGCCTCACGAACGCACCGCTACCTTACAGAGGGCGATGAACGACATTTTCAGGGACATCCTCGAGCAGTACGTTCTCGTGTACCTCGATGATATCCTAATCTACAGTCGTCGCCTTGAGGAGCATCTAGGACACCTCCGCGACGTCCTTGACCGCTTGTGCAGACATGGCTTTTACGCCAAGCTGAGAAAATGTCGCTTTGCCCAACACAAAGTGAATTTCTTTGGACACTACGTGTCTGACCAGGGTCTCCACATTGACAACACGAAGATGACTGCTGTTGCGGAGTGACTCGTCCCCACATCCGCCAAGCAGCTTCGCGGTTTCTTAGGCCTCGCTAGTTACTATAGTAACTTCATCCGGGTATACGCTAGGTATTCCTGCATCCTTACCTCCACCCTCCTCCGGAAGAACCCCGCATGGTCTTGGACACCCCTCCACGAGGACGCCTTCCACGCCCTCAAAAATGCGGTGATATGTGCACCAGTTCTCCACCTACCCGATTTTGATCGCCCTTTTATTCTTACCACCGATGCGTCATTCTTTATTGTAGGAGCAGTGCTTTCTTAAATTTTCCCCTCCTCTCCTGATTCCTCTCATCCTCGCATCCCTCGCTTTCCACCCCCTACCCCTACCACTGTTTCCCGCCTGACGCCTACTAGTCCAGCTACTAACGAATCTTCTCTTGATTATATCCCTACCATCGCTGAGGACGACACTGTCGAGTCTCGCTTAGGTGATTGTTCGGTAGCCTTCTACTTCCGTCAGCTCCTGCCCGCCGAGATAAACTACACTGTTGATGAACGTGAGGTTCTCACAGTAGTTTATGCTTCTCGACACTGGCGTCACTACCAATGACTACCTAGACGGGGCACCATTCACGGTGCGCACCGACAACTCTGTTATTTAGGCCTTTCTAACAAAATCGAAGCTCACCCCTCGACAGGTTTGCTGGTGGCGCGACCTATCCGAGTTCAGTTTCACCACTAAGCACATCAAGGGTGAGACCAATTGTGTCGCAGATGCCTTATCCTGACGCCTTGACCATAATCTGGAGCAGATTCAACTTGCTGCAATCTCGGTCACCACCGTCCACCACTCGGTGATCGATGAGTTTCTCACTTTGTACCACCACTGCCCGACCATCGAGGCATCCATGCGACCCTTCGGAGTGGCAAGATCGTCCCAAACTACTCTCTCGGGGACAACAGTTTTGTGTACTAGCACGGTTCACATGGCACCAGAGAGCCCCGCACTTGCGTTCCCTCCACTACACAACTACGTGTCCGGGTAGTAGCATAGTTCCATGACCATGCAGTCGCCGGTCATATGGGCTTCCATAAGACGTTGGCTCGCGTGAGCCGCCTGTACGTCTGGAGGAAGCGCAAGGACTTTGTGAAGGACTACGTCGCAGAGTGTCTCACCTGTCAGAGGGTGAACAGTGCGAACCACCTGCCTTATGGTTTGCTCCAGCCTCTTCATATCCCTGAGCGTCGTTGGCAGTCCATTTTGATGGACTTTATCGGTCCTCTTCATCTCCGACCCCCACGGTCATGATGCTATCCTGGTCGTCGTCGACCACTTCACGAAACGCACGCACTTTGTTCCATGCCGTTATGCCATCAGTGCACGTGAGGTGGCCAAAAACATCTAGTAGTCCGAGTCGTGCGGGACCACGACTTACCTCCGAGCATCATATCTGACCCCATGACCCACACTTTACAAGTCGATTCTGGCGACGACTCCACGAGATGTCCGGCACCCATCTCCGCTTCTCCTCGTCTTACCATCTCTGGACTGATGGTCAGACCAAGATCACGATCAGGACTCTCGGAGATATTCTCCGAAAGATTGTACGTGAGGACCAGCAGTGGGATCTCCATCTTGCCCACGAGGAGATAGCCTACAACCATGCCGTCTCGCCAACCACGGGGATGTCGCCTTACTATTGTAACCTCGACTATCACCCTCATGTTCCTGTGGACTTCCTTCGACCGTCACAGATGGACCCTAACACAAGTTGTCCCGCGTTGAATGATTGGGTTGCACACATGACGTCGATCATGAAGACCACGCGTGAGCACATAGCCGTTTCCTAGACTCGCACGGTCGCACGTACAAACCGATCGAGGATGGATCATCCATTCAAAGTCGGTGATGATGTGCTTATCAACGCCCGCCATTTACAGCTCGAAGCGGACACTCTTCGCAAGTTCCGGCGTCGCTTCTTCGGCCCATGCCGCATTCTTCAGGCCGTCGGTTCTGACACGGCTTCTAGCCCGGTCAACTTCCATGTGAAGCTGCCCGACTACCTACGCCAGACTCGTGTGCAAGATGTCTACCACGTCTCGTTACTGTGTCCCTACCGCAGACTGTCTGAGCATTTCGCGGGACGACCATAGGAGCACCCTCCACCCATAATGGTGGACGACCACGACGAGTTCCTTCTTTCAGACATCATTGGTCGCCGAGTCACCGACGACAACCCTCCTGACGTTGAGTATCTCGTACGTTGGAAGGGTTACCCTGATGATAAGGCTACTTGGGAGCCCCTCGAGCACTTGCAGCACGCTCGCATGTTGGTGCGTGCCTATGACCGTGCTCGTCGTGCTGGGTTGATTGCTCCTCCTCAGCCCACTGACCCTCTTCCTTCTCACTCGGTTGAGGAAACCACTGAAGTGGACCCTGCTCCATCTGAGGCAGACCTTCAGTGGCAGCCGGATGCTTCTGAGCGTCCACAGCGCACTCGTCGTTGTCCTGCTCAATACGACGATTAACTCTGATTTATCTTCCCACGTCTTTGACTTCTCAATACTCCATCCACACCAGTTTTGCCACTTCAACTCATCGACGTCACGACTCTTCCTCGACGGCATTCCAGGCTTCTCATCATGGACGTCATTGGCAACTTCATGACCTTTGTCACGATCAGCTCTGCTTATTTCAGACGTTGTCACTCTCTTACCGCCTTACCCTGTACATTACCCTGGTTGTGTCGCATGATGGTCTCCCTTTGCTGGGTTCCTTTGAGTTGGGCTCTCCCTTGGTATACGCATAGGCATTGAGACCATAGTGTTGCCCTTACTTCCCAACTTATGGATCCAACCCCGACTTTCCCCAACAGTTATTTGCATGATTCCCTTACCCATCACTTTTTCTACCGTTTGTCGGTCTTTATGCCCTAGTTAGGCAACCTTGCATGCTTCATCTAGGTAGGCCCACTATACCAGGCTCCCTTATCCCCTTGCATGGTCGACCCTCCATAGCGGTCACCCCGTTAGTCAAGCATTACCTACCCTGATGGTCTACCTGTTAGGGTCATTGGTTCTGTTCACTCCAAGTTCCCTACCCTAATTGAGCTTGATGACATATGTATCCCTGTCATTATATGTAGATGCCCTTAGGAGTTTGTCAAACCCTAGGCTGCATTCGTCATCCTCAAAGACCATCCCACCGTGTGGTTTGCAACGCACTCCTGTGACATATGGTTATCTTGTTGTTGCTCTCAGACTGAGGCTACTGTCTCTAACATTTCTAGGATTTAGTTATTTCTGTTTTTGCTGTTCTTAGGACTTATACACTAGTCAACTGTTTCAAGAATGAGGCTACTGCCTCCAACATTATAGGATTTAGTTGTCATTATTTTCTGTTGTCCTAGGACATGTATATTAGTTAGTTGCTTCTGCTTTTACTTATGCTGTTAGCTGTGACATTGCTGTTTTTGTGACATTTTCTATCCTATGTTGCATCGCATGGACTCAACATGGAGTTTGCTCCGCATCCTAGACTACTCGGGTTTTCTTTTTCTTTGGTAGAATTCCGCTTCTTGGCGGAAGTGTGCTTGTATCTAGGGGATCCATCACAGGCCGATGATCGTGTAGCGGACCTCTGGTTGGCCTGTGAGACCAGCCCCTTGGCGTGTTCTCACACGCATGTGTTGTATTCGGGGTAGTCCTGTCCAGGCCAGTACCTCTGTCGGTACAGTCCAGTCCAATCAGTCCGCTGGGGTATACCCCAACCAGAGTCTGTATTTAATATCATTTTGCATTCGCACAGTTTGGAGCATAGTGTGCAAACGGGTAACCGTTACCCGTACCCGACTGTAACCACCAGGTTATGGGTGGGTATGGGTACCCCTTTCGAAGGGGAAGTTGGGTATGGGCAGACACAAACAAAAGCTGGTGGTTGTTAGGGCGGGTATAGTTACCCTTTTTGGAGATCATAGGTGGGTAGGGGCAGGTAGGGGTAGGGGTAAAAAAAAAAAAAAAACACGTATTGGCGTTCATGAAAAAAAATAGACGGGTATGGGCAGGCACGGATGGCCAAAAAAAAAAGGGGGTGGGTACGGGCAGGTAGAGGTTCCTATAAGGTAACCGTGCTATACCCGATGTGAGTCTTGTACCTTTGCAGGCTTTGTATTTTTGCTCAAGCGTGACGCTTTTCTCATATTCCAAATTTATCGCTTTCCCATTTCGCAAACGTTTTTTCTTGCAAGGGTGAATTTTATATCTCTTCATTTTTTTATTTTTTGTTTTTTCAAATTTTCAGACTATTTTCATATGTGTGTAACCTAGTGTATGTAGTATTTATGTGTGTGCGTGTGTGTGTGTGTGTGTGTGTGTGTGTGTGTGTGTGTGTGTGTGTGTGTGTGTGTG
>BFEA01000467.1:737962-766818 GCA_003427395.1 Chara braunii | reverse complement strand
CTCAATCTTGTGATGTCTAGGGGGTTGGGAATAGTTGGGGGCGGTTAAGGACAATTAGGGGCGGTTAGGGGCGGTAAAAAAAAAAAAAAAAAAAAAGGTAGGGGCGGTTTGGACAGTTAGGGACAGTTAGGGGTGGTTATGGACAGTTAGGGGCAGTTAAGGACAGTTAGGGCGGTTATGGGCGGTTAGGAGGGTGGACGACAAACACGGGTGGTTACGGGTGGGTGCATACAATTTTGGGTTGGTACGGGTGGACACAGGTAAAAAAAACTTGGGTAGGGTAGGGTATGGGTGGTTAACAGACGGTTTGGGTTCAGGTGGCCATGGGTGGTTTTGAAAATAATTGTTCATGGGTAGGTATGGCCAATTACATGTTGAAGAGGTTCAGGTAGGGTAGGTCTGGGTATAGTTTTTTTTTTTTAAAGCAGGTGCACATGGGTAAATGCCCGACAGGCCAGGTATACAGTGGGTATGGGAGGTTGGTTTTCAAAGAGGGTGTGGTTAGGTCAGGTACATGTATTCCTAAAAATCCCAGTTGCGAACTGTGGTTTGGAGTACGTGTGTTGGAGTCTCGCGTGGGAGATGCGCTGTGCCATCTTGCTCCACTCTCATCCTCCATCTCCATCTCTATCCCAGGCGGAGCACCACACTTGGTGGGTCCGCCACAATGCCCACCCCAAAGCATCCCCAGATCTCTTTCCCAGGCCTCACGCTCCTGCATCAGCAAGTTACAGGGAAACACCCCAGCACCGGCCAACGTCGTTCTGGCATCGAACAACTTCATGTCACTTAGTATAACAACATCGAAACCGCCTAAGATGGGTTGCTAAGAGTCCCGAGAGTCCTAAAACATTCATAAGAACAACCGACTTTTTTTCCACTATTCAGACTCTACCAAGTCACTAGAATATGTGTGTCAAAAAGTCTCCCAACCAAGAATCAGATAGGTGAAACCTATTAAATCCACCTATGACCACCACCAGCATGGCTGTTTTCAAAACTCTTCCAGGCCTCATGCTCCCGTCAGGTTAGGTTACAGAGTTGCACCACCTTGCTCCAGCACCAGCCAACTTTGCTCCAATTACGAACCCCGATGACCACTGAGACTGCCCCCACAAACAGCCCCCTAGAGCTCTCTACCAGGCCTCACGCAAGGGGAAATATCAACAAACTCCAGTCCTGCTTTCGTCCCCCCTTCCTAGACACATTCTTCCCACCCCTTCGTAAAACCCTCCCTTAAACCATTTTTGTCTCTTTGCTGCAGCAATCATCTCAGTTCTAGCATTCCTCCATCCTAAAACCCAGTCATTGAACCCTTTGTTGATCTGCAGCGGAGGTGGGGCTTTTGAGAGATTTTTTTTTTTTTAAAAGTCCAGGGTGTTGTAGAGGCCATTCAGTGTGTGCACAATGATCACCTGGAACTGTGAGCCGTGGGTGTCCTGGAATATGAGACCACCTCCCAACCCATCCTCACGTCAATACTCCTAGCGCACCCCCTATGTGGCGGACCCACCAGGTGTGGTGCTCCGCCTGGGATAAAGATGGAGATGGAGGATGACAATGGAGCAAGATGGCACAACGCAGCTCCCACGCGAGCCTCCAATACACGTACTCCAAACTGTGCGAATGTAGAATGCCCCAAAATACAGACTCGAGCTGGGGTATACCCCAGCGGACTGACTGGACTGGACTGGACTGACTGGTACCGACAGAGGTACCGGCCTGGACTAGACTACCCCGAATACAACACACGCCTGTGAGAACAGGCCAAGGGGTTGGTCTCACAGGCCAACCAGAGGTCCGCTACACGATCCTCGACCTGTGATGAATCGCCTAGATACAAGCACGCTTCCGCCAAGAAGCGAAATTCTACACAAGAAGAAGAAAACCCGAGTAGTCTAGGATGCGGAGCAAACTCCATGTTGAGTCCATGCGATGCAACCTAGGATAGAAAATGTCACAAAAACAACAATGTCACAAAAACAACAATATCACAACTAACAGCCTAAGTGAAAGCAAAAACAACTAACTAGTATACATGTCATTGGACAACAGAAAGTAATGACAACTAAATCCTAGAATGTTGGAGGCAGTAGCCTCAGTCCGGAAACAACTGACTAGTGTATAAGTCCTAAGAACAGCAAAAGCAGAAACAACTAAATCCTAGAAATGTTAGAGGCAGTAGCCTCAGTCTACGAGCAACAAAGCAACAACAAGACAACCATATGTCACATGAGGAGTGTGTCGCAAACCATAGGGTGGGATGGTCTTTGAGGATGGCGAATGCAGATTAGGGGTCGATAAACTCCTAAGGGTATTCACATATAATGACAGGGAGACACATGTCATCGAGCTCAATGAGGGTAGGGAACTCGTAGTGAACAAAACCAATGACCCTAAGTGGTAGACCATCAGGGCGGGTAATGCTCGACTAAAGGGATGACCGTTATGGAGGGTTGACCATGCAATGGAATAAGGGAGCCTGGTATACTGGCGCACCTAGATGAAGCATGCAAGGCTGCCTAACTAGGGCGTGAAGGCCGACAGAGGGTAGAAAAAGTGATGGGAAGCTGAAGCAACACTACGGTGAGGAGAGACGGAGCTGGATCCGTAAGCTGGGAAGCCAGGGCAACGCTACGGTCCCGATGCCTATGTGTATACCAAGGGAGAGCCCAACTCAGAGGAACCCGGCGAAGGGAGACCATCATGCGACACAACCAGGGTACTGTACAGGGTAAGGTGGTAAGAGAGTGACGATGTCTGAAGTAGGCAGAGCTGATCGTGACGAAGGTCGTGAAACTGCCAATGACGTCCATGATGAGAAGTCCAGAATGCCGTCGAGGAAGAGCCGCAACGTCGACGAGCTGAAGTGGCAAAACTGGTGTGGATGGAGTACTGAGAAGTCAAAGACATGGGGAAATAAGTCATCGTCAATCGTCGTATCGAGCAGGATGAATACAAGTGTGTTGTGGACGCTCAGAAACATCCGGTTGCTGCTGAAGCTCTGCCTCAAATAGAGCAGGCTCAACTTCAGTGGTCTCCTCAACCGAGGGAGAAGGAAGAGGGTCAGTGGGCTAAGGAGAAGCAGTCAACCCAGCACGACGAGCACGGTCATAGGCACGCACCAACATGCGAGCGTGTTGCAAGTGCTTGAGGGGCTCCCAAGTAGCCTCCTCATCAGGGTAACCCTTCCAACACTCGACATCAGGAGGGTTGTCGTCGGTGACTCGACGACCAATGATGTCTGAAACGAGGAACTCCTCGTGGCCGTCCACCATTATGGGTGGAGGGCGCTCGTATGGTCGTCCAACGAAACGCTCAGACGGTCTGCGGTAGGGACGAAGTAACGACACGTGGTAGACATCTTGCACACGAGTCTGGCGTAGGTAGTCGGGCAGCTTCACACGAAAGTTGACCGAGGTAGAAGCCGTGTCAGAACCGACGGCGTGAAGAATGCGGCATGGGACGAAGAAGCGACGCCGAAACTTGCGGAGCGTGTCCGCTTCGAGCTGTAAATGGCGGGCGTCGATAAGCACATCATCACCGACTTTGAATGAATGATCCATCCTCAATCGGTTTGTACGTGCGACCGTGCAAGTCTGGGAAGCGGCTATGTGCTCACGCGCGGTCTTCATGATCGACGTCATGTGTGCAACCCAATCATCCAGCGCGGGACAACTCGTATCAGGGTGCATCTGTGACGGTCGAAGGAAGTCCACGGAAACACGAGGGTGATAGTCGAGGTCGCAATAGTAAGGCGACATCCCCGTTGTTGGTGAGACGGCGTGGTTGTAGGCTATCTCCGCGTGGGCAAGATGGAGATCCCACTGCTGGTCCTCACGTACAATCTTTCGGAGAATATCTCCGAGAGTCCTGTTTGGGACCTTGGTCTGACCATCAGTCTGGGGATGGTAAGACGAGGAGAAGCGGAGATCGGTGCCGTACATGTCGTAGCGCCGTCGCCATAATCGATTGGTAAAGTGTGGGTCATAGGGTCAGATATGATGCTCGGAGGTAAGCCGTGGTCCCGCACGACTCGGTCAAACATGATGTCAGCGACCTCATGTGCACTGATGGCATAGCGGCACGGAACAAAGTGTGCTCGCTTCGTGAAGTGGTCGATGACGACCAGGATAGCATCATGACCGCGGGGAATCGGAGATGAAGAGGGCCGATAAAGTCCATCAAGATGGATTACCGACGACGCTCAAGGATAGAAAGAGGCTGGAGCAAACCATAAGGCAGGTGGTTCGTACTGTTCACCTCCTGACAGGTGGGACACTCTGCGACGTAGTCCTTCACAAAGTCCTTGCGCTTCGGCTAGACGTACAGGCGGCTCACGCGAGCCAACGTCTTGTGGAAGCCCATATGACCGGTGACTGCACGGTCATGGAACTCTGCTACTACCCGGACACGTAGGTCTCCAGTGGAGGGAACACAAATGCGGGGCTCTGTGGTGTCATGTAAACCGTGTCAGTACGCAAGACCGTTGTTCGCAAGAGAGTAGTTTGGGACGGTCTTGTCGATCCAAAGGGTCGCATGGATGTCGCGATAGTCGGGGCAGTAGCGGTACAAAGTGCGAAGCTCGTCGATCACCGAATGGTGGACGGTGGTGACCGAGATGGCAGCCTGCTGGATCTGCTCCAGATTATGGTCAGGGTGGCAGGATAAGGCATCTGCGACCCGATTGGTCGCACCCTTGATCTGCTCAGTGGTGAAACTAAACGCGGATAGGTCGTGCCACCAGCAAACTTGTGGAGGGGCTTCGACTTTGTCAGAAAAGCTTGGACAACAGAGTTGTCGGTGCGTACCGTGAATGGTGTCCGGTGCAGGTAGTGACGCAAGTGCCGAGTGACATAAACTACTGCGAGAACCTCACTTTCATCAACAGTGTAGTTTATCTCGGCGGGCAGGAGCTGACGGGAGTAGAAGTCTACCGGACAATCACCTTAGCGAGACTTGACAATGTCGTTCTCGGCGATGGTAGGAGAATAGTCAAGAGAAGGCTCGTCAGTAGCTGGACGAGTAGGCGTCAAGCGGGAAACAGTGGTAGGGGTAGGGGGTGGAAAGTGAGGGATGCGAGGATGGGAGGAATCAGGAGAGGAGGGAAAAATGTGAGAAATCACTGCTCCTACAACAAAGAATAACGCATCGGTGGTAAGGATAAAAAAACGATCAAAATCGGGTAGGTGGAGAACCGGTGCACATGTCACCGCCTTCTTGAGGGTGAGGAAGGCGTCCTCATGGAGGGGTGTCCAAGACCTTGGCGGGTTCTTCCGGAGGAGGGTGGAGGTAAGGATGTAGGAATACCTAACGTATCCCTGGATGAAGTTACTATAGTAACTAGCGAGACCTAAGAAACTGCGAAGTTGCTTGGCGGATGTGGGGACAAACCACTCCGCAATAACAGTGATCTTCATGTCGTCTATGTGGAGACCCTGATCAGACACGTAGTGTCCAAAGAAATCCACTTTGTGTTGGGCAAAGTGGCACTTGCTCAACTTGGCGTAGAAACCATGTCTTAGCAAACGATCAAGAACGTCGCGGAGGTGTCTGGGATGCTCCTCAAGGCTACGACTGTACATCAGGATATCATCGAGGTACACAAGAATGTACTGGTCCAGGATGCCCCTGAAGATGTCGTTCATCGCCCTTTGGAAAGTAATGGTGCGTTCGTGAGGTCGAATGACATCACCGTGAACTCATAGTGGCCGAAGCGCGATCGAAACGCTGTGTTCCGCTGATCCGCTGCAGCGACACGGATCTGATGGTAACCGCTACGAAGATCAATCTTTGTAAAGAAGCGGTTGCCTGCTAGGCGGTTGAACAACTCGTCGGAACGAGGCATGGGTAGTTGTTCTTAACCGTGTAGTGGTTGAGCCCACGATAGTCGATGAAGAGACGGAGAGTTTCATCCGCTTTGCGAGCAAAGAGGACGGGTGCACCCCACGGAGAGTTGTTGGGCTTAATGAATACCAGTCTCAAGAGTTCCTCAGGCTGACGCTTGAGTTCAGTGGTCTCGGCAATTGAGAGTCTGTAGGGTGCCTGGTGTTGAACACGATGGTCAGGCACAAAGCTGGATGGAGTGATCGACGTTGTGCATCGGTGGGATGCAGGCGTACTACTGTCGAATGAGGTCACAAACTGCGGGTTCCATGTCGGTGCGAGACGGGGGGGTAGACTCGACGGATGGCGGAGGGAGGGAAGTAGAGATGAAAGTCATGGAGATAGAAGGAGGATCTAGCTCTAGAGAGATGAACTCGACGTCTTGACAGGGTGAATCATAGTGCAAGAGATCTGTAACGTTCACCGTAAAGAAGGCAACATCGTCCTGTCGGATGAAGTGGGCGAACTGCCGAGGCGCGGTGACGGTGATACTCGGAGATGGTATGGACACAAAAAGCTCCGGGGGAGGAGGATACTTTTGTTCACACTTCGTTCTGAGAACGAGAGTGTAAGTCCCCCAATTGGCCTTGGTGCTTTGAAACCGACGAGACCACGGAGTACCGAGAATGAAATCGTACCCCGTCTCCATCACATCGAAATGTGCAAAGGAGCGGTGGCGATGAGACGCCGGAGGACGATCAGTCGGCTTGAGAGTGAGGAAGAAAGGAGGTCGGTGACCGTCTGATCGAAGAAGCGTTGGGTCTTGTCATTTCCTAGGGTGATGGAGATGGGAGTCGGAGACCCTGTCGTGGGTAAGCGGGTTTCTTTCACCACACGTGGGTGGATGAAGTCGCCCTGAGAACCGGAATCCCACAGCGCTGAGTACACCCTCGTGGAGGTCCCAAGTCGTACTGGAATGATAGGAAGGGTGCGATTAGGGTCAAAGAGGATGGTGAGAAGGCGACGCAGTGCAGCGACATGGAGGGTGAGTCGCTCCTGACGATCCTGGAGCATGCTCAAATCTAGAAGGGAGGACACAACGTCCTCTCGAGTCGCAAGCTACTCTCTGCAACGGGCTGAGCGAATGGCTCGACGCATCGGTAGTCGTGGAGAAGTAGGAGGGGAGACGGTGGGCTGTGGAGATGTAGACGATACTGCGATAGAGGGCTGAGTACACTCTGTCGAGTCTTGCGATACCTCAACTCCAGTAGCGAGAGGGGCAAACTGCGACGGAGATGTCGGGAAGCCGACTACTGAGGAGGGCGTAGGTGTACATTGCATCGTGGTTAGGAGGCGCCGCGGGGATGCGAGGTGCCGGGGGGGGACTGAGCATGACGCAGGCGAGGTAGCTCAGCGTCGTGGCGGTCGAGGGCGATGGTGTAAGGGCACTACGGGGAGGTATGACCGTCCTGGGCGGCAACGCAAACACCCACGCCGGCCCAAAATGGCCACGCGCTGCTCAGCGGAAAGGACACCGCGAGGAGGGACAAAGTCTTGCTGAGGGACCTCGGGGGGCGATGCGCTAGCGTGATCAGAGCGGCTGCGTGCCCAGGAGAGGGTTGAGAGGGCGAGCTGGAGGCGCTCGACTATAGGGACGGTAGAGTCCTCTAGGTGGTAGTGGACGGCCTCGTAGAGGTCGAGGTCGTCGCTTTGGTCACCCTCAGGCGACAGCGGGGCAACAACACCCTGCTCACCATACTCGAGCTCGATGACGTGGCGTGAGAAATGGCGGTCGTGCTGCGTGGAACGGCGAGGACGACCGTGGAAAGGGGAACGGCGCTGGGAAGTGCCGTGAGAGAAGGAGGGAGCGTAACCAGTACGCTGAGGCTGGGAGGAGGAAGTGTGTTGAAGACGGGACCGCATCCACTGATGGGCCCTGGCAGTCTCGTAAGCCTGTGGGGCCGATGTGAAGTCATACCGCCATAATTCGGAGCGGTACTCAAGGTGGAGGTTGGCTAAAAAATGATCGATGAGGGCAGCCTCGGGGAGGAATGCCATATCACAAATGAGGCGGGCGTCCTGGAAGACCTGGATGTGGCGGTCCAGGCCGACAGCACCATTAGAGTCGGATCAGCGTATAGTGACGACACGCTCGAAGGCGCCAGTCACATCATGTCGAGCTCTGAAGCGATCCTCGAGGAATGCCTGAAAATCCATGAAGGTCGGGGTCCGACCCTCACGAAGGGAGTGAGTGTAAAAATCCTCCCAGGCGCCGAAAGGACCGCCACGCAGGCGTGTGGAGAGGTGAGCCACCAACGTGTCGGGTGGGACGCCCATGAGCTGGAGTGTGTGGGTGGCAGGCTGCAGCTACCGAGACGCGAGTATCCTTGTACCGTCATACAAGGCAATGTCCGTCACGCGGACGAGTGGTGCGCCACCGTTTTGGCGGCGAGGAGATCGAGGAGCAGAGACCTGCACTACGGCCGAGTAAGTCGGCGCAGGTATTGGAGAAGGGGGCGCAGCGGACTGTACGCCTGGGCCGCATAATGGAGTGGCGGGGGAAACGACGACAGGCTGCGAGGGAGTTGTGGTAGAAGAGGTCGCATCAACCAAGGGAGTAGGAAGGAGGTGGGATGAGGGTGGAGGGGGTGTAGGGCGAGGGAAGCGAGCCTGTATGGATGAAAGAGTAGAGGAAGAAGAGGGTGCGTCTGAAGGAGCAGCCACCTCTGAAGGGAGGGGTGGTTGAAGGCGTAAGAGGACAAGGTCGGCTCATATCTGGGCCAGGTCGGCCTCAAGACGTCAGACATAGATCAAGAGAGGAGTAGTAGGGGAAGTAGACGCACGAGCGGCATGGGGCATCTCATAAGGGGGTGAGCCAGGTGGCGCTGTGGTTGTGCGAAGGGGAGGGAGAAGTGGGGCATCCGGAAAAGCTGAGACCACGGCAGCGGGCTGTGGTCCCGTGGCCGTGGTAACCGGAATCTGGGCGAGTGCGCCCGTAAAGTGAGGGAAGGCCTGACCCGTGGAGGCAGTCGTGCTAGGGGTGTGCACGGTCACAAGGATGGCCGGGTCGGGGGCAGCGGAAAAGGAAGCTCCACCGTGGCCACCACGTCGGAGGATTGGGGACCCGGACTGAGAGTCAGGAGAAGAGAAAGAGTTAGGAGAGGAAGGACGGACAGTGTCCTGGAGTTGCTGCATGCCAGCGGCAAGAATCGCCAACTGCGCCTGTAAGGGCGCAAGGGTCGCCAATTGCGTCTGGATGGGCGCGAGGAGGGAGGTGAGGAAGGTGTGCAGATCCCCCTGGGGGTGATGGCCCTCGTCCGCCGGCACGGGTATGGAGCCCGGTGCCAAGGTCATCGCCACGTCGACGACTTGTGACACATCGTCGGCCATGGGGAGGTGGCGGGCTGGACTGGAGGGGGCCAGAGGAGGGCCGCGTGAGCGGAGGGCGTAGGGGGGGGTTGCGGTAGAAAAAGACGGGCCGCGCTAACGAATCTAGCGCGGGTGCCGGCAAAGGGGGAGGGGTGGTTCGGGTCCAGGGTGCCCGAATGGGGAGGGAAAGTAGGGAGAAGGGGTGATGGGAGAGTAGGGGGGTTAAGAAAACCCTAAGCCCTAGGAAAACCCAAAACCCTAAGGCAACCCTAACCGGAGTTTGAGTGGTTAGGGTAGGGTATCGGTGACCTAATCAAGAAAAGAGAATACCAACGATGGAGGGGGAGGGGGAGAGAAAAATAAATAAACAATGAAATTTCGAGAAAATTATAATAAATAAATAAATAATTAAAATAATTAAAGAAATAAATAAACAAAATGTGAAAAGAGAAAAAATGTTTATTTTTTTGGAATTTTTGACAGTGTTTCCCTACCCCTCATGGGTCAAGAATGTGCCAAGAGGAAGGAGAGATCAAGATAAGATGCCGCAAATTATAAGTTTCAGAAAATAAATGAATAAATAGTAAATAAATAAATAAATAAATTCGACGGTGGAGAGTGAAGAGAGACTAAGTGCTCAATTTTCCAAAAAATTCGGCAGCATTTCGTTACCCTCATGGGGTCGAAGTGCACCGGCAAAGATATGACTAAGTAAGAGGGGAGAGAGTAGGGAGAAAAGGAAAAAATTTCGGCAGCACTTCGTTACCCACGCGCGGCCAAAATGTACGCCGAGAGCTGAAATAACGAGGTCTTAAACCGATCTAAAGGTGCCGCAGAAAAATTCAAATTTTTAGAATAAATAAAAATCAAAATTAAATAAAAATGAGAAAAGAAGTAGAGAGAAGAAGAAAATTCAAAATTTTGAAGAATTTAAAGAGGAAATTTAAATAAAAAGAAGGATAAAAAGAAGAAAAAACAGAAAATCTCAAAGTTGGGGGGGGGGGGAATGGAAAAGTGAAGGAAAGAAGGGAGAAAGGAATAGGTGAGAGAGAAAGAGTGAAGGGGGAGATGGGGGGGGAGATGATGGGGTTGTAGGTGAGGGGAAAGAGGGAAAGGAGGGTGGTAGAATGGGAGAGAAGGATATGGAAAAGGTGGTGGTAGAATGGGAGAGAAGGATATGGAAAAGGTGGAGAGGAGTAGACGAGATTAGTAGAAGATGGTGAGTGGGGAGGAGAGGAGAGAAAAAAAAAAGGTTGTGGGAGATGAGTAAGGAGGGAGGAGGGAGTAGTGGTAGGGTTAGAAAGGATGATTAGATAATGGGGGGGGAGAGAAAAGGGGTTGGGGGAGAGTAGGTTAGTGGGTAGGGTGGTGATACCGAGCTCTTGGGAGGCCAAGAGCAGAGCACTACCAAGATCCACAGGATCTTGGCCTTCAAGATGTTGTTGGTCTGATGTCACGACAAAAAAAAGTATGGGGTGGGCTGAGATCTTGATTAGCCACCCAGATGTCACTGTAGTGCAGCCCCCTAGCCAGGGGGGTCTTCAAGATCCACCGCAAGCTGCGACGTGGCACTGCAGATAGGTGCCAGATACCAGCCACGTGCGCAGGCGGCAGCACCCACGACCCAAGGGGTGGGGGCAAATAGCTTTCTTGCCGCACGCTGCTCGCCGCTCGCCGACGGGGGGGGGAGGGGGTAAATAGCTGCCGTGGCACTTCTTCAACACCAACGAGCCACATAACCAACTTAGATTGTAGCTTTGGCCAGTGTGTTGAGGAGCTGGCCACGCACGCGCATGAGTGGCAGCTGCCCAGGTTCAAACCCTGGCAGTAGCAGCATCCTGGTTCTTGATGATAAATAATTTGTGAGCGGGGCGGGGCAGTGGGCCAGCGTGGGCATGTGACGCGTGCGTGTGCGGTAGGCTTGGCCTTCGTTGTTACTCTTATCTCTCTTCTCTCGCCACGTGTCGCTCCTTCGCTGCTGCACGTTTCATCACATTTTTCCGCTGTTTTCCATCGGAGACACGAAAAAATCACCCAAAAACCCGCTGTCGGGTTTTACACAGTTTCCCCACTGTGCGGTGTGGCGGGTGGGAGCGGGGAACGTTCCCGCTCTGATACCAGTGTGGCGGACCCACCAGGTGTGGTGCTCCGCCTGGGATACAGATGGAGATGGAGGATGAGAGTGGAGCAAGATGGCACAATGCAACTCCCACGCGAGACTCCAACGCACGTACTCCAAACTGTGCGAATGCAGAATGCCCCAAAGTACAGACTCTGGCTAGGGTATACCCCAGCGGACTGACTGGACTGGACTGGCTGGTACCGACAGAGGTACCGGCCTGGACTGGACTTCCCTGAATACAACACAGGCCTGTGAGAACAGGCCAAGGGGCTGGTCTCACAGGCCAACCAGAGGTCCGCTACACCCTATCCCACTATTCTACCTCAGTGTGACCAGCACTCAGACTGAGGACCATTGCCTGCCAACGGGCAGGCAACATGGACCGAACAGCAGTGATAGGCACCAGGGCTGATAGATTGCCCAGCGGCCCTGGTGGAAGCGGAATCGGACGAACCTTGTCGAACGGGAACTTCGGACGCCAGGCCCAGACAATGAACTACAGGCCCCATATATATATAGCCACCAGACAGTTCTATCCGAATGTCAGTAGGCACTGCACCCAATGGCACCCTATCCAACCTACCTCAACGTACTGCAGGCACTGGACCCCACCAGTGACTCGCTCCCCAGCCTGTTTTTTGTGTATATATTCTGTGAATCTGTGTAGACAGTATCATGTGTGGAACCTTGTGTATGTGACCTGTAAGCGATATATAATTCACAAGCTATGTGTGTATGCCCGAAAGCTATGTGTACTCTGTGAATCATGTCTCGAGGAGAGAACGGGCCAGCTGGACAAGGACACCCCCCCAAGGACCGAACCAAGCTTGAAGCCGTGACCTTGTAACATGTAATCCAAGACTCTACCGTATGAGCAACTACCGGAAAAGGAATGACCGTGTGATATGCCAGAGTGGGGAGAACATCAGAAAAAACCTGTGAAACCCACAACCAACATACAACACCGTGGACTAACCTTGGGTGGTGCGCAGGCAGTGTCTGTAATAGTACCATGCGTCAGCCAAGGGGATGTGTGTCCAGCCGTGCGTCAATCTAACGCCCTGCCGGTGTCCATGTGCAAGGCTGCGGGGTTTTGAACACCTTATATTTCAATGCACATTTCCAACGGGCGCTCTAGCCACTAAGCTACATCAACTGGACCTTTTGAGGGAATATAAAGGTGTGTCGACTACCGACATATGTAAAGTGTCTACTACCGACGTATGTAAAGTGTCTACTACCGACATATGTTGCCCCTATCCTACCCGAAAAGGCCAGGTAGAACAAATGGCAAGAGTAAAGACCACGAGTACGGGATGAGGTGAGGCTGCCACAACAACTGCAGTCGCTGCTATGTGACGACTGGCCAAAGTCGCTGCTGCCCCCGCCCCACCAGCGAATGTTGAGCTGGGTTCTGTTGAATTTTCAACGTGGCATGCATCTGGTGACAGCAGCCTGCCTTAGATCTCCAGCACATCAATCTGTCAGGAAATAAAGCAAGATTTACAACTTGAATAAAGTATATTTTGTGGAGTAGAATCCTTTTTCTTGATTTTTTTTTTTTTTTTTTTTTTTTTGAACTACACTATGTTCTTCTCTCAAACTCTTTTTGCCTTTCATTACCTTCCTACCACTACTCCTAAGACTATATACAGGGGACCCCTGCAAGCATAGGGCCTCGCAAAAGAGGTAAATCATGCAGCCCCTCATGCAGCCCCCCGCCCCAACAGCGGTGGTCAGAGATGGGGTGGGGCCGGCAGTGGGCGTCCGGCTAACGCAAAGACCGAGCATCTTGCCAGTAGCTGCGCCTCCCTTTCTCATCGTCCCCCACCCCGCATCGAGTAGCAGCAGAGGCTATGGCCAACGCTCTCCCACACACCACACACAACCCACTCGCGCTCGCACTCACACCCACATTGCTCAAAGACCCCGCTAATACCGGTCAGGGGTGTCCAGAGGACTATCACAGTCCGTTGGAACTAAGTGTGCTGCAGGCGGTCGTGGGGCTTGAACCCACAACCTGCTGAATGCCACTTGCATGCCTAACCAACTGAGCTAGGCCGCTGGATTTTTCTGGAAGTTTTGGGCTGCCTAAAGATGGCTCTAGAAATGCTGGGGGGGGAAAGAATGCTGGATTTTGTTGAACTAACTACCCTGTAGTTAGTTCAACAACCAAGGATTGGGAGATATCATGGTGAAGCATCATAATTATTACCTCGTCAGTGACCCTCTGCTCTGACAGAAGTCGGTTTTGTCAGGTTGAGGTCTTAGTCAGAATCACCCTAGCTGACATTAATGACTCTATTGCAATGCCTAGTAGCAGGGTTGAGACCCTCAATTTCAGGATACTTTCTTTTTGTGGTAACTTCAGTAGAGTCACAAAAAGGAGTTATAATTGCACTATGGGGCAAGATGCAGTTTGCAACTGCACTATGGGGCAAGATACAGTTTGCAATTGCACTTCAGGCACCCTACCTGGCCAGAAAGCTGGGTTGTATACACTGCCCGAACTGCAATTCGAAACTGTATCTTGGCCCATATTGCAGTTATAAGTTATAAGTCATTTTTGTGACTCCCGCGTGGTTTCACCTTTTTCTCTTCTTTTTTCTTACCACACAAACAAACAGCCCCTTCTATTCTGGGGGGCAACAGTCCGGTTACTTGTCCCCGGCAAGCAGATGAGTTATCCATGGAGTCACTGAAAGACGAGAGAAAAGGCAGGGGAGTCTTATCTCAGCTGGGAGACTCGCCATGGTACCCAGCTGCTGTGAAAGACTAACCGCGCTGCCCTTCGTGAACAGAGGAAGGAAAACGACAAAGGCGAGAACATGTCCCTGCCCCTGGCTTCCCTGCATTATTTCTACCCTTTCCCTGCTATACCCCTGTCGTACTGTGCTTAATTTGCACTGAACCTTTTTTTTTCTTTTTTTTTTGGGTGAACTTCGTTACAGGGACCCACTATAAGGAGGTGATAAGAGCATCCTCATTAAGTGGGACTGCGTGGAATATTGGTGGGGAGCAACACCTGCTGGAAAGTGCGTCCAGCATACCAGTAAGATCACATAAACCGTCATGGCAAATTGGGAGTTGTTGTGGTCACTGCAGATGTCCTAGTATTTAACCTGTCAATGCTGTGTCTGCACTGTGCAACCATCATGGCAAATTGAGAGTTGTTGTGGTCACTGCTGATGTCCTAGTATTTCTTCTATTAATGCTCTATCTGTAGTGTACTATACTTCGTGTCATTATGTGAAGACATTGTACTTTTTTTCGCACCAGCCTGATCGACTCTTCTCCAAGTTGTCGCTTTGGTAGACAGCGGGTCACTGTGAGTGGCCTCAGTGAAGTGCTGAGAGCTGGTACCGGGAACAGGCACTGGTCGTGCGCGGCTTACAATGTCCTCTGTCTGCTCTACTCAGCATCCATAATCTGCCACCATCCTGAAGTCGTTGCCCATGGGGCGTCTGTTGCTCCAAGCCCGATACTCAGATCCAGATCCCTTTGATAATGGTGTTGTTGTTTCGCGTTCCGCCTGGCCAGGGCTTTTAGGTGACAGTTCTTTGAGGGGTATTGGTTTCAGCAAAGCTGTGGTGGTGGGGTAACTGGGGTGGGGGGCGAAGGAGGGGTCATTGGGGGGGTCGCACTCGGGAGTGGGGGAGGGAGAGCTTAGGAAGTCGGATCATCGCAGATAGACCTTATGAGGTCGTCGGTGGGGGGTGGAGGGGTGGGTGGGGGAGCAGTGTTTGGCAGTGGGGGGTTTGTGGGGGGGGTGGAGAGATAGGGTGGCGGGGGGGGGGAACAATTGGGTTTTGCTAATGGTAGTGGGGGGTTTGGGTCTGAGGAGGATAGGGGGACAGGCACGGTGTTGCCATGGTGCCCGGAGACCACTGTTCAGCCGGGGGTGGAGAGGTAGGAGTGGGTGTGACTTTTGGGAGAGAGGGGTTCAAAGAAAGTTGTGTGGTAGGGTTGGGGTGATGTGTCACTGTTCTTTCGTTCTGTGCCATGTTTCGGAATCCAGTTTGGTTGGGGTTGTTGTCCTCTTCAATGTTGTCTTCCAGTGTTGTCCCAGGCTGGGTACAGTGGGGAACAATCACCATGGGCCTGCCTGGCACAGGACGCTGGGGGATCGGTAGTGCCCTCCTTTCCAGCTGTGTTGATCTTTCCACCACCGTTTCCAGATCAGGTTCCCGTTTAGCGTCAAGGGCAGCAATCTTCTGGTCCAGGTTCAGCCAGCTTTGGGCAAATGTGGAGATGCAGTTGTCTCTCCTGGCTTGGTCCGTTGTAGTTTTGAGTGTTTCCTTGAGTTGCTTCGCCGCTTTATGGATATTTGCTCTAATAGTCTCTATGATGTGTTGTTTGGCTTGGGGAAAGCCGAAGGTGTGCTCTTTCGTTCATGGGAACAGTGGGCTCTCCATATCATCAAAAGCACTTCTAGCCTTATGTACCAAAAGAGGTTGAGCTGGAAAGTGGACCAGGTAGCACTTAGCCCTGCCAGTTGGCCCAGCAGTAGCACCGCTGGTTCCAGGGGAGATCTGAGCCCGTGAGTTGTCTCCAAGCCGCGTCCCACCATTACCATATTTGTCTTGCCATAGGGCAGTACAGCAGGCAGTGCACTGAGCTTAATTTGCTCTACTTGGTTAATTCTGACCACTACCAACTTGTTACAATTGCTTTCTTTTATCCCCACACCTGTCACAACAGAAGCTCGATAACCAGTAATCATGACAAACCACCATAACTTCCATGATAATCTCAAAGTATCTGGGGCCGGTCACCTGTGCATATATCTCAACACTGCCGCCCAGTCCAGTTGATGTAGCTCAGTGGTTAGAGCACCGGTTCGAAATGCTCATTGTGGTATAAGGTTGGGGGTTCAAAACCATGCTGCGCATGGACACCGGCAGGGTGTTAGAGTGACGCACGGCTGGACACACACACCCTTGGGATGACTCAGGATTACAGACACTGCCTGGGCACCACCCAAGGGGTAGCTCATGGTTGTGGTATCCTGATGTTCTTGGTCTATGGGGTGGTCACGAGACTGCTGGGTGGTTCGTACAGTCTGGTCTACTCGAGCCCAGCAGAGCAAAGCTATAGACTATTTCATAGCTTAGGCCAATAGGGTAGGTCATCTGCATGGTTCACATGAGGTCCTGTGTTCGATATGACTTAGGGCTGGTCATCCTCCTAGTACGTAGTCAAGGGTTGAGGCTGGCATAGCACTTCTTTCCTACGGGATGTGGGGGGTGTCAGGAAATACTGCACTTTACCACGGGGCCGGAACGGGCTCCAGGGACATACGAGGGAACAGAGGATTGTCACCTCTTACAGATCACCAAACAACACAGGGTTAATAGATTCTCCAGGGTCAATAGATATAGTTCATGATACAGTCCATGATTCATGACTTAGGGTTGGCTATCCTCCTAGTACGTAGCTTAGGGTTGAGGCTGCCATAGCAATTCCTTAGTACGGGATGTCAGGGGTGTCAGGAGATACTGCACCTTACCGTGGGGCCGGAACGGGCTCCAGGGATATATGAGGGAACGGAGGATCCCCAGCTCTCTCTACCATCAACACAATAGAACACTGTAGCTATAAACACATGACTCAGGGTTGGCTATCCTCCTAGTACGTAGCATAGGGTCGAGGCTGGCATAGCAGTTCCTTCGGGATGTCGGGGGTGTCAGGAGATACTGCACCTTACCTCGGGGCCAGAACGGGCTCCAGGGATATACGAGGGAACAGAGGATCCCCAGCTCTCTCTACCGTCAACACAATAGAACACTGTAGTAATACAACATAAGGATAAGAGATTCAAAATCATAACTCAAGACTCAGGGTTGGCTATCCTCCTAGTACGTAGCATAGGGTTGAGGCTGGGATGGCAGTTCCTTAGTACGGGATGCCGGGGGTGTCAGAAGATACTGCACCTTACCGCAGGGCCGGAACAGGCTCCAGGGACACACGAGGGAACGGAGGATTCCCAACTCTCTATCATCACCACACAACTGTGCTAGATGGGAGCCACTGTGCACTCTCATGAAGACCTGTAGTAGCATGTTCACACCTAGCTCCCGAAGTCCCCGTGCAATCGGGCTTGCACGGCGTCTGCTTCAACCAGGGCTGAGCAGGGGGAAGGAGTCTCTGCTTAGCCCCGGTACCTGTAACAGCTATCTGGTCAGGTCACCCCGCCAAGATGGCAATGGGTGATGGTCCTGGGTGGTTAACACTAGGGTAGGATAGAGGGGGTGGGGTGCGCCAGGGCAAAAAAGATGAGAGGAAGGGTGGCTTGGGTCTTCGGGCTCAGCTGGACAACCGAGTGGCCGAGTACTATGGGCGACTGCCATCGGTCTAGTATCCCACCTCTACAACAACCTGGGCTTAAAAAATAAAAAAAAATAAAAAAGGTTTTGGGCAGGGTGTCTGGTGTTGTGCACATTCACTTACGAAACGGTGAGGTGGGAGCCTATGGTGTCGGACAGAATAGGCCCTGGGCTGTGCTAGCGCTAGCGCCCCGACGCCGGCGAACCGGTGAGACCCGGCTCCCCGGCTCGACTAGCGCCTCGGGAGGGAAGCTCCTCGGACGCTGGGCCTGTGCGCGCGCCCAGCACACATGTGTGGCTCCTTGATTGGCCACATGGCGTCTGCTGTTGGTGACGTGGCTGTCTGAGAGGCGCGGGCAGGGGTAGCGCCAGCTGAGAGAGAGACGATGACAAACATAGGGGCGCAGCTTTTCGGGAACGCGATGGAGTTGGTGGGGGAGTTGCAACATGGAGATATTATTTTCTACACGAAAGACGACGTCTCGTATGCTGACGATGGTGGGCACGATGACGAAGACGTGGTCGGCTACTACAGGGTGTGCGGACTTGGAAGTAGATAGTGAGATGGGTCGTGATGGGGATCCGTGGGACAGGGATGAACATGAGGGGGGAGCTGGAGGATGGTGCGAGAACCTAATGGCGCTCTCTTTTCAGGTCGGCGCCGAGAGTGCCGACGTCGACGGTGTCACTCATCTGCAGCAGGGTGATGGAAACCAGGCGGATGAGTGGGAGGTGGAGCAGTGGTTCATGGTAGAGGCGGTGGTTGTGGTGGAGGAGAGGCAGGGAATGGGCGAGATTGGCATGAAGGGTGGGAAGGTTGACAACAACAACAACAACAACAACAACAACAACAACAACAACAACAACAACAACAACAACAACAACAACGGCGAGCAGCGAATGGGCGAAATTGGCGAGACGGGCGTGGAGGACGATGACAACAACAACAACAACGGTGTCACTCATCTGCAGCAGGGTGATGGAGACCAGGCGGATGAGTGGGAGGTGGAGCAGGAGTTCATGACAGAGGTGGTGGTTGTGGTGGAGGAGATGCAGGGAATGGGCGAGATCGGCAAAAAGGGTGGGAAGGTGGACAACAACAACAACAATAACAATTTCAACAACAATGGCGAGCAGCAAATGGGCAAAATGGGCGGGACGGGCGTGAAGGATGGTGACAACAACAACAACAACAACACTAATAACAACAACGACGGTGAGCAGGGATTGGGTGAAATGGGCGACGAGGGCGTGAAGGATGACAACAATATCAACAACGACGGCGATAACAACAACAACGACAACGACCACAACAACAACAACAACAACAACAACAACAACAATCACGACAACGCCGACAACAACAACCATGGGAGCAGCAGGGCAGAGAGGGGTTGTTGTGCATCCAAGCTCCTTATCACCATCATGGGGAAGATGTCGCCATCAGCGCAGTGGGGGGGGATTAGTAGCTCGTCGGGGTTGGCGAAGTGGGGTTTGTGGTTGAAGGTACGACTTACCAGTCCTCCCCACCCCTGTCCGGTGATTTCTCATGCTGATTCGTGTCTCCTTTCCTGGCATTGGGTAGGGATAGGATAGATGATCTCCCTGCATTGATTAGGGTTGATCGCCTCTTATCTCTCAAACCCTCAGTGAGTATAGGTGCGATATGACATCTTTTCACATCATTGTATACGGGATATATGCTCCACGGGTTCAATTTCTGGCTTGATTGATAGAATTGGGCTTGATGCCTCGTTTACTATGGTGCTATGCTAGGGGATAGGGTTTTCCCTTCAGGGGACATGTATAAATCAATGAATGAATACAGACATAATTTTTTTGATTTTTTTTTTTTTTTTTGAACAAAAAACATCCCCCTCAGTGATAGTGGTGCTGATAAGAGCATACACCACTAGCACCTAGGGAGTGGCTCCATCTATTGGTGGGGAGCATCACCTGCTGGAAAACGGGTCCAACGTTCCTTGTACATGAGAGTTTGAACCCTGTCTGAAAAACATCAAAAGAGCCAAGGGAGACACCTGCCAGCATTGATTGCCCTGGTGTCCAGGGGATTGACTGAACAGGGTAGAGGAATCTCTTCACCATGAGACCGGTGCCAGATCTTGCTAGTACGTACTAATTCCTCCCCCTCCCTATCTCTCCTTTTGCATTGCCTGCTCTAGTGCAGAATGAATAGGGAAAACTGAAAAAACAGCAATCGAACCAATCAGGCATGTTTTAGGCACCTGTGCACCAGTGGGTCTCGACTATTGAGTTTGCAGGCGGTGGGAAGGGGTCAGGGAAATCTGAGAGGGGCCGCAGCGGGATGGAGGGGTCAATCCTGGTCCAATCATGAAAGCGGAGGTGATAGTCTCTTTCTATTTTTTCCCTATCTCTTCCTTCCCCCCGCTCCCCTCCCTCCCCCCCTTTCCACTGTATTTCCGCTATCCAGTCCCCTTGCTCCCCTCCCAGCCAGTCTTTGCAGAAGGATTGTATTTGTATCTTAATTTCCGTTCTTGAATGCATAAAGGTTATTTTTTCTTTTATTTTTTCCCATTGCACTGTGAGCTCTGCCTGGATCTAGTGCTTGATTGTCTCTATGACAGTCGGCCCTTCAGGACAGACTTCTTCCATCTCCCTGATGCACCTTTTCCACCAGATCGCCCAGAGGACTGCTCTGCGTCCCACTGCGAACATATTCCTTTCGAAGGTGCTTGTCTGTTCCGACTGCCAAGCTTCACACATGATTGATTGCCAATTCCACGACCATGGGGTTGTTGTGCCTAACAGGCACCACACTCGGTCCCACCATCTCCATAACCAGACTGACCTAAGGCACTGTAGAAAAATGTGCTCAATTGTTTCTGGTCTCCTCCTTGCTGGGTATGAGGCAATACATAGTTTACACCAGGGGAGGGCCAGACCCTTCTGTTCCAGAGAGGAACGGTCAATCAACCAGTCATTTGTAGGTAAGCAGCGGTGTTCCATTTGCCATTGTAAAGACGCGATCTTGGTCGGTGATTTTTGCTGAGTCTGAACCATTTGATTGGTCGTAAGGTGTTCCGTTCGAGGTTTAGGTGTCTTATCGAATGTTCACTTACTACCTCGTTTAGGTTCAACTTTGGGTGCAGTAGGCGATAAGCTCCTTTGACTGTCATTAAGTGGATGTGTTGTTTTCCTGTTCTGCCTCTGCCTAGCTGGGTAGTCCAGACCCAAACGGTCGGATCGAAGGCAAGATGTGCAATCGAGGTATCAGGTTTGTACGCCCACCACTGTTCCTCTTCTTTTAGCACCCGGATTCGAAAGATTTCCTCTTATTTAAACCACCTTGTTTCTTCCGGGTTTGTCCCGACCAGCCTGTTTTTATTTCTGATATTAAAGAGGCTCACCAGCACCTCTCTATCCGGTCGGCCAGATAACACCACGCTTCCTACTTTGTCTGTACATCCCCTGATCCCTACCCAGTCACTTTCTTCCAAGGTTGACCCTTTTTTCAGAATCCTTACCCAATCTAAGGGAATTGAGAAAATGATTTCCTCTAGAGCTTCTCCAATATTGTGGCAATATCGCAGTCGCTCCCTCAGTTGAGTTTCGGTGATCCAGTCTTTTGTGTTTAGATCCCAGATATCCCCAACTCTGAGGATGTCTCTGCTCACCCATCCCCTCCAAGGGGACCCGGTGCAAAGGAATACCGAGCCATGGGAATCAGTGACCCACCTATTCCCAAATAATGGTTGCCTCAATACTTCTTCCAACCACCGAGGGGCTACCTTGTCTGGGAGCGGTAGCTCGCGCCAAGTGCTGAGCAGCGCGGTCCAAAAGGGGTCATTTTTTATATCTCTCCTTGCCGCTCGTCTGTCAGATTTTGGTTCGTCGTTTGTTTTCGTTGTCTTTCTAGGTATGGTCCAATATCTGTCCTCTAACCACCCGAGCGGGTCTATGTTGTCCGGGGTGGGGGGGGCCAGCCTTCTAATCTGTTGTAGAGCCATCTGCTGGCAGGGGCCTTCTGTATCAAAAAGGAGGCTCTTTAACCATTTCAGGGTCAAGGCCATAATCTGTGTGGTAGGATCTAGAATCCCCAAGCCCCCTCTGGACTTCGGCTGGATTATTGGACGCCAGGCGACTCTACTGATTGTGTTTTTGCATTCGTGGTTTCCTCGCCAGAGGAAGGTCGCTACCTGTCTTTGGAGGGGGCGTAGTGCCGTCTTATTGAGTGACCATATGGCTGTCATGTACCATAAGGACGCTAGCACCACATTGTTGATTACTAGAGTCCTTCCAAATAAGGATGTGTGTTGATCTTTCCACCGTGTTAGTTTTTCTAGGACCGGTCGAGTCAACCATTCATCATTGGTTGGTGGACGGCCTTCAGTGGACATCTGAACTCCTAAGATCCGAATAGGTGAGTTGGTTGGGACCCATTTCACCCGCGGAGACTCTGGTGGCCTACTCCCTTGGTAGTGAATCCACCACCCTTCAGTCTTACTTCCCCAGTTTACTCTCATGTCTGACAGCGTGCAAAAGCGATCCATCAGCATTTTGATTTCTCTCATGTTTTCAGGTGAGGCGTCGACCATAATGGAGAGATCATCTGCAAACAGGGAGCAGATCGGGATTGCCTCTTCCGGGATAGAGGTTACCCGTATTCTTTGGATCTTCTTATGTGTCCTTAAGTTTGTTGTCAGCGCCTCCATAATTATAACAAACAAAAACGGGGCGATGGGGTCCCCCTGGCGTACCGAACGTTCCAAGCCAATAGGGGGGTCAATCTCCCATTAATCTGCACCCTTGTTGTGGCACTGTGGTGCAGGATCTCCACCCATCTCTTGAAGCGTGGTCCAAAATTTAGTTTTTCCAGGCATTTGTCAAGAAAGAACCAATCGACATGATCATATGCTTTTTCAAAGTCAATGAAGATTATTGTTGCATTGTGTTTGGATTGACGTAACAGTTTCAATACCTCATTTATGAGGAGGATATTATCTTGGATTTTTCTGCCTTTGATAAAACCAGTTTGTACAGGGTGGATAATATCCTCCATTATCGGAATCATGCGGTTTGCCAAGGCTTTCGCCACCATTTTGTAAACCACTGTCAGCAAAGTGATAGGTCGATAATTTCGGATGTTCATCTTGTCACCCTTTTTGTAAAGACGAGACAACACCCCTTGTCCCACCACTTCCCCCATCTGCCCTGACTCCCAGACCGCATGATAGTAGTCCATCAGGTCCTGTGCAAGGGGGCTCCACATCGATTCCCAGAACTCTTTTGGCAGGCTGTCGATGCCAGGGGTTTTTTCCTCCTCCATTTGCACGAGGGTTGTCCATATCTCAGATTTCTCAAGAGGTTTCTCTAGCACCTCCTTTTGGTCTTCTAAGAGGGCATTTTGCAAAGGGGTGAGAAAATCATCAATTTCTTTTTCTCTTTGTTCTTTCAGTTGGTTGTTACATTCCGATTTAAAAAACTCTTGAAATAAGCCTCGGGCAATGTGAACACACTGTGGGGTGGTGGTGGCCGGCTGGGCTCTTTCCTGGGCTGGATCTTTCAAGGCCTCAATGATGGATCTCCCTGTTCTAGCTCTTGCCATCGCAAAGAATCGGGAGTCCATTGCTCCCTCTATTTTATGTTTCCGCATTTTCCCCCTAATCCGGACACCTTGCCACCGATGTTACATGCAGGCCACTAGTCGGGTTTCAATTGACTCAATTTCACTGGAAAGTTCCTCTGATTCCTGGTTTGTATTTTATTCCTGTTCTTTTAACTGATTTAACTGATATTGTAGTGCCATTTCCTCAAAATGTCGTTTGGCCGCTAGAGCTTTTGAAAATTCGCCACATTTCCTGGCCAAAAAGACCAGTCCATTGTTAAACCACAGAACGTCGTCGCAGAGGGTCTGCCGATGTGATTGCCAATGTGTCCAAGTTTTTTTTATATGAGTTTGGAATGATGACAATAATGATGCATTTAATTTATAGTAACCTGGTCCCTGATCAGGACGTTTTATGAATGAAAAAATGGTGACGCACATTGCATGGTCCAGCCCGGGAAACAGGCTCTATGGGAAAATATCGGCGATCTGTAGAGCCCCTTCTAGGTCTTCTGAGGCTAGGATCAGGTTTATGCTCGATCTAGAGGTCCTTTGTAGTCCATTTTTCCTGAAGCAGGAAAAAGTATGTTTTGTCGGGTGAGATCTTCGGAATGTATCGTACACCCCTAATGATGAACAAAGGTCAATTATAGAGCGTTCGTCCATCTCAATATATACTGGGCAAGGGGATGGAATTTTCCATTTATCCAGCCACCGGTCTGGGGCTGCATTGAAATCACCTGCCAGTATAATCGGGATGCCCTGCAGGATCCGTTCCTTAATAGATTCAAAAAAAGTTACTCTGGCTCCCGCCTCATTTGGGGCATAAATACAAAAGATAGCAACAACCTCCAGTTCTAGCATTGCAAGAACATGTGCCCATCTTCCTTCCTCTTGGTCTACCGCCCAATAAATCGGATCAATACGTGAGTCCGGTGGTAACCAAATGGCCACTTCGGCACTACCTGGCCGTGGAGCGTGGGCTTGGACGGCCTGGTAGGGCCAGATCTCTTTATGTGCTCGATGATGTTCTGCTGAGTCCATCAGGTGGGTCTCTTGGACACACACTGCGTCTGACCAGTCTTTGCCCTCTACCCCCCTTATCTGATCCCAGATGGCTTGCTTTTTGGATGGGGAGGTTGATGCAAGGTCGTTTATATTCAAGGAGAGTAGGCCTAGATCGGCCTCTCTTTTCCTTTTTGCCCAGTTTTTATCCCTACCATACAAGGCACTAATCAAGTCCATTCATTTCATTAATTTCCTGTCTCCCTTTTTTTTTTTTTTTTTTTTTTTTTTTTTTTTTATTTTTAAGGCGCCCAGTGCCCAAGGCTTGTATTGATATTTGAGAACATTGAGGTCGGGGCCCTCACAGTCTAGCCGGAGTAACCAACATATGATGATGATGATGATGCTAGAACTGCTGATTTTCTGCTAATGGGAATCATGGCTGGGGCCCGCACAGTCTACCCGGAGTAACCAACATATGATGATGATGATGATGATGATGATGATGCTAAAACTGATGATTTTCTGCTAATGGGAATCATGATCTAACCAGTCACATTCTAAGTACTAACCATTAAAAAAAGTGATCAAAACGGCTAATCAGAATGTTCTCTACTCAAAACTACAACATGAAACCCAATCCTAATTCTAGGTATTGTACCAATTTCAGCAATTGTCATCTAATGTTGCACTGTATATCAATCCCACCTCCACCCAGTCTCACACCCTCTGTTTAGCTAATTTACAGGGCAGCGATACCCGCCCCAGCTCCGACCATCGTCGACAGAATTGTTACCGTCGGTCAAATTAGTGGATTGCCTTCCTCCCTCAGCAATCCCCAGATCTCTCTCCCAGACCTCAAGCTCCTAGAAGTTTAGGTTGCAGGGCAATGCCCCAACACCGGTCAGCGTCGTTCTGGCATCAACTCGACCTCGGCAAGTGCATTTTCACAACTCAATCAGACAATCAGCAAAATTGATAATAATACCTAAAACTAAAGGATTTGATTTAGTTGAGTCCTCATCAGCTAACTTATCTGATGAGGATGATGATGATAATGATTTTTTTAATAACTCAGGATGATAGATGGATGATTGAGGTCATGAAATAGAGACAGATGATGACTAATCAAAGTGATTGTCTACTCAGCACTCAAATACTATCCTACCCCTAATTTCCCGTTTCCATTCCAACCAACCAAACACAACAGAGCCTATGTTGTGCACCAATCAGGCCTCTTCCTGGTCTCACACTCCAATCTGGCTTGGTTACAGGGCAGCGCTACCCACCCCAGCTCCGACCATCGTCGACCAGATTGTAGCCATTAGTCAAGTTTGTAGACCGCCTTCCTCCCTCGGCAATCCCAAACCTCTGAACAAAGCCTCAAGCTCCTACTCAAGCAGGTTACAGGGCATCGCCCCAGCGCTGGCCAGCGTCGTTCTGGCGCCAACTCAACCTGGCCATTACACAAAAAAGGCTCAATTATGAAATTAGCTAAGCTTAGAATGTCAACTAGAAATCGAGGACCTAATAATATCAGAATCCTGATAACAATCCTCTCTGATGATGAAATTAGATGAAATTAGATGAAATTGGATGAGTACCTTGAGATGATCACAAAAAAGATTGTTAATGTTAGGATACTGATGCTATTCCTCTCCACTCCTCCCCTTCCTCCATATACTCTCTTTTCCCCTCGTTTCTTGTTCTCCTGTTCTCCTCTCGCTGCCTCCGCTGATCTGAAACCCCATCAGTATGAAGTTCCTATCAGCCCCAACGAGAGAGATCATCTCCCCATTCCCTTCTGCCTTGAAGTAACTAGTTCCACCAAAAGGTATACCCCAAATCTAACACTCTGACCTAGTCTGCCTCCGCCAGGAGATAATGCGCCCCCATACATATCTCCCAGCCCCAGCCCAGGTCAGCTCCCATCATCTGCGTCTACTCCCTAGAGGGCAATCACCTCCCACCTTGTGTTACCCCTGCGGAGTAGCGCTCCCTTCCTGACCGACCTACCTGCCAACTAGACCATAATCAATCTGGGCGAGGACAGTATAACCACCAACTCAGAGATAACTACTGATTGAAGAAAAAATGAATAAAGAAACCATGATGATGATGATAATCATGATTAAGATTCAGATTGGTAGAAGATGATGATGATGATGATGATGATGATGATGATGATGATGAAAAATTGGCGATAAATAATTAAGGAACGTTTGACTTGCGATACCCTAATGGCATCGGTGAGGAAGATTGTCAGCACACTATTGTTGTAACTAAAATAGAGGATGGCAATGATTACGATGTTGACGAAGAAGTCTGAATGACGGTCATGAAGAAGATGAGGAAGCGAAATGATGATGATGATTACCCTCAAAAAGGATGCGGGCGACGTGAATGACGAATAGAATATGTGACACAGAAGATGAATGTCGCAGAAGATAAATGTGGAAAGTTTACTAAAGATGATGCACATGAAGATGACATAATGGTACTCCACAACTTGCAATCTTGAATCTCCCGGTGTTCTTGATGAAAAACATGTCCGAAATACAAACAAGAATAAACAAAAACACATATAAATTTGATGATGATCCTCCAGCTTGACGAAATTCTCCCGCTCTGTGTTGAAGCTTTAAATAGGGCAAGCGATCTCCACACTTTGGTCTCCGTGGGGCTGACTCCACTTTCGTCCACCGACGTCAGCATTGGCCAACTCGCAAGAGCTCTCCAGCCTCTTAAGGGCATCAGCTATGGAGTACTTAATGTAGAAGACACCAGGAAAATGTTCAAATAGCAGCCACCGCCACTGTTCTCCTTTCTTCTCTGTGCCTTAGGCCAGATGCCTCGTCAGCCTGTGACGTAGCACTGGCCAAGCGCCTCCGGATTCCGCGCGTGTGTAAAGCGTTGTCCTCTCTCCGATCCACCTCACCACAGAGCCTGCGCATCAGCGCCTCTCTCGAGCCGACAACTTGCGGTATGCCACGTGTCAGACACTATCTCTATACACTTGCCGAGCCAATGCCGCGCCAGCTGTAAGTGGCCAGCGCCCCGTCCCTCACATGCTGCCAGCGCTTCACTTCCCGCTAACAGTCAGCGCCTCGCTGCTCGCGAAAAGCCAGCGCCCCGCAGCCATGAGGCACCAGCGCCCGCCTCCCCCAACCAGCCAGCACCTCCCCCACCAGCGTTCAGCATAGCGCTGTCCGCACGCAGCCATCTCCTCGCTGCCAGCCCGCCGCTCAGCGCTAACGCGCGCCCTTTCAGAGTGTGACAGGCTCCGTCAGGATGAGCAAAATCTCGGGGTGTCTAACGAGCCCCCTACTGATGAAAGAATGGCAGCTTAGCAGGCGCCTCCTCTCTCCCCTTTTTAGATGCGTGCCCAGTCAATAGAGTTCCATTCTTCCGACCCTGACAGAGGACCCTCTCTGAGGAGTCTGATGAAGATACCCCGCACTTCCTCCTCTGACCAGGTGGCACTTGATCTGATTTTGAGAAGCTGTAAATCGAGCAGTGAGTTCCGTGAGACCCATTGCATGCCCCCCTCCTTGTTCGGGTCGCAAAGGATGTACACAGTTCTGTCTGCAATGTTGATCTGTCCAGATGATGCCACTCTCATGGCCACTGCTCTTGTGTGGAGGTTCTTTTGCATATAGGACTGCAGATCTTGTTTAAACAGTCCCTCTCCAGCTGGAGACCAGAGGGGGAGTACCGAAGACCATCCTTGTAAGGTGGTTTCCCCATGTCTGGCGTGGGGGGGTTCAGTCAGGCCCACCTCCCATTTTCCTCCTCTCTCCCTAACTGGGACCACTAGGATCCTGCCTCGAGGTAGGGGGGGGGGAGCAAAGCCGTTTTCCAATAAATGGCGCATTTTTTGTCTTTTGCTAACCAAATCCGCTCCTGGAGGGTCCGGTGGTTCTGTCAAGGATTCCACCACTCCTTGTTGTAACCGGCTTTCATTTTCCTTTATCCCATTTGTCTGCGGCTTTACCTGTTTCAGTCCCCTGTACCCCCCCACTCCCCTCTGCATTCCCCATCAACCCTGCCTCAACTACAGCTTTACTTAATTCAGTCCCCTATTCCCCTCGGCCCCCCTCTGCGTTCTCTGTCAAGCCTGTTAGTGACTCCCCAGGCTGCCATTTGTTTTTTCCTTGTAGAGGCACCAGGTCACTGGCCGTTTCCTGGTCCGATCTGGATTTGTCGGAAGTCTGGGGCCGGAAACGAGCTAGCACTATTGTCAGCAGGCGATGACAGACTTTTGACCAGTCGACCTTCTCCGGCAGTCCGTGTTCCAGGGCCTTTTTGAGCGTGGCGCTGCACTCCAACAGGGGGACCAGTTCCCTGTATGTGTTGTCCCAGAAGTCATCTCCATGTCCCGGGTACCTGTCCTGCAGATTCTGGTAGAGCCAGTGGGCCACTTTCGTCAGCTTGTCTTCCACTGGGGCATGTGAATCTTCCTCCTCCTCTTCCTACAGATTGGATGTAGTCTTATATGGATTTTGTACACATACAGACAGCTTCTGACTGTAGGACATAGCTACACACCACTGTATAGGGACGCTGGACCCGCTTTTCAGCGGACACACATCACATCATTGTAATACACATCACATCAAAA
>BFEA01000467.1:718325-732683 GCA_003427395.1 Chara braunii | reverse complement strand
AAAAAAAAAAAAAACGGAGAGAGAGAGAGAATCAAATTGAGTCGTGCGGTTCAGTGTATGCTTCATTTTGAAGTTGAATCTGATCAGTGAATGTGATGTTGTCAACAGAAATGGAAGAAACTGTCAGGGAAAAGCCGGTAAATGGAGCCGGGGCGGGAAGCGGTGGGGATGAGCTTGATGAATTGGACTCGCTTGGAATCGACAGCAATTCTGCCTACAACGCTCTTCTATCGTCCTTGAGCGCAGGTGGTGGCAAGTATGCGGAAGTATACAGAAACAGGTACACGCTACCGCCCGTCTCCTGAAGTTCGCTAAATGATTTTCTTGGATGTTTGTATGAAAAAAAAAGATCAATAATAATAATAATGTAATAATTGTACTCCTCTCATCGTTTCCTCCTCCCGCATGATTGATCGATTCTCTCATGTCTATCTTTTTTGTCATTTCCTTCTCCCTGTTGATCATCCTGTTGTCCATCTCATTCTTCACCAGTGCTTGTTTTGTTGAGATACACGTTTTGTCGAACAAGGCAAGAAATGAACGCGCAATTGCTTTGGTTTTTGAAAGTTCCTTTTGCGCTGCTATCTTCTCCCGCTTCCGCATTTCTGTTCATGTTAAGATCTCCAGCCCGGCTCTATCTGAAGGGATAGCCCTTCGTACACGATTCTCTTCATCTGAGTGCATCACAATTTGAACCCGGGATCAGTTGATTGTAACAGTTTACTTCTGTGTGCTCTTTAGCCACATGGGCCCATGTAGATCTCTAGCCTGAGTGATGTCACTGCGCTGTGTTTTTTTATGCTTATCTCATGATGTTTTTGGCGTCAACTGACTTAATTCGTAATGGAATAGCAGCATGCGCTCGGTGTCTAGAAGATAAATTCTATGGCCAATTCGGTCGCGTTTCAGGGATTTCAGGACGAGTGTCTATCTCTCCTCCCTCCCTCTTTCTCGCCGCTTCTTCTCTTCTCTCCTCCCTCCCTCTTTCCCGCCGCTTCTTCTCTTCTCTTCTCTCTCTTTCACATCTCTCCTCTCCTTCACCTCTGTTGTCTCCATGTCTTGTGAGGAACTTGCCTGTTTGACGCTATGTATGATTGTTTGCTATGAGAGGCTATTGTCCTATCCATGCTGTGTGTGATTGATCGATTACACGTAAAGAAAAAGCAGCAGATTCCAGAGTAGGCACTTTGTGAGAGGGATGATGTGACCCATTTGCTGCCGACTTCTTTGAATCTGTGAATTATTCAACTGAATAATGTGAATTCCATTTTTCAACAAACAGCTTCTCCTGCTGGCTTTTACTGTTGTGATGACACCCATCTTCTTGATCATCTGCATTCAGAGAACGAAGAGGAAGGTAATAGTACGAGACAGGGCCTGTGTGGAGGGGTGGGTTTGCTGATTGGTTTGGGTTTGGTGATTCCAGAAACCTGGATGCAGTTTGTTCTTTCTCAGCCAGGAAAACTGAGTTGGCATGTGATTGGTCATGAACATAACTACCGTCTTCTGTCGAATAAAACGTACGACCATTATCGCTGTATCCATCAATGAGACTGGATATTGCGCAAAATGCAGCTATAATAACCGTACGTTGCGTTCTATGAGGGGGAAGACGGTAGTGGTTTGCATGTGATGTGTGGATCTAAAAAAAACATAATCAGTGGCAAGTCAAGGGATATCAGATGAAGGAATCAGCTTGATATCTGTTCAGCCCAATTCAAAGAGATCGGAAGCATCCTATAACCGTCTCTCTTTGTAGAGACGGTGTTTGACCCAAAAAAAAAAAGAAAAAGAAAAAACACCCATAAGTTGAGCTCCATCTTTATCTGCTGAAATAAAGGCGCCTTGTATGGACGATGCTTCCTCGGAAGGACAACTGTGGGCTCTTTGCGATCAGTCTTTTGAGGGGGGTTCCTTTTCGAGGATGCTTCCATCTAGAAAAGAACCCCCCTTAAAGTCGTGGCAAGGCCAACTCCAAGCTCTGGGAAATCCTCAGCAATCTCAGCACATGGTAGCAGGGAGATGGAGACATCACAGGGATCAGCATATCAGATGAGTGTTCTCTGTTGTATTATGTCCAGAAATGCACAGAAATTTCACTGGTTGAGTTTATAGTAACCTTTATATTATCGTCATCTGATTGCCGGGCTCAGCATAGGAATGCGCAGCTCCTCCAGCGGGTGATACACCCTAAACCCTAAACCACGCTAAAAGACCCTAAACCTTGACCCCTAAACCCTAAACACACTGATCTGTGCACCACTGTACCAGATGATGGCAACCACGTCATTGCACCGACGAAGTGGATGGTAGGACGATGACTTGTACTATAGATAAATGTACACTAAGGGCTTGTATTGGGACAAATGAACGTACCTCTTGGGACAAGTGAAGGCACCTTCTGTGACCTTATTTTGTATATCTGAAGACACCTCTTGGGACAAATGAAGGCACCTTCTTTTTTTGTATATCTACTGTTACTACTTTATTAAAGATACCGATAGGATGCCCTAGGGTAAATGTTCAGCGTCCATGAGGTTCCTGTACTGCTCCTGGCAGAGAGTTGAGCGAAAACTGAAGCTACTGATTCCTAAACCCTAAACCCTAAACAAATTGATGAGTTCTGGCAGGGTCATCATGTTATGTATCCTAGCATGTCATGCATAATGGTTGTTGGACATGTAATCTCGTCTAAACCACCCCTTGATGGGGGGTTAATTAACACACGCTTAGAGGAGCGAGCTGGGTCGATGCTGTACCCCGAAACCAACCACCGAGGACGTGTGAGTGCCCAAATGGCGGGCTCGGTTCTGTTCCTGCGTATGGGCTGGCTCCCATGAAAAGTGCATGTGCTGATCGTGAGTGGAATGTGGTGCTGCAGCTTGGATGTGTTTACTTGGAGAAAAAGCAGAATTGCTCCAGCTTGGATGTGTTTGCTTGGAGGAAAAGCAGCAAGTTCCATGAGCAATACCTGTGATCTCCTTTTGGTTTCAATTGACTTCTTCTTGCCTAGGCTACCAGGGGGGGTTGACCAAGCACCCGTGCAGGTTGCCCGACTGTCCGCTCGCCTGTGGTACCCGATAAAAACTCCAGGATTTTTTTCTTTCCGTATGTGGGGCTTTTCTTTGCCCACGGAAAGCAGCCGTGGTTTTAATTGACTTCCTGCCTAGGCTACAGGGGGAGCTCGACCTGGTACCCGTGCAGGTTGCCCGGCTGTCCGCTCACCGGGGGTACCTCATAAAAAACTCCAGAACTTTTCTGTTGGTGGGGCTTTTCTTTGCCCACCGAAAGCAGCATCTGGGGCTTTCTTTCCTTTTTCAGTCTTTTCGGTTTGGAGGGTTGGGCGAAGTGGGGTATAGACAGGGCTTAAAGGGGTTTAAACTTCAAAGGGGGGGTGCCTTACTGGTTGGTGTCTTTTTTTTTAAAATCTTCGATTCAGTAAGGAATTCTAAGGTCGCCATCAGCCAAAAAAGTTGTCTGCTTTGCAATTCTACGCAATACAGTTTTTCTCCCGATTCTAAGGTGACCATCAGCCAAAAGTTTCCTTGGACACCACTCGAAGGTCCGGCGCAGCTGGGCGGTCGAGCGTGTGTGCGGGCACAAAATTTGTGCCCATGGAAAAACAGCCCAGCTTATTGCATGCGTCCATCAAACACATGACGTGCTTATGCACTGCTGGCAAACAAATCATAGTCGGTGCCAGTCTAGATTTCTCCCTGATGTCTTCCCCTCTCCTCGGTCTGATGATGTGACAGGTGTAACATTGTCTTAGAGCCAGGAGAAAATGCGCATTTGTTTTGTATACCTTAGAATCTCTGAGGCAATTTGGAAGGGGTGAGGTGCACGACCCCGAGCCTGTGTCCAAAGAGTTAATTGCTGTGCTGATTCAAAATCTCCTCTCTTTTGTGTCACAGGCAGCATGGTGAGGTTTGTGCAGAGAGAGAGAGAGCTGATTCAAAATCTGTTCTCTTTTGTGTCACAGGTCGCATGATGAGGTTTGTGCACACACACACACACACACACACACACCTGTCTCTTATACACATCTAGATGTGTATAAGAGACAGGTATGAGGTCGTGTTGATTTGACTGGGCAGGAGTTGGTTGTGGTTGCGGTCCGAGACTGTCTTGATTTGGGAGGGGGAAATCGGTTTGGGAGGGGAAAATGGGTACCATGCCCGGGGCAGGTCTGAGGGTAGGTGGTGGTGGCCTTCTTGCCCAATTGGTGTCTTCTTGCCACCAGTTTTTCCAGTGGAGACTTTGGTTGTCATCTAAAGATGCGAGCTTCCTGTCAGGATCTAGCCAAGTTTGTTCAAATGTGGTTATTTGTTGACGGTTCTTTGCAACATCCGTCATGGACTGTAGAGTTTCTTTCAGCTGTTTCCATGCTTGGTGAATGTTCGATCAGATAGTGTCAATGATGTATGCTTTTGCTTGTGGGAAGCCGAACGTGTGTTCCATCCGCTCATGGGAACAGCGAGCTCTCCAGGCTGTCATCATTATTTCCAATCTGGTGTAATTGAAGAGTGTGGATTGGAAGGTGGACCAGTTGCATTGGTCGGTCGTGGGCAGGCCCAGCAATAATGTCCTGGAGACAGGTCACGACCGGGTCCTTTCTGTTTTGGGCAACAAATGGGTGAGCGGTGTGACCTAGAGGTGCTTTATAAATGCAAATTCAGATACGTAAAATTTGCGAAAACGCATGTTAGTGTGAGTATGCCCTGAGTTCAATGGGATTCGAATTGAGGGCATACTCACACTACCACGTAAAATCGCAAATTATACGTACATGAATTTGCAATTATATGGTACTGCCTGGTCACACTGCACACCAGTATACGTCACAAAACAGAAAGGACACAGTCTCGGGCTGGTCTCCAAACACGATTATACGGGCCAATAAGTCACACAGAGTGATGCATAAAACCGGCTCCCTTTTTCTGTTTTTTTTTTTCCCTTTCTTTCTTTCTTATAGGAGTCTGCCCACCAAAGCGAACGGGGCATTGTTTGAAAATAAAGCATCCTGCTGAAGCAGTGCCGGCCTCAAGGGTTTGTAGTCCTTACGCTGCAAGTGTCGGGGCGTGGAAGGCGGCACGTTAAAGGTACTATACGGGCAAGGGAGAGGGGGGGCAGGGGGGTGGGTTCAGACTTAGCAACGCATCAGCTCTGATGTATTACGTTCTTTATGGTCACGATCGCTGGCTTCTGTCCAAGAACTGAGGTAACAGGCGTCATTGCTGTGCCACGGATCAGCACATAGACTTAGGTGGCGATGCCTTCACTGTCAATCACCACGTACGGGTAGTTCGTGCTCATTTTTGTACAGTCGTAAGCCTGCCTATTACTTCCTTCAATCACCGTCTGAGAAAACGAATATAGATGGCTGTCTATAGTGGTTGCAAGTGCGCCAGGCAGTGGGGGTGCGCTGGCTGTGCAAGTCAATAGCCTCGTTGGTCCCGTCTCTGTCCGTGTTTTTTCCCTGTTCGCAGGCTCAGCAAAGTCGTTGCCACCAATTGCATCCGGAGTGTCTGCTCGAAGGTTGTGCAAGTCGTTCCTTTTTTTCCTCATTTTGCCCATACTGGGTCGCAAACAACGCTCGTATGCATTCATTAACAGGGTGCATTACGGTTGGGGGAAGCACGTTCGTGTACGGTGACAGAAAAAGTTCGAAAGAACGGCCAAATGCATTGGCGGGGATTACCGCACATGGCCACACCGCAGGCCTTTGATTGATACTGTGGGGGGGGAAAGAAGATAAAAGGAGGGGGCGGAAGTAGTGCGCAAGGAGGGCGCAATCAGGCCGAAGGTCGGGAGCTTTCGGGGGAAATGGGGGGTGGCAAAGGGGATGCCATGCGGAGAGGAGCGGAAGGCAGGGGAGTGGCATGCGCATGGGGGGGAAATGGTGGGCGGCAGGGCGGGGCTGGGATGACGAGCAGGGAGTGGCGGAGCATCGAAGTGAGAACGGGTTTGGACTATGTGGCAGGCCTGGCAGAAAAAGTCCAAACCCGTTTTGGCTTTTGCTAAAATGCACGCGTGCCCTGTGTGACCAGTCCTCGTGCCCGTATTTTGGCAAAATCGCATTCTTGGACCGTGCACTTGATAAAACGAAAACCTCAAATGTGCGCATGCCCCGGTGACCAGTCCTTGTGCCCGTATTTTGGCAAAATCGCATTCTTGGACTGTGCACTTGATAAAACGAGTTGATTTCACGTAGATTTTTACTTTTTGCTTCCAGAAAGAAATAGGTCTGAATGAAATATGCAATTGCAGAGACCTCCAGAGGTCCCCGCAAAATACATGACCCCGCGGCTCTTCAGGCCCCTGACATTTACATGCCCATTTGCGTGAAAACGCAAAATACGTGCCCTGTGTGACCCCAAAAATTTATGCCAAAAATTTACGATTATATGAAAATAGTGTGAGTATGCCCTGAGCTCTGTATTTCAGCAGTTCATCTTCATAGGTGTACCAACTGAACTAGCCCGTTGGTACTTCCCAAGTGTTTTCACCCTTAGCTGAAGATACACCCGCCAATTTTGTGCACGTTTGGTGAGAAGTGCAGCCGAGGCCCCCTCACCTGATGCAAAAGTCATCATCTTCAGGGCGACAACCAAGGCCCCAGAGAAAATGGGCCTCACCACACTACTCCCAACTTGGCCATTTTCGGGAGTGCAGCGTTGCCACACCAGCTCCCTAGTTCAACCTGTCAAATTTAAATTTGGGAGCTGTCGGAATTTGGCTCCCGAGAGCACTCCCCGAATCGCTTGGAGCCTCCCCCGCCTGTAAAAGGCCATTTTTGGGAGACCCCTCGCCGAGGCCTGTGTTTCGACCGGAGAACTCGTGCGCAGACAAGCATTCTCCTCACAGTTTCATCTCCACATGCTGGACAGTCTCTGTTCGAAGTGCGCCTCCAAGCCTCCAAATCGGAGAGCGCCCCAAGCCTCCAAATCGGAGAGCACCCCAAGTCGGGAGTCCAGAGTGGAGAAGTGCACTCCCGAATGGATTTTCGCACCTTCCGACGTTCGGGAGTACCCGAAACTTTTCTCCAAGTGGGGAGTAGTGAGGCGAGGCCCAATGTCTCCAACCCAGGTGTAGTGAAAACGTTTTCTCTACATAGAAGACGGACACAGAAAAAAGGCACCAAAAAGAGAGAACAGACAAATCACACACACCAAAAAGAAAAACACATAACAGACACACACGCACACACACCCCAAGCCCCCCAAAAATCGCGGACGATTGCTAACAAATCCATCCCTCTCCCTCCAAACCGACATCCCAAACAACAGTGTACCCCAGCCCATCATTCTGCAATTGTGAATCAAAATTTTACTACTGAAAAAAAAACAAACTGGTGAGCGTCAAACTACCGTGTTTCTTTCAGCCGCAGCACTGCTGAGAGATGAGTTAAACAGCGGACGTCCACACCCTCCTCCTCCTCCTCCTCCTCCTTTACGAGCTAGGAGCCGCCTGAGTATCTCTTCCCTCTCCTGCCGAAGCAACCGATCAACAACGTCCTCCGTCTCCCGCTTGTGCCTCAAGTAGAACTCGGCCGTCATGATCTGTCGTTGATCAACGGTCAGATCGCCATGAAAACCTTGGCGCGCAATGCGATCCTGCACGGCATGGTACATAAGGATGGCCGCCGCTACAGAAATGTTGAGGCTCTCCACGAAACCACCCATGGGAATGCCGCACCTGAAGTCGGCCATAGCCAAGGCTTCATCGCTGACTCCCAAGTGCTCGTTGCCTAAGATGATGGCGGTCGGGACCGTCCAATCTACCTGATCCAATCGTAAGGTCTTCGACTCGTCGGTCATCATGTGAGTTACCCCGATTCTGTACCCCCTGGCGCGGAGCGCGCCCAAGCATCCACGTGTGGAGTTCCACACCTCCACATCTAGCCACTTGTCTACCCCTTTGCTCACCTTCCGGTTCTTCTTGTACCTAACTTTACACTCTGGATCCGCGATTACCCCAACCGACTGAAAGCCAAAAGCTTCGGCACTTCTGAACACGGCCGCGACATTTCCAATGTCGGACAGACCCTCCACCACGGGAATCAACGAGTACGACCGGTCCTTCACCACTCTTCGAATGGTCTCCTTCCTCTCTTCCACCAAGAACGAGTCCAGAATCCGAATGATGTCCGAGCTACACAGAACTGAACCATCTCTCGTAATAAACCGGTCCACGTATGGAAACCATCCTCCTCCTCCTCCTCCTCCTGCTGCTGCTGCTGATGATGATGAAGATGAAGATTGCATTTTGGTGCCATCTGCTCTTCCTTTGTCTCGATCCTCTCCTTCTTCTTCTGCAGCAGCAGCCCTGTCGATGGCGACAACAGGCATGCTGACCTCCATTCGAGGTCCCCTCAGGACTCCACCTCCTTCTTTCACCCCTCCTTCTCCCGTTCTGACCCTGTTATTATTTCCATCACTACAAATGACGGACCCGTCACGAGCGGAGAATGTGTTCGAATCATCCTTCATCGTCGTGTCTGCGTCTTCCGCCGCCTTTCTTTTAGGCCCACCTGCAAGATTTTCTTCGCCTTCACTGCATCGTATCCTCCTTCTTCCCACCTCCTCCTCCTCACCGTTATCTTTATCGTCGTCATCGCCCTCATCATATACAGGATCTGCAACCACTCTCCCTAGCCGACTACCCCATATCGATTCCAAAGTTTCCTTCTCCTCCTTTTCTTTCTCCTGCCTATGATCACCATTATCATTTCTCTCTCCTCGCACCAGGAATGCCCTTTCCATATCCAAAGCTGGATCGAGAAGCAGCCCCTTCACTGCTGCCACCTCCGAGACATTATACTCCAGCCCGCGACGGCTGCCCTTCCCTCTCGTTGATCGTTTCATGCCGCCATCGCCACTTTCACCGTTTGCCTTCTCCGTTCTTTCCACCATAGCCGGACCTTCACCATCATCGGACGATGGAGGACATTCCCTTCCCGCATGGTGCTCACGATCAGTGGCTGCCGTACGAAGAACAGCTTGTCCGCCCCCAACACCAGTCCTGGGATTGACGATCGTGGGCCACGGGTGTCGCCGCCAAGACGGCGAAGCTGGTCCGAATTTGGGTCCATGACGTGGACCAAGCCCTACCTCACATTTCGGCGGCTCCGAGCCTCTTCCTCTTCCCGCTCTCGATGATGGTACCAGGCCGCCGCAACCACGTGGCGTTCGTCCGAATCCACCTGCGAAGGATCTTTTGTCGTTTCCTGCCCACTGACTACCTGATCCGGATCCCCATCCCGATCGGTATTCCCGACAACGGTTCCTTTCACACTGGATCAAGTTCCGTAGCCGCTCGTGAGCCAAGCTGCTCCGCTGCCATTCGAAATTAGCAAGAGGGTCGACGCCAATAAATTCGGGCACGTGGCGATCGTCAGCCAGCAGAGCCCCGTCTGCTAGAACGGAACGCCGCGCATCCTCCCGCCCGCTTGGCCGACACCATGCCGAAGATTGCTGCAAAGCGCGCCAACGCAAGATCGACGACAAGCCGTGACGTTCGTCAGGCCACAGCCTCACTGACGCCAATCCGATTCGCGCACCGGCCACCATCGTGGACAAACCTTTGATTAACTCATTCATTCATCATTGAATCTACGATTGCCACGTGTCCATCCAATCAATGATGATGATATACCGGTAGTCACAGTAGGTATGGCAACGAGCTCTCCGATCCTATTGGTAGGTTAACAATATCTGCTGGAGCATTTTCGACCTCACTGCCAACCACTATGGAAGGGACACGTGTCACTGTTACAACCCCCGCGTCATCCCAATAAATTGCAGCACCAACGCAAACGAGGCATGAGCACAACATCAGACCCCTCCCCGGACGCACTTGACCTGTCGCCAAATGGACGTCTGCGAAGGTGCATAGGGCCTCGCCGTGCGACTCACCAAATGCAAGAAGGACAAAAACTACAAAAACTACGGCGCGTGACACGTTCCAACCACGTTCGTTGGCCGCGTGCCCTGGCCCCCAGCGTTGGGCCTCGTTCGACACCACTTGAAAGTACTTCTGAGTTTCAAGGGCGCCCTAACACGGGACTTCGGATTAATTTCCCCTAACTGCTCTTCTCGTTCCACAAACACTTGAGACGGCCGCCCTTGAGATCGAAGTGCCTAAGGGCGTCTTTAGACACTCCTTACGAGTTCCTTGAGCCGTAAGGGAATTTGGCGGGGTTGTTCCGCACATCCTTGGGGACGTCCCCCGTTTCCTTGTGGCCTGCCCGCGGCCATTTTCATATGAAGATATGCGGCCGCGGCCGGGGGTGTCCGTGGTCCAGTGTCCGGTGTCCATGTGGAGACGGCGTGGACCAGTGATGTCCGACGGAAAAGGGCATGAGGCAGGCCACAAAAATAAAAACAAAAAAAGGGGACCTCTACGTTTGAAATTCAAAATTTGAAGTACAGCTGTGGTGACGACGACAACGGTCGGCTTGCAGCGCGCAGACGGTGCAGGGCTGAACTGGCCTTAGCGGCGGCGGCCCTTCAGCTCACCTCCCGGTCAGTGTACGTGCGTGCACTGGGTGTGTCCATCACCGTCGAGCTTCTCCTCCACATCGTCCGCACCGTCACACGCTGTTCCGCCAGGGGGACGACATCCACGGGAAGGCGGCAGCTTCTCGGACCTCTCCTTGGAGGGTGAGCGGGTTACATCTTTGGGGTGCGAGGATTGAGACGGCAGCGGAGAGACGTCATCCCTATGGAGGTGGTGGCGATGGAGAGCGGGGGAGAGGGCGGATGTGCGCTGTTGACACCGCTTGAGCGGCCGTGTCAACCGTTATTCTTCGTTGTCAGCAGGAGAGGGTGCTGGGACAAATGAAGGAGCAGTTGCACGCACGTAGAAGAAGGACGCTGATGCAAGCTGCAGATGACGGCCCTGACTACACGGCAACTTCGGAGGCTGTCATTGAGCGTTGTGCTACACGTTGGGTTGCAGCGTCATTCCACGAGCGGCACCGAGGTGGTGGATCAAACTCAGGATGGGGGGGACGTGGGAAGACCTTCGACAATATGACGATGCCACGGATGACTACTTCAACGAGAAGCAGCACAGCGCCGAGGAGTAGTAGAGGGACCACCAGAAGCAGCACAGCGACGAGGAGCAGCAGAGGGAGACTGTGGTACAGGTCAGCCATGAACTGCATGGTGGAGAGGGAAGCAATGAGCACACGACGGCGGAGAAGGCAAGAGTCTTATCGGACGTCCAGCATGTGACGACATGCATGGGAATACGACGCTAGTGAAGAAACCTCTTTTGTGGATGGACTGAAGGCACCGCCAGGAAAAAAAAAAAATTTCGACCGTTGATGCCAACCGAAAATGACGATACCGCCCGATGGAGGCCCACTGCCAACAGTAGCCGTTTGGGGGCGTTGGGGGACTACGCGTACGTTCCTTGAGCGCGTGAGACCACATGATGCCGGTAAAAAACAACGACGCTGTGACGCCCAAACCTCACGCTCAGCACGACTTCCTGATCGGAGTAGGATGTGGGCCTGGAAGTGCGAAAAGGGGTGTGCCAAGGATTTTTGGGAAAGTGGAGTCCCAGGTCGGAACTGAGATCTCCTGTGGCAGGGTTTTTCGGGGGCACGAGTGCAATTTGGCGGAGAGGGCGTACCGCCTCTGGTTACAAGGCAGATGGTATGTGCGGGTCGCTCAAGGCCGAGCGAGCCATTGGTTCCGGGGACGGCGGTTCGCGGGCGGGTCCCTTCGGAGTAGGTGGGGTTCCGATGAGTCAGGCTGTCGGGAGTTGCCACGTGGCGCTGGTCGTCAAGCGTTCGGGTTAGGCCTCCGGAATTCCGGGGTTCTCTGATCGCCGCGTCGTCGACAATTCCGACAGGGTGCTGGGCCAGTAGGAGGCTATGGCCGGCCACGGGACGACGCTGAGTTGATGATACGGAAGAAGAAGGCGAAAGGGAGGGAAACTGGTGGAGATAACAACAAATCCGGGAAGGGTGAAGTAGTAGGTGTGGTCCGGAGAGGGGAAATCAGAGCACCGGGGGTCGTTGGTAATGGCGCAGTGAAATTCCCGAGGACACAGTCGGTTCTCGGTTAGGCAGGGGTATCTCTGTCGGAGGAGCTCGTTTATCAAAGGGGTGAAGTAATCCGGGTCGTATGATGAGTCTGAATCCCAAGATCGTGTCATCGTGTCATCGTCGAGTTACAAGGTGTCTGAGGGCCGGTCCTTGTCGAAGGCGATCACCACGTGCAAGCACGTGCAAGCCGCGCAATCAAGTCGCGCCTACTCGTGCTTGTACATGACGATGGCTTCGTCACTAGACGCAGAATTGCCACGTTCGATCAGACAATATCCCCACAATTGCTAATTTCTTTTGAGATTTGACGAACCGATGCACAAGAGCGCGGGCAAGTGCGCAGATCAAGTCGCGTGGTGTTCACTCCGTGTATGCAAGATGCACCCAATGCAACAGCCCGATCAAGAGACCAACAAAAACGAGAGCAGAATTGCCGATTGCGCAAAGACTCTTATCCTACTTACGAGTGCATTAATCAAAAGCAAAGGCAAGGATTCCGACAGAAAGATAACTAACCAAACATTGTATCCATACATTCATTCATTCAGCAACATGCACACAGTACATCTGAGATGGAATCACAAAGAGAAGTGCGAGCAAAAATCCAAGTCCGAATTCCGATAAATAGAAAAACGGGCAAGCTGCCCGGAGCCGAAATCAAAATTTATGCACACGAGGCAGGAGGGAGAAAAGATAAAAAAAAACAGCAAAAACGTGTCCATCAACCTCAACTCTCCTTTCCTCTCTCTTCTTCTCCGATGCGGACAGTCCGTCGTCGCGCACCAACCCACGAAGTCGTCACCCCGCTTAGTCCTCCCGCACCCGTCAGGTTCGCCCGCGCCCACAGTCCGTCATGGCCCGCGTCAACCCTGCGCGTTTGGCACTAGCTCGTCGGGTCGCCCGACTCCTGCTCTACTCACCTCTTACTTCGCTCGTGTGTCGACCCTCGCTGATCGCGCAACCCCGAGCTTCCAAGAGCAGATTAAGAGAGTTAACTAATCGTGCCGCCGAAATTTATAGCGTGCATGCATGCGCGAAAAACACGGAATTACAAGGACTTAGGAGGGTCAAAGGAGGAGGGATTGCCTACGTCTGCATGGCCCGATCGCGGCGTGGGGGACGTAGCCGCTCTCCACGCACAGATCCGATCATGCAGACCGCGGCTACCAAAACAGAGTAGAAAGAAAAGAAAGAAGAGCGGGAAAGACGAAGCGCAAGAAGAAGGATACAGTTACAATGGCGCCCGCCTAAAATTACAATTACACACACGATTAAAGGCGCCAACTAATCAGAGTTCCGTTGCAGCCGCATGAAGAAGCGCGTAAACAAAAAGCACCGCGCGGCGAAGGAAATCCTAATTACAAAATTCCTAAATTCCTGTCTAATGCGAAAAAGCACAAAGCACAAGCTTCAGAAAGAAGAGTCCGAAATTCAGAGAGCCATAAAGGCTCGACAAAATTCAAAAAAGAATTAAAAGAAAATTCAAAAGGAACGAAGCAAATTCCCGCGCGATGTCCGCGCCCAAAAGATCGAAACCAAAACAAAAGAGACGACGTCAACATTTATTAGTCGTGCGCACGGCGGCGCGCCAGCCATTCGGTCAACCAATCAATCAACCGGCCGTCCTAGGACACACCCAGCTCCGAACCCAGCCATTCGAAAATAAGCGACGAAAAATACGAAAAAGCAAGGACACTGATGCAATTTCCCACCGATCCCGACCTTCCGTAATTGGCCCAACCTTCCCTGCTTAGGACCCCTCGTTGTAGCTGCGGTACAGAAAGTGGTTCGTCACAACGCCACCCGATGGAGGCCCACCGCCAACAGTAGCCGTTGGGGGACGTTGGGGGACTACGCAGACGTTGGAGGGCGGGAAGACCCATTCCCGTTATCGCGCCGCAGCCTTAGGGGGTCGGCCAAGGGAAGGTCCGATTGTTGCTGAATGGCTGGGCCCCAATTCATTCGGCATGACACAAAAGAAAAAACAAAAATCAAATACACAAAAATAAAAAAAGAAAGAAAACCAAAGAAAAAAAACTAAATCACGCCGGAGAGAGAGAGAGAGAGAGAGAGAGAGAGAGAGAGAGAGAGAGAGAGAGAGAGAGAGAGAGAGAGAGAGAGAGCTGAGAAACGGGAATGCATCTTCCCGCAAAAGCGGGAAGACCCATTCCCGTTTTTGTTTTTCAAAAGGCATGAGAGAGAGAGAGGGTTTCACGGGAAGATCCATTCCCGTTTTGTTTTTCGAAACACACGAGAGAGCAAAAGCGCGCGCGCGCGCGCGCGCGCGCGCGCGCGCG
>BFEA01000467.1:676935-690350 GCA_003427395.1 Chara braunii | reverse complement strand
AGGTGCTTCGGCCGGCTCGGTGGGGAGGTGGTGGGTAGGTGCTTTGGCCGGCGCGGTGGGGAGGTGCGAACGGGGCGGGGGGGTTGTGGTAACTCCTTTCTGCATGTACTGTCAGACTGGTGCGAGCTCCCGAAGTTCCAGGGAGCTCTGACGCTGTGTGTGTAGCAGGAAAAACAAATGAGAAAGGAAGGAAAAAAAGAGTCGTCTCTTTCTCGGTGACGATAACAATGTTCTTCGAATCGTTGAAGATTCGTTGCTGTTTACTATTCTGTTTGTGATCGTGTATGACCTTGCTGTTTGTGACCATTGCTGTTTACTATTCTGCTTTCCACAAACACTTAGAAAGACAGAAGACGCCAAGAGTTAAAACAGTGATACAGAAAGCACCAGCCATACACTAACAAAGAAAACATAGAGTCAGAGACAGAAAGAGCGAAGTGAGATTCTTCATTGGGGTTGCATCCTGACGGTGTTCGCGGGCGCAAGCTGCGCTGGCTGCACCTGCTTGTATTTTTTTTTAATTTTTTAATTTTTATTTTTTCTATTTTTGGCCCGGCCGGGCAAGTGGCCCCGGGCCACTCTGGTAGCCTAGCTGAAGAGTCGTTTGGGGGCAAAGCTTCTGTCCTCAGCAAAGATCTGAGGAAGAGGGAAGAAGAGTATGCGTAGGTGAAGGAGGCAACCGATCTGTTCAGAGAGTATCACAAATATTCAGCCGATGGTTTAAGATGAGGAGGTGCAACAAACTTGACTCCAATGCTACATCTCCCCTAGGGCATTTTCTTCATGCACACAGCTCCCCTCTTCTGAGCCGTTGGCTAGGTGCTTGCATTCCCTTCCCTTTTCCCAATCGGCCACCTGCCTCCTTTACCTACTCTTATATTCTTTTACCGTTTCTCTTACTTACTGCATTTTAGCAGCTACCAACTTCTTGTCATTCGACCGTCTGTTCAACCTGGTCGCAGTGTCGCTTTTCCCAGGCAGCATCGAGCGAATCACTTGCAATCTGGTGTTCCTTATGGGAGCCAACATAAAGGTTAAAGGTGTAATCATCTCCCTTGCAATGTGCCTACACTGATATCTCCATTGGATGTCTTACTGTCGAAGCTCGCAAATTAGAGTCCATGATCTGCAAAAGTCAGCCTATGCATCACACATTCGTTGGTTTGGCGAGATTGATTCCGGACAATTTAGAGAAGAGTCGGTAGGCGTGAATCAAAGCTGGCGACCAGCTTCCCGAGCCCACAAACAAAATTCATGATATATTAGGTCCTACCCCTCTTCCCCCTTTCCTTTTTCTACTACCTATAGCGGTTTGCATGCCTTAGCTGGCATGCGTCACCGACATGCATCATGTACTTCACTAGTTGTATGTTTTGCAACGCGATTCCAACCGTCAACGAGTCACATGAAGTCGGATCTGTGACCACGTGGTTTTGCGTGAACACAAGCATCTTTGTCATCATATAATTACGATCAGAAAAACCCGAGTGGCCTGTAGGGTACGCTGAGTTGGGACCCCCCGCTATCTGGCCTTATCGCAGGGTTTCCTCCCCCCTCCATCATTGTGTGCGCTGACCTGGGGGATGAACAGGTTATTACAAAATATACTAAAATGAGAAATAAAAGGGAAGGAACAGGGTTTCTAGCACGTACAACCATAAAGCCAGAAACTAAACCGATGCTTGAAAAAATAGAAAAAAGTATCATTGTATTTGTGAGCTATGCATCCTATGATGTTATGAACTTGTTATTAAAGTTAATTAAACCCAAGATTACGCAAGCACCGCAGGCTTGTAGAGTCTGGACAAAGAAGAAAGAAGAAAGAAAAATCAGATCGCTTGAATTCGTTCTATTTGGCATTTGACTATTCAGTGTGCTAAGTTCAAAACCAAAATTGAAAATTTGCTTATTATTATATTGCTATTTGAGATGACGACCAACTGCAGATTGTGTTTGGAAAGTGATCAAAGAATTAAGATATTGCGCAATGATACAGAGAAGATTAGCAAATGGCCCCTACGCAAGGATGACACGCATAAATCGAGAAATGGTCCAAAATTTTGGAACGGGGTGTTGTAGGGTTCTCATTTTTCATAAGTTTGATTTGTTTTCCGGTGGTCGTGAGATCGCTTCAGGATTCTGGGGGCTTCTTGCCTCTCACTGTAGGCTTCTCTGATGTAGTTATATTCATAGATCTGTGGTGGTTTGATGACAGAATGTCGCGGTTGGCTGGTGTTGGAAGTAGAGGGTGGGATATCAAGCGTCCTACTAGTGAGGCGGCTAGCTGGTAGGATGGAAATAGGGTACAGCAGCAGTGAAGATGGTGGCTCTGCTGCAGTAAGTCTTGCCGGAGTGAGGTAAGAGGATGGATGGGGGTTTCTGGGACGTTCTCTGAACTTTTGCTTACGTGAGTGGGAGAAGTAGAGGGTGAGATAACAAGCGTCCTACTAGTGAGGGGGCTTGCTGGTTGGTAGGATGGAAATAGGGTACAGCAGCAGCGGAGATGGTGGCTCTGCTGCAGTAAGTCTTGCCGGAGTGAGGTAAAGAGGATGGATGAGGCATTTCCTGAAGTCTTGCCTATTTTTTGAATTTTGCCATAGTAATTCTTAATCTGGCTCCAATTTCTCTTCGCCAAAGCCGGGTAATGGCCCCGGTACCCCAAACCTTCAAAATTGTCTTTCAGTTGCTTCTGGTGGTCTCGAGATGCTGTTATACTCATAAATCTGCGGTCAGAACGRCGCTGGTTGGTGTTGGAAGTAGATGGYGGGATATCAAGCGTCCTACCAGTGAAGGGGCTAGCTGGTAGGATGGAAATAGGGTATAGCAGCAGCAGAGATGGTGGCTCTGCTGCAGTAAGTCTTGCCGGAGTGAGGTAAAGAGGATGGATGGGGGGTTTCGAGACGTTTCCTGAAACTTGGCCTAGGTGAGTGGGAGAAGGAGGTTGGATATCAAGTGTCCTACTAGTGAGGGGGCTAGCTGGTAGGATGGTAATAGGGTACAGCAGCAGCAGAGATGGTGGCTCTGCTGCAGTAAGACTTGCCGGAGTGAGGTAATGAGGATGGAGGGGGGTCTGAGTCTGTTCCTGAAATTTTGCCTATTTTCGGTAGTTGTTTGTATCTCTTTATCTAGCTCTTAGCCAAAGCTGGGTAGTGGCCCCGGTACTGCAAATTCTATTTTTTTTTCAAAATCCTATGCAATTTTCTATATGGGACGCTGGGCCCGGTTCCCAGCACGTGTTGCTCTGCACGAATAGATTGGAGCTTTGTTCCCATTAAAAAAAAAAAAGAAAAAAAAAGGAGTAGAGTGGCCTTGTCGTCACGATCTGTTGAGATTCGGCCCTTTGTTTCAAAGGTTTCTTAAATACAAAAAAAGCAAAAAGAAAAAAAGAAAAAAGAAAAAAAAAATACAAAAAGAAAAAAAGAAAAAAGAAAAAAAGAAAAGAGAAGAAAAGATGTTTCACCAGCAAGAGTCAGCATGGCTATTTTGGAAGTGCTGTTTGAAGTATCAAAAGATTGCCTCAATGGTGTCATTCTTTGTCATGTGGGTACTAATGCTTGGAATTGGGTTGATGAGGATGTCTGTAAAGAAGACTCCTAGGTATTTTAATGCCTCGCCGTTTAAGTGATGCATTGAGATCATTGCATTTTGTTGATGTTGTTAGTACTTGTGTGTTACCATAGGAGCCATTGTTTTGCTGACTGAATTTGGCTGACTATGGCTCTTATAACCCTTGCAGACTGAGGAAGTCCTGGAGCGCTTATCAGTAAAAAGCCAGTTACAGTCTCATTGGAGAGAAATGCACAAGGAAAATGCGAAGCATGGGGATTTTGAGTCAGCTCAACAGTGCCAATTGTTTTCTTTGTGTAAGTGTCCTTTCCATGATGCGCTCTGCCTCCCTCTTTTCTATCACAAGGTTCGTTGTCTGCCTGTGCTGTGGGAGACATTTCACACTACCAGTCCAATAAGCCACCAGATAGATTTTTTTTTTTTCGTTTTCCAGTTTTTGTCTAGGCTACCAGAGTGGCCCAGGACCCAACCGGTCCGAAAAAAAAATAAAGAAATGTAAATATAAAATTTAATAAAAGTATTAAAAACTAAAAAAGTATTAAAAACTATTAAGAAGTATAGTTATTTTTTTTAGTTCATTTTTCTGCATAATATGCTGTAATATTACTATAGGCTACCAGCCGGGCCGCGCGGGTCCCGGGTGGCCAGCCCGTGCAAGGACTCCCGGCAAAAAAAAAAAAAAAAAAAAAAAAAAAAAAAAAAAAAAAAAATCCGAAAAAAAACTGTGTTATGCAGAAAAATAAACTGAACAACTTTTGCCTCAGGGTCACATCGAAATTCTTTACCATTTTTAAAATAAAAATATTTTTAAAATATTGTTTTTATTTTTATTTATTTTTATTTTTTTGGCCCGGCCGGGCAAATGACCCCGGGCCACTCTGGTAGCCTAATATATATTTTATTATTTTTTGAAAATTTTCGGATTTTTTGGGTCTTTCTTTTTTTTTTTTTGCTGGGACCCTCCCTGGCACAGCCGGACTGATCGCGTGAAGAAAGTGACCCGGACGGCCCTGCTGTAAACATTTTTAAATGATTTTTTAAATTTCCCACTGTGGGTCATATGCATTGCATGCTGAAGGAGCTTGTGTTCCTGATGTGGTGTGTGGTGGCATGAAAGCAAACCTTTTTTGTCGGGTGTTGCCTAATAACTTGAATGCCGAAAACAGGAATCCGCATCTGTGCATTATGCTGATTCACTCATAACCTGGCGTCCTAACTGGTCTGCCGGGGTCATGGGGAAGGGCCTGCCAAAAAAGAAAAGAAATCGAGAAAATCTAAAAACAGCTATGCTATACAGAATAATAAGCTGAACAACTTTTGCCTCAGGGCCACATTGAAATTCTTTGCAGAATTCAAATAAAACATGAAATTTAAGAATTTAAACTGCAAATGGGTTGAGGCTCAGTGGTTAGAGCACTGGTGCAAACTGCGGATTGTGGGATGAAGTCGCAGGGTCGAATCGCAGGTTGTGACAGTGGCAATTCAGACCAGGGCCTCTTTGCACACATGGACGGAGGGCATTGACCAACGGGGCCATTTGCACAAAAGGGTTGTGTGTTTTGGGACTCGTTTGGGGGGAAAGTGGGCTCAGTTGGGAAGGAGATGGGGAGGGAGACCAGGACACACCCACCACTCTCCTAGTAACCGAAATCGGGCGCCCTTTGTAGCAACGGGTGACAGTGGTGCATGGACTGCCTCCCGGCAGGTTGCCCTGGGGGTTTGAGCTTGCGCCTGAGTTCGGGGGTGGTGGACCCCATTCCCGGTGACTGGATAGCAACGGTCTTGGTCGAGACGATTCTGTGGGTGGTCAAGATCCTACACTTGACTGCTTCGTGTCTGCGTGTGTGAGCCCACCCCGTCAGTCAGGGACAACTCAGTGCATCGTCCCTCCTGTCGGGCCTCCCTCTTCACTGTTCCCTCTCCCGCCCAACCTTATGAAAAAATGAAATTGTTAATAACTTGATATTTTTCATTTTTTGTTTTCTTTTGGAACGTCCGGGCAAGTGGTCCTGGGCCACTCTCTGGTAGCCTATAGCTCATAACTAAGGATCTAACAACAACAGCTATAATGTAAAATGGTGGAGTCAGGACTGAACTGGACTATGTGGAAGTGCAGGAGCCAACGCTTAACAAGCGAACAACATATAACTGTTTTATTATTCTACTGTGCTCTGCTTAGCGAACAACAATGCAGCAGCTCTATTAAAGCACCAGTACACCACACATCGGCCCGCGGGTGTCAGCACGAAATCCGCAGCACTTCATGGGCCGCCAATTTTGTTTTTCAACGGCGGCCCACGCCGCGCGGCCCCTGCGACTTTTGCTTGTGGCGACAAAAAACGTTCTGCAAGGCTGGGGCCGTGTAATTGCAGTTTAAGCAGATAGTTCTGAATCCAACACTGCTGCTAGATTAGTCATAGTAAGATGCTATTCTTTTTCTGATGCTCTCTTAGAGTGTGGCTCGAGTTCCTGCTTCTTCCCTGGCGGCTGATAGACAATTAGCAAGTAACAAGTCCTGCACCTCTGTGTGTGTGTGTGTGTGTGTGTGTGTGTGTGTGTGTGTGTGTGTGTGTGTGTGTGTGTGTGTGTGTGNAGAGAGAGAGAAAGGGAGAGTGGGTGCCAGAGTGAGAACGTCATCCCTCGGAGGTGTATCAGCACCCGCGCACCAACAGCATTGAAGAAGACACGTTGGATGTGGTACCAGTTTTCTTTGAGGTGCGTGGGTGTGGAGGGAGTACATATACATAGAGAGAGAGAGAGAGAGAGAGAGAGAGAGAGAGAGAGAGAGAGAGAGAGAGAGAGAGAGAGAGAGAGAGGGCTGCAGAACCCTGTTGTTGTTCTGTGTGTTTCAAGATCTGCAGTTTGCATGTGGCTTGTATACTTCTCTCCACATCTATCCTTTCGAACGTATATTTGCTTTAAGCATTTGAATTTATTGTATCTTCATTTACCCCCAGTCCATTTTGCTCCATTGTAATTGCAAACGGAGTCGATTCCCAGGTAGAGGCTCTACTCGCTCTTCGGGGAATTTTCTCTACTTCCGTCATGTCCAATTTTGTTCAATGTATGCGGAGCATGTTTGCAACTTTGCACCCTGAAATTTGGTTTTTCTTCCAAATGCTTTTTCTGGTATGGATTTGGGTCCACCAATGTCTTTTTTTGTTTTTTGTTTTATTTTTTGTGACAACAGGCCATAGCTACCGGGACATTTTCCATAGCCGGAAACCTTGCCCTCAGGGGAGAACTGGCTCAGCTGATGAAGCAAGGATGCTGACAGATGTGTATCTCCTCCACGCGGTACGTGCAGCAATGCAAATCGGTGAGACCAGGATATGACAAGTGAATGATAGTTATTTCCAATCCAAGAGTTGGTTGAAGGCTTGAAGTAATTGAATACGTCTGCCGAATCTTGTGCCGTATAAGACAATGGCGTGCCTTCTTTTAGGTTGGCTTGCCCTTCAGGGGCATCTTGATAAAGTTACGGTTGTAGAAGCTTGATGGATTAAATCGACTGTAGGCTGTAGCTATGCCCGTAGCTATGGCCTAGTTTACATGTGCTGTCCTTGCCACACTGTTTTGTAACTGTAGGCTGTTGCAGCCAACCACTTATTATCCTGGTTCTGGCAGTTGGTGGTTTGCTGATTTCTCGCTTCTATAGATGATACAAAGATCTGGTCCAATGTTGCATACTCGTGGAACACAGTCATAAGTATGGCGCAGATTCCCAGAACCGACCAGATAATACAGAGTAGGTACAATTACAGCCGAAGACTTGATACACATGGACTGACTCAAACCTGACTCAGACTGCAATGAATCCCTCACAAACATACATCTTGGGTGTGAAAGCCCTGGCCTTGGACATGGAAGAAAAGGCCAGGGCCAGCTCTCATACACAGATGAATGGAGGGGAGGAGAGACGAAGGGAGGAGGAGAGGGAAGATGATGTCAACTCAGCGTTTCCAAAAATAGTATCTCGAAATGTCAGAAGTGGCGAAAATCCGAAACGTCGCGAATACAGAGTCTCACAGTGTCTCAGATATCGATCTCACAATGTCCAGTTACATCTCCAGAGTCCAGAGGTAGATGAAGTCAGATCCCCAAAAGTAGTTCTCCACCGACAGCCTCAATGTTGCTATCTCCAATATCATCTGAACTCGTAACCATTCCTCGTACTTGTAGTAGTCCAGTAGGAGTAATTGCGGCGTGCTGAGCCAGAGCGCTGGTGTGCTGGTGCTAGGCGGCGTGCTGAGCCAGAGCGCTGGTGCCAACCGCTGCTGCGCTAGTCCTCCTCGCCGCTCCGCTATTGTCACGCTGAGATGCAATCCCAGACTAACCTGTAGACTAACCTGCCTCCTGAGGCTGGTACCCAGCTGATATAGTGCTGGGCCGGCCTCAGTACTACTGGTGCCTTCGGGTCTGGACCGTTGATCAGCCCCAACGGTTCAGATCCGATTCTGAAATCTGAAAGTAAAGTGGCGCCTAAACTGCGCCGCCGGCCGGTCCTACCGATGGACCGGTACCTGGCCTAACCCAACTAGCCGTTGGGTCTGGTGGGGTCTAAACTAGGCCTACCAGACTCTAATCTGAACCGACGGTTCCTAGGCCTACCTGGACCTGGCTGGGACCGTCGTGACCTGATACCTAGGCCTAACCCGTGCCTACTACAGAACCGGGCCCTAACTGGGGCCTGTGTGGTATCAGCATGCCACATCCAACCTGGATCAAGATCGACGTCGCAAAAGCAAGATCAACACGATATGAGGACACACAGAACTTGATCACAACTCAAAATGACATAGACAGGTTTCTCACTATCGCGGCTATGGCTGCCAGCACAACAACGAGCAGGTAACTCTCTCTCTCTCTCTCTCTCTCTCTCTCTCTCTCTGTGTGTTACTACTACTAACTACAGCGCCCAGGCCCTATGATCACTCTCTGAATGTCCTGACTGCTCTCCCTCTCTCCCTCTCCTGCTACTATACAAACTCACGGCTATGGTGCACAGCGCCATTGATTACACTCTCGTCAGGCACTGTCAGCGTTCCAAGATCTTGGCGCCCAGCTATGCAGCAGCACTTGTGCATCTGCTAGAATCAAAGAAAAGGAGGCTCCTGACATTGGCCTCCCTTCTATGCTTGTGCCTCTGCCTCCCACTTTATTCCGGACTCTTCCTGCGAGGCCCTGCTGCGGCAGCCAGAGATTCGGTCTGTCACGGAGCTTTTCGGTGGGACTGAGGTGCAATGGGACGGGGACTGGACATGTGGCGACCCCCTACCTGCTGACTTCGAGGACCCTCTACTGCTCGTACCGGTGTTATCCTATCAGGTCTATATTTGTCGAGTACAGTATCTACCTGCAAGTTATACTTCGGCCCTGAGGTACACAAGAGAATGGGGCACAGTACTGGGGCTGTACTGCGGCAGCGCATGAATTCTTTCGATGAAATAGAGTTGGCCAGTCGCTAACCAGTGTCTTGGCGCGGAGGGTGCGGAAACCCTGGAAGCAGCTTTGAGAACCCCCTGCTTCAGAGTGTCCAGAGGTGACGACATTCTTCGTGTGGAAAAGTCAGTAATACTCAGTATTGCTTCATTTATTACTTACGTGTATGCAATGCATACGGGTATGGGACGTGTACACGTACACGTATGGGATCCTGAGCCCTGTATCCCCAAATACTTTTTTTCTGTTTTTGGAGGTTTTGTTTTCTTTCTTTACTCTGCAATATCTGGAGACATACACATGCAATAATTTGAAATGAGAAACGCATGTTCCATTACATGCAACAATGTGACATTTTTGCAATTCCAACAATACAGTGTATGTATATTATCATGTCTTCCTCTGTGGTCTGACTTTCTAAATGTGTGTGTACCAAAGGCTTATATATTGTCACATATCTGCTACGGCAGCCATAGCCAGGGGTACCCGATTGAACTTCAATCGGGTACATAACATATCTCTGAAGATATGAACTAAAAGAGTGCACTTTGTGAGACAATTTCAAACAAACGATAAAATGTACAATACAAACATGAAGAGCACACTGGAACCATTCTTTAGGCTCACATATATTGTGGAAAAGAGTATGAAATTAACATGAATCCATCCAAGTGGGAATTAGATTTACGTTTTAAATTGATTGGCGGGAAATCTAGACAAGGTGATTTTACTGGAGTTTGACGATAAGGAGAAGGGCTTGGGCCCAAAAGTATGGATGAGGAAAGGATGAAAAAAGCAGGGGTAGAGCAGAAGCACATCCTTCCTGAAAAAGGAAGTAATCAACGCTGCTGTCTCAGGATCCCTCGGCCATAACGAAGGGAAATGTTGAGTGTGATCTAATGTAAGGGACGCTGGACTCAGTTTCCAGTCTTATAAACAAAAACTATTAAGAAGTGAATTAGGGGAAAAAAAAAGGTACGGATGGGCCTAGCTCAGGTGGTACTCCCATGAATTGTTAAAATACAGAGCCGTGTTCGAATCCAGACGATGATATCCCGAGGCTGTCACCCTTTTTTTTTTTCCAAATCTTTTTATCTTTCCTCCTCTCCTTCTTCCCTTCTTTTATAAGGGACGGCCTTGACATATCATCATTGAGCTGACCGGCCCCAGGTAAGTCAGAATTTAATAATTTATGCTGTTCATCTGATCGCAGCTGGATTCGGACTTGGATCTGTATTTCAGCAGTTCATTGGCCAGTGTACCAACTGAGCTAGGCCCGTTCGTGGCTGTCACCCTTTTTACTTAAAAAAAGAGAAGAAAAAAGAGGTCCAGAAAAAAAAGACAAACTGCTGCTTCTCTGGCTCTTTAAACTGCTACGGCCATTACTTCGCCTGTTACGGTGGCCTGAACCCCCAAGAAAAGGATTTTGAGTTGACTTCCTGTGTTTGTGCATGATTATTTTTATCAGTTGAATCACATCCAGAGGACGCGTGATCGAGTCCTGAAGAACTCTGCAAAATTGAAGCAGGCATCTGAGAGTGCAGGCCCAGCGAACCGACATGGACCGAGAAAAAAGCTGCAAGCTGACACCAGCAAGATCCTCCCAGAAGAGACCATGAGGGATCAAGGATTCACAAGACCAAAGGTAATTTTACGACTGTTTGGGTGGATTTTTTAGAACTATGGATCTGTCGTGGCAGCCACCTGGCAAGGCAGGAGCCCTTCAGAGTGCTTGTTCCTTCTTGCAACCCCCACCCACTCCTGGTGAGTGATTAGCAGGGACCTCCACTTTGTGTGTTGGGGCGACCATTGTACTCAGTGGAATTGATCACCTCCACTTTATGGGAGTCACCACAAGTAGAAGATCTATCAGGATCCTTGTGGATTGGCAGGGGGGAGAGGGAGGAGGTCTCCCTCCACTTTATGGGAGTCACCACAAGTAGAAGATCTATCAGGATCCTTTTGGATGGGCATGGGGGAGAGGGAGGAGGTCTGCCTCCACTTCATGGGAGCCACCACAAGTAGAAGATCTATCATGATTCTTTTGGATGGGCAGGGGGGAGAGGGAGGAGGTCTCCCTGGTATGTATACCAGAAGTTTTGTGAAGTTGTTTGGGCGTGGAAGCCATGCGCGTGGTTCAGGAGTGAAGCAACATAAATCTCTCCAGGATTGGACACCAGAAATCGCTTTTGTGTGAATATGTGTTTTGGGGCTTGAAAGTTTTAGCGTCTCATTGACTTCCCCCCCCCCCTACATTCCTGTTTTGTTTCACTGGTCTGATGTATGCTTCGCTCCTCTGCGCGTTACAATCCTTTTACGGGTTTGAACTTTGAAGGGTTGATATCATGGTCTGATTAGAACTCTTGGTTTCCATTTTTTAGGCTAAGACTCCGCTAAGTCATGAAAATCCAGGACAGGGTATGGTTTTGAAGCACCAGCTTCTTCTGCATTCGATGAAGCGCGCGTTGTGATACAAACTGAGATTGCTCTTCTTTCTGACTATGCATACTATGAGATAGGAAATACAATGACATCATTGACATGTAATTTGTAGGTTTTGTTTGTACATTCTTCATGGGTGATAACATCAAGTAGTTTAAGCCTTCACAATAGGCGCTAGGATTTGCTGACGTGTTCATGTGCCTTCTGGTGTGGTGTGTGTGTTCTTGTGCAGGTCTTGTTTCTGCTTCCATATCGTAGCAGTGCACTTCGGCTTGTTGAGCGCCTTCTCCAGATTGTGCCTCCATCTCAAAAGGTGTGCAGCAGTGCAGAAGATATCACACCTGTCATGCCGAAGCCAGATGAAACAGTGAACCTTCTGCTTGCTGAAGCTTGATGATTGCTGTCTGCAAAGGGTTCTTTTGAAGCGGGGGTGAATATGTACCTGTATGTGTGTGTGTGTTTGTGTGTGTGTGTGTGTGTGTGTGTGTGTGTGTGCGTGTGTGTGGGTGTGCGTGTGTGTGTCCACGCGTGTGTCATTATCTTTTTGTTGATGCAGTGTCTGTGCCTCTCTGTTTCTGTTCTGTTAGTGTGTGTACCTCTCTCTTTTTCTCTGTCCTGTGTGTGGATGTTAAGGAAGAAAAAGGGCAGGTTTGCGTTTGGGATAAGAATTCTTTGAGCGGGGGAATTGAGGGTGATTTTTTGAGATTTACAGTGACTTCCTTTTTTTTTTTCCGTAACGTTAATGCTCACAGGCCACCATAGAGAATAAAGCAAGGTTTTTCAAGGAGTTTGGAGCTGAAGATGATGACGAGGAGGAAGTGGTGGATCATGGAGCTTCAAAGAAGAACTTGAAACCTGCTGCGAATGGGGGGCAGACAGAGGAGAAGGACGTGGATCTGGACACGAAGCTCATTCTGGGTGGTGCGAGGCCGTCCGATCATGCATATTTGTTTGGTGGCAATAATGACGATATTTTCAAGCTTGGAATAAAGCTGACAAGGTAAGGGATACTTCGAATGTTGCTTGCACCTCAATAACCTCTTCGCCTATTGGCCACGAGCTATGGCGGCTACTTCCATCAACCTCCTTGCTTTTAAGCCATATGGCTGGCCGCATGTTGATGCTCCCATGCACTGGTGGTCTGCTGGCGGAAAGAAGCAGCACCAGTCCGTCAGTCGTCGGTGGTTGTGGTGTAAGCGACAGTGTGAATGAGTCAGCTTGCAGTTGGTAGATGATATACACGTTTGAGTAGCCATGGCTCGCGGAACGGATAGATGTTGTGCATTCCTCAGGTGGATACAGAAAATAAAATGCAGTGGCAGGAAAAGGTTGACCATGACTGGACCTGGATGCATCTGGACGTAATGAAGGCTGGGTTGTTGATTGACTTTCTGCCTGAGGGAAATTTAACTTTGAGTCATGGTTTTCTCTCCCAGGTCCAGGCCTTGCTGTTGATTTTCTCAGGCCAGGACTTCTGGGCCTGTGGCCGTGTGGCATTCTGCGGTCAGTTGGGCCTCAGATTGGGTACCCTTCCAGGTAGTCCCATGCCCCTCTTGACTGACACTTATTCACTCTGAACTGTGCCCTTCGACATTTCTGCTCGTGTCGACTTTCAGGATTCAGGGTATAGCCTCTTTTCATTTAAGCTTGTCCAAACCCAGGTCACTTCACAGTCATCTCAATAGACTACCTTATTCCCCCGAATACAACGTACCATCATTTTCGCTGCATCCGAACTGAAATGTGAGCCAAAATAGGGTCATAACGACTGCCGTACGTTCTATTCACAGGAAGACGGTAGGACCCTGGCTGTCAGGCATGTGGGTGGAACAAGTGCATGTGCCGTATCTTCCTCTCTCCCTCTCCCTCTGCCTTTCTCTCCTCTGCTTAAGATTACCACAAGTACATTCTGTTGGGGCTTCATGTCCCCCCCCCCCCCCCCCCCCCCCCCCCCCCCCCCCCCC
>BFEA01000467.1:636105-647099 GCA_003427395.1 Chara braunii | reverse complement strand
GGGCTTCAGCAGGTTCTTTTTTTTCTTTTTTTTATCCTTGCGCAGGGGCCATGTGAAATGTGATAGGTTTCTCTTTTTTATTTTTTCTGATCATGGGAGGAAAAATTTTAATTTTCTGCAGAAGCTTATCGGCGATATGGCCACGAGTAGATCTTCACATGTTTCCATAACGTTTTTTTTTTTTTTCTTTTTCTTTTTTTTCCGGGAGTTCACATAACTTTGCACTAACTAGTGCCTTGACAAATCTTTTTTTTTTTTCTTTTTTCTTTTTTTGTAAGGGCTGGGAGGTATCGGTGATAGGGCCCAGGGAGGAGGTCTGGCAAGAGGCTTTTTTCGTATTTTTGATAAATTTTCGCTTTTTTTTGCTTGGTTGTGGGGGGAGGGGGTTGTGGGGAGTAATTTCCGAAGTATGACCGTTTTTTGTCTTTTCGTTACAGTCCATGATCTTAATCCACGGAAAGTGCTTGGCACTTGATATCTCCTCCTGGTGAGAATGTGGTGGTTATGATGACCAGATTTGTGCAACCATCTTCACCTGAATACGACGCACGGTTATTATAGCCGTATTCGGTGCAACTTCGAGTCTAGATACAGTGATAATGACCGGGCGCGTTCTATCCGGGTGAAGAGGTAGTGGTACTGCAGCACCTGTGCTTTTTCATCGGTTAACTCAAAGAGAAGTTTTCACTGGTATGAAACAAACTCAATTACTGTAGTCCCGCTCGAACCACTGATGGATGATATCCTTTCTAAGTGTGAATCTGTCATGCAGGGCGGGCTGATAATTTGATATGGCTGACGATTGGCCCTGCTCGCCGTCCTCTGTGCCTTCGTTTGTGTTGTGTGCTTTTCCTAAAGATATTCGAGCGGGTTGATTGTCAATCCATTGCAGATGCCGAGAACATGCGGTTTGAGGCGTTCACGAAACAGGTCGGTTGGTTGTGGTGTCTGTCCGGAAGATAGTCGTTGCCTTAAAGCACTAGTACCTTTGTCGGTTCGGAAAATAGTGGGCCTCGGACCTTTCAGGAGGCCGAAACGAAACGACGGCCACCGATCAGATTTATCAACGGCAGCCGCTGTCGGGCCCGGCCTCCTAAAAGTTCGGCACTAGGTGGTTTAAGTCGTCTCCCTTGTGTGTGTGAAGTCGTTTGGGTGCATGAAGCCCCGGTTGACGTGTGGGCGCGCTCTGTTTGACCTGTTTAGTGTACGAAAACATAGTGTTCCCCAATGAGATTAAGTATAAATAATAAACGTCAAATAATGAGAATTGTTAAATAAATAGTAATTTATTAGTAAACTGTAAATAGTAAATACTATAAGCGTAAATAGTAAATATTATATAGGAAATACTAAATAGTAAATAAATAATTACACAGTGTCAACTCTTAAAAGTTAAAGCCTTGACGGACTTATCATTGCATTGCTGGCTTGTGCAGACCTTCCCTTCTCTTAAAAATAAATAAAATAAATAAAATAAAATAAAATAATAATTTAATAAATACATAACGTAACATAAGTAAATAAAATAAGTAAATATGAAAGGGTGGTGGGCTCGAGGTATTATTAAATTTATTATGGAACTGAAACAGCCCCAGGTAGAATTAAGAGTGAGTGGTTTCATTCGTCTGATCTGTTCAGGATTCAAACATCCTCCTTCCCTTCTCACAAATGGGGGGTCTACGACTCGTGAGAAGGGAAGGAGGATGAATTGTACACCTACGACACCCCAGTTCAGGGGTGTAGTAGGTGTACAATTCATCCTCCTTCCCTTCTCACGAATTGTAGACCCCCGATCTTCGGCTTTCTTCTCCCCTTTCCGTTGCTTGGGCTTCTGGGAAAAGGAAGCCTGATGGTTGTAGTGCTCGTGTACGTTGTGTTTCCGTACAAATATAAACAAATTCTTTTACGAATTGGAAAATTAAAAGTCCGGAAACAGACTAAAAAGTTAAAAAGCTTTTTTTTTTTTTTTTTTTAAGGTTGAGAAAGCTGTTAAAAAGGGAAATTTGGAAATTGAAACCGATCGTGTTACTTTCAGGGAACCCCCACTCACAGCCCGCTGGAAATGTGCGCGTCCAGGGCTCCACGGTCATCAAACAAACCTTGTGATTGCTGTGTGAGGATCCAGGGCTCCACGGTCTAAGGCTGCCGCTGGAAATGTGCGCAAGCCGCCCTCACTGAAGGCGGGCCTGGAAAATTCACGTGAGACCTGAGTGAAGCCCGGCGAGGGGTCCTATGGATTAATCGCCGGGAGCCAACCCTGCTAACGGACCAGAAGGCCCAGCCTGTGATTTAGTCCACAGAGGCTAGGACCTGGATACTGACTGTACCCCGAGTGGGCTGCAGGCGCTGCTCGGTGAATGGTGGAATTTTGCTGTCTTTTTTTTTTTTTTATATAGAAATTACAGAGACTTCTGATCAGTGATCACTGTGATTCATACATTTAATTTTTTTCAAAATAAGGGCACCTTAGCTTTCAGCTTTTCACAAGTTCTTATTGTTTTTCACTAGTTTTTATTGTTTTTCTGACTTTTTCACAAGTTTTTATTGTTTTTCACAAGTTTTCATTGGTTCGAACTTCGAACTGTACTTTGGCTATCGAAACGCATTCCTGATAGTAAATTACTAAATTGTATTTAAATTTAAATATACCCATAATATCTTGTAAGTTGTAATTAATTAAATTTAGTGAATGCGAATTATTTAAGTGGAATAAACGGGCTTTTTTTTTTTTTTTTAGCTGAATTATGATTTTCTGAATCCCTAAAGGCTTGCGTGGGTGAATGACTGGTTGCTTACAGGTTTTCCCAAGGATCAAGGAATCCCTGCAGGTAAACTAATGCTCCTCTGGTATGTACTATTTAATACACTGAAGAAAAATATTGAAGAGCACCCAAATCTCTCTCCAAGTGCAAATCCAGTCAGTATTCTTTTGTCTTTTTAAAAGGGTGACGGCTTTGAGACATCATCATTGAGCTGACCGGCTGCAGACAATTCAGAAATATTTGGCTATAGGCATCTAGTTCCATCATCTGGATTTGAACTCAGGTCTGTCAGCGTCGTCCCCACATACGGGGAAGGGCCGTACGGATTTCCATACGACCGTCCATACGGCCCATCCGTACGGACTTTGGCCCCTCGTACGTGGCCGTCGGGGGGAAGGTCGGGGGAATGAGGGGCTGGGGGGGGGGCGGGTGTCGAGGAGTACACCCCCCATCGAAAGAAAAAAAAAGAGAGTCACATTTTGTTGGGAGGGAGGGAGGGAGGGAGGGAGGGGAGAGGGGGGGAGGGGAGAGAGAGAGAGAGAGAGAGAGAGAGAGAGAGAGAGAGAGAGAGAGAGAGAGAGCGAGAGAGAGAGAGAGAGAGAGATTCACATTTTGTTGGGCACACCCCTTCCCCCTCCCCCTCCCCCGTCAGTTCCTCCAGAGCATTGCCGCGGCAGGTCCGCTTGTTTTTATCAATAATAAGATGCTGGGGGAGATGGTGGTAAGATGAGGGAGGAGTGACACTGGTCCCCACTTGTGTGCATCTTCTTTTTCTTCTTCTCCCATTCTTTATTCTTAGTCTTCCTATGCATATTTCTCTTTCCAATCTCTTTCATTTCAGTTGGAATATAGCGGAATTGTCTTTCTTTGAGTTTTCCAGTGTGAGAATTCGATGATCATAAAGAACTGTTTATAACAAACTGTTTAAAACTTAGAAGTTGAGGATGGCTGTTTCTCCTGGCTGCAGTGAGGCAGAGCTGTAGGTATATGACGATTGGAGGTGTGCAGAGGTTTTCCTGGCTGCAGTTAGGTAGAGCTGTAGGTATATATGACGATCGGAGGTCTGCAGAGGAAGAGATGGTCCATACCTGCTGCCTGTCATTAGCTTGATCTCCCAGTTGGAGCTGGTTTTGCCTTTTGTTTTTAATTCAGTTTCTTATTTGTTCTCTGTGCTGAGCAGGGAGGCATTCTGGTGTTTATGAGATCGTACTTCGATTTTGTCCGCCTACGGAATTTTCTCAAATCGCAAAGTGCATCCTTCTGCTTACTTGGAGAGTGAGTACAAAACATCGCCTACTCTTTCATCAGCACTTTGTTTTAATCTTTTTTTGCTAGGAAGATTCTCACGCCCGGCTGGTCCTGCCCGGCCGGGGACCCGGGCGTGCAAAGGGGGGTGCCTTTGTGCGATTCTGTTTTTTGTGAGTTGGCTGTCAATGCGGGGGGAGGGGGGTATAATAAATTGGTTTTAAAGGAGCTAAATGGGTTTAAAGGGGGGCGCCTTTGTGTGATTCTGTTATTTTCTTTTTTATCTCCGATGCTGTGAGGAATTATAATGTGAACCCCAGCCAGAAGTCGTTTGTATTTCAATTCTACGCAACTTTTTTTTTTCCAATTTTTATTTATTTATTTTTATTTTTTTTACGCTGGGGCTTCCTGAAACGCTGCCCGGGGGTCGTGCCCGCCCGGGCACCCGGGCGTGAACCCGGGCAGAAGTTGGGTGCCCGGGTGCTCTAAAAAACAGCCTAGCTCTTTTGAGCATTTTCTTCGTGTCGCACCCCATGCCATTCATAAATGTTTACCCTTGTACAGGGATCCCCTACAATCTCAGTGATTTTTCCATAAACCGCATGTTGTGCTAGAATGAACTCTTCTCTCTCTTGATCGCTCGTCTCTTGGTATACCCCCTTTTGAATGAAATATGTTGTCAATTTGTCGTGATGAAACGGTATTCACCAATTCGTGGTAGCTGAGGCAGATCCCAGGGCTCGATCCCTAGTTCCCCAACTTACCTGTGTACAATACCTGCGTCAACTCGAAGAGTTGAACCTGCGACCTGTAGAACCGCCAGTGGTAGGTAGGTCTGTCGTAGGTCTATAGGTAGCCAGGATTCGATCCGTAGACCTGTAGATTAGAAGGCTAGCTGCAGTCCTTCTAGAAGGTTGGCAAGTGGTCAAGTGGTGCAGGCAAGTGGGCAAGTGGTGTGACTAAAGCAAGCCCATGTTGAAGACGAGGACAAGTGGCAAGGGCAAATAGTAGGACCCCAGTGCAACTGCACTGCGTCGTAGGGTAGTCGCCATGCAGTCATGGGAGAGTCTAGAAAGTACCAGTCCGGTCCAGCAAGTACCACGGGGGGGACTGTGTGCACCATGGGCCAGGGATACAGGGCAGACCAACGCAGCGCAGAAGTATAAATCAAGAGGCTGCGTCCAGCCATTCATTCATTCCTGCGGATGCCATGCGGAAGCGCTGCCTTAGCAGCTTGTGCGAGGAGGTCTGCAGCGTGCCCGAAGACGAAGTGGGCAGAGAAGTGTAGTGTAGCGATAGGTAGTGGCAGCTAGCGCTGCCATAGCTGTAGCATAGCGTGTGTGTGTGTTGCGTATGATACTGAGTGTTGCGTATCATACCTGTCTCTTATACACATCTAGATGTGTATAAGAGACAGGCGGATGCCATGCGGAAGCGCTGCCTTAGCAGCTTGTGCGAGGAGGTCTGCAGCGTGCCCGAAGACGAAGTGGGCAGAGAAGTGTAGTGTAGCGATAGGTAGTGGCAGCTAGCGCTGCCATAGCTGTAGCATAGCTGTCTCTTATACACGTCGAGATGTGTATAAGAGACAGGTGTGTGTGTGTGTGTGTGTGTGTGAGAGAGAGAGAGAGAGAGAGTGGGGTGTGTCTCTTATACACATCTAAGACAGTAGCATGTGAAGGTATTCTGGAAATGTCTGCTACTTTGAGCAGACTTCCACGGAGCCCATAACGAATGGAGGGGAAAAGGCCAAGAAGGCATCTAGATTCGAAACTGAAAATTGCCCCAAATACAGCTATAATGACCGGGCGTTTTATTCGGGTGAAGACAGTAGCATGTGAAGGTATTCTGGAAATGTCTGCTACTTTGAGCAGACTTCCACGGAGCCCATAACGAATGGAGGGGAAAAGGCCAAGAAGGCATCTAGATTCGAAACTGAAAATTGCCCCAAATACAGCTATAATGACCGGGCGTTTTATTCGGGTGAAGACAGTAGCATGTGAAGGTATTCTGGAAATGTCTGCTACTTTGAGCAGACTTCCACGGAGCCCATAACGAATGGAGGGGAAAAGGCCAAGAAGAAAATAGGAACTTGTGTTCCGCTCCTTGTACAGGTCTACCAGGTGCCAAATCAGTCCGTATATTGGCCTGGCTACTTGTTGGGTGGCAACTGGAGCACTGGTGGATAGCTATATGTCTGAGACTCTGAATAATATTTGTTGTTGTTGCTGCCGTTGTCGTTGGTGTTGGTGTTGTCATTGTTGTTGTTGTTGTTGTTGTTGTCGTTGTTGCTGTTGTTGTCTTGTCGTTGTCGCTGTTGTCGTCGTCGTTGTCGCCGTCGTTGTCGTTGTCGCTGTCGTTGTCGTTGTCGCTGTCGCTGTCGCTGTCGTTGTCGTTGTCGTTGTCGCTGTTGTTGTCGTTGTCGCTGTCGTTGTCGTCGTCGGTTGTTGTTGTTGCTGTTGTTGTTGTTGTTGTTTGATTGTTGTTGTTGGTCGTTGTTGTTGTTCTTGGTGGTGGTGGTGATGATGGTGGTGGTGGTGGTGGTTGTGGTGTTACGATCGGATAAGGGGGGGAATTTTGAAAATCCTATTAAATTAAGGAAACATCATTTGCGTACCTAGCCTTAATACAGAATGTGTTGTATAAGTGTAGAAGGCAGATTGTCGGTCCTGAACACTTTGAAAAGGCACGAGGAGGCAGTACGGCCAGTGCGTCAGATCTGTGTCTGGTTTCAAAAAAGCAGGCAGAAGCAGTTTCACAGAAAAATGTGTAGCAGTACTAGCAGCCTAGCAGATTAAAAATCGGGCTTGAGAAATTCTGAGTGGACTCAATGGAGGTGAAATAATTGTTGGGCAACACTTGTACTCTTTGCAGGTACACAAAGCGAAGTGATATCTCTCGTTCTCGATCATGGTTTTACGACGGCAGCAGGCAAATCATGCTCTATACTGAAAGAGCCCACTTCTACAACAGATTCAAGGCGAGTTTGCCACCCTTTGAAACTCCAATTGTTTGCGACGAGAACGGAAGGAGGAGGATCATAAATTTGCATTCTCATTTGCATGCCTCGGAGGTCGAACTATCTGTGGTTACTTTTCCTGTTTGCTTAAGGGGATGACCCTTCCTTGTTCCTTAAACATTTTCTCTCCTCTCCTCCTCCTCTCCTCCGCCTCTCCGCTTCCTTCCTCTTCCTTAACTGCCTTGCACTGCCTGCACTCCCCATCCTACTTAATGTTCAAATTCACCACTGCGAGGAGACGGGACATCATCTGCCAAGTCACAGAAGTCAGCTTCTCTAGTAGTGGATTGCGAGTTTCATATCAGGACGGACTTCCAGGGTCATGGGTAGGAGCCATTGCGACAGGACATGAACCCTTGATCACTCTGAACAACTCTTTCAGCTCTTGTGAAGAGCAGTGAAGTCATCAGCGTACATTACCAGGCTGAAAGATATGCAAGGAAGATGAGCAATAGCGAACTTCAGCAATCAAACAGCATCATACACATGAGACCAGATAGTCGTGACCTCGAACCAAAAGCAGAATTGCATGACGAGTTTCACCAAATAAGAGCACACCAAAAGCTCATAATTGACAATGCTGGAATATTCTCATCATCATCAACGAAGAACCAATGTTGATATCCTATCTGGCGCTCGGGCGCCCAGACTACGAATGGCAGATCCTATCTAGCCTAGACTACAATGCCGCTGATGACGTCAACAGCTTCCCAAGTACGAGCAGACCTCGGCCAATGCCGCACGCGTCAAGCACCAGGTATGTCTCTCGTATCACTCACAACCTYGTTCCCCAAMTCACAGATGCCACTTGCACCYAAGGACCACCATGCGCCCCATCCAGCATACAGCAGCGCAGCTCGGCTATGGCTGCCTGCTCCTTCCAGCTCGCCCGTGAGCGCGTGAGCCTGGCAGGCGATAGCGCAGCAGCGCTTGTGCACAAAGCAGCCAGTGCCCGAATGTCCAATGCGTGGGCAGGCCCTTCCCTATATCGAAGTGGCCTGCTGCTGCGTGCTGTGCTGCGGTACTGGGCCCCGGCCCAGAAGCTTCCGGTAGGCCCAGGGAGGCTGAGCGTCAGTCCGTAGGAAACAGGCCCAGGGCCTGAGGCGGTTACCAGCACCCAACTGCCCTCAGCCTTTGTTCGGTCCACTTTTCGTATCCGGCCCAGGCCTTGCCTCAGTTACATGCAATGAAAGGCAGCCTRGGCCTGGGTGCTTCCAACCGACTGCCGCTGCGCAACTGCCTGAATTTCCCCAGTTGCTTGGTGACCCTGAAATGGCCTGTAGGGCCTCGGCCGTGCCTGCCTTCACTTAGGGCGGCCGACTGTGTGAAAATTGGGCCCTGTAGGGCATATCGAGGCCCTATGCCTCGCAGATAACTCAGGCTTTGGCAAGCTTTCACGGAGCCCACTCACTGAGGGCATATTCACACCAGGCCCTCAAAATCACAAAATCGCAAAATGAGTGGCCAGATCGAGTCCTTCGTTTGCAAGAACACGATCTGGCCACTCATTTTGCGATGTTGCGACTTTGAGGGCCAAGTGTGAATATGCCCTTATAGCATTTAAATTGATTTAATAAATTTTAATGCGATCTCACTTGTGGTAATTTGTTCGTGAGGAGCACTTGAATGCCAGAGGCACAAGGGATGTATACATTGTATAGCATTTGTATGCTCTGGCGCGGGACAGTGTAGCTATCTACGGGGTTGGATATGATAAGACTTTGGCTTGGGATTGATGGAGCGAACTTCGGAGTTGTGAAAAGTAGGCGGTGTATGTTCTCTTATGCTGTCATTATTTAGGGGGATTGTTTGATCTGTTTTTTCCTTCTTTTTCTTTATAAAAAAAAAAAACAAGAAGAAAGTGTGAGGGTGTTTAGATATCATCATCGTTGAACTGACCGGCCGCAGGCAATTCAGAATTTCAGAATGATTTTTTTTTTCTTTCATCTGAAGGTATCGGGATTCGAACTTGAGTCTGTATTTCAGGAGTTCATGGGTGTACCAACTGACTGACCTAGGCCCGTTGGTGGTTTGATCTTTTCTCAGATACGTGGAATTCGTGAACTGGTCTTTTATTCACTCCCAGAGTTCAGCCATTACTACGCTGAGGTATGTGTGCAGCAGGTAGCAAACGCTATCCATCAGTTTTTTGAACTTTTTCCTTTACTCTTGTACTTTTTCTCTCTGTTTTTGAGGTACTGGCAGACTCTCAATATGCCACTCACACCAGAGGTTTTCTCAAAGCAGCCCAACCGATGACGTGTTTTCGTGCAGAGACATGAAGCGATGAACCCAATCCATGCAGGCACACATGGACTACCGCGCCCATGTATAGGTTCCCCTGCGAACAGACACATTTAATTCTTGTACACGCATTGTAATAACCTGGAAATTTGTAGACCGTGAAACCTGTGCTTGCTGCGGTTCTTTGTGCTTGCGGGATTCCTGCTCTCTGAGTCTGTGTTTGGTCCAAGCGCGTGCTGATATGTGTGTCCCGTGTGCTTATCCACCCGTCTGAGAACTCGTGTGTGTGTGTGTGTGTGTGTGTGTGTGTGTGTGTGTGTGTGTGTGTGTGTGTGTGTGTGTGTGTGTGACCTGATGAGTATGGTCTGTGTACTGGAATGGCCCTCGGGCCTCGTACGTCCCTCTGCTGGCATATTGTACCTGGCTCCATGACCATTCTGGGAAGCTTCAGTGCGCTTCCTTTTCCCCCGGCAAGCAGGTCGGGGGGTAGAGCTTGTAGAAGGTGCCGACCTGAAAATCAGGTAGGTAAGTCCCAGGTCTGCAGGTAGATATCAAACTGTGGTGATGTTCCTGCCAAAATGGGCAGGTGAACCGATAGCCAGAGAGGCTGAGTAGCTGGGAAGTACCTGCCGGGGAGTGCAGCAGCCGGTATTTAAGAAGAGGCAGCACTGCACTCACCCTCGTTCTTCGGTTGGAGCAAGCCGTGAGGCTGCTTGAGCTCTCACCTGGCCTGATGTGGCGCTGGGCCAGCGGAGGGAGGCGGAGCTAGCTCCCACCTTGGCTATGGTGGAAGAAGCCAAAGGCGAGAAAGGAGGAATACATGGTTATGGGAGAGGAGTGAGGAGGAAGAAGGAAGGAGGAGGAAGAAGCAGCAGGAGAAGGCTGACCTTGGCAATGGTGGACTGCATCTTCATGTCCTTGGTTGGCGCCGCACATGGAAGGCCCCTGGTTGGGGTAACGAAGGAAGACTCCGTAGGGTGATGTAGGTTGGGCGGTGGGAAGGGGCAGGGCTACGAGAGCTTTGCTTTGTCCATGTACCATCCGGGCTAGACCTGGATGCTGCCGCCAAAGCCAGACGCTCAAACCAAGTATTGGGAGGAGGTGAAGGAGGGCAAGGTGACTTCTTGTGATGCAGACAGTAAGGAGGAGATTCGCACATTGATCGTGGCTCATTCGTTTCGTTGTTATTCCCATCTTCTATATCTATATCCATACTCTTTATAAAGGGAACAGCGAGTCTCGCGTGACGCTGTCCCGAACCCGGTCTGCCTGTGTTGGGAAAGAGTCGGGGGCCCAACAGGAACTTCGTCAAATCGGAGGTTTTTTTTTTGGGCTGCTGTGCGCCGGTTCGAAGGGCGTCGCCGCCTGGTAGAAGCGTTTCGAAGCGCGGGTTTTTTTGGGCTGTTGTGTGGCGGTTCTAAGGGTGTCGCGCGGTGGACTTTTTTTTTTGTCGTGCGAGTGTGTTTTCCCGTCATTTTTTTCTGTTCAGACACGAGGTTGGCCGTTGTGCGGGCCAAAGAGAAGGTGAAGGCTATCGTCGGGTGGCGGGCGGCGGGCGGCCGTTGTGCGAGTGATTGTGCGTGTATGTGTGTGAAAAAGAGAGAGAGAGAGCGAGAGAGAGAGAAAGAGAAAGTGTGTGTGTGTGTGTGTGTGTGTCACAGAGAGAGAGAGAGAGAGAGAGAGAGAGAGAGAGAGAGAGAGAGAGAGAGAGAGAGAGAGAGAGAGAG
>BFEA01000467.1:557749-569348 GCA_003427395.1 Chara braunii | reverse complement strand
GAGAGAGAGAGAGAGAGAGAGAGAGAGAGAGAGAGAGAGAGAGAGAGAGAGAGAGAGAGAGAGGGGGGGAAGGGAGTGGGCCCAGGAGAAGAGTGGTTCATCATTTTTAAAACGTGGCTTGCATTGATCCTGACTCCTGAGGAGAGAGACAGAGGGAGTGGGGGGGTAGAGAGAAAGCGTATCGGGCTCTCTTAGCAAGAATCATCAAAGATCTGCAGCTTGGAAGCAAATCAGAAAACCATAGGATGGTAATGGGCAGATTCTTTTTTATTAGATTGGGTTTGCACAACTTTGCAGCCTCCACTTTGAAAGCCCCTCCTAAGTCCGAAACAAAGAAAGAAAAGGAGGGAAGCGGGTTCTCACCTACGCTCAGAGGAGGCATGAAAATAAATCTTCATCGCCAGCCTGCCTGGGAGATACATCCTTTCTTTTTCTTTGTTCATGAAGTCCAGTTTGTTGTCGAGGTTGGATGCCAGACATATGACAGTCGCCCTCCATAGTCGGTCATTTAATTTGGTGAAAATCCAGATGGTCTGTCTAGGTCCCTATTCCTTATGACACTCCGAGTCCTTCCAACCTTCCACTCTCACATCATTCTCAAGTTCCCTGTCACAACCCTACTGCCACAATCCTACCTCTGTGTCTACCACTCAGGATTATCACCCTCAAGTCATCTCAATGGGGGTGACCTGACCGGACAATGGTCGTAGGCACCAGACAAACATAAGCTTAGGTCCATATGCGGAACAAGGAGACTCGAGAGTTACAATCCCTGCCAGTGAATTTCCAGTCTTTTTTTTTTTTTTTTTTTTTTTTTTTTTTTTTTTTGTGAAGCCACAGTACAAATGACAAAAATTGTTCCCGTCTGAAGGCCAGTCATCATGAGGTGATATCTTTTCTTTTCTTTTCTTCTTCTTCTTCGGCTTCTTCTTTTTGTTCTTTTTTATATAACGGCGGATGCGGCATGTTTTAAAACCCTAAAAGCAAAAAAAACTTCCGCTGGCAAAGAAACCACGCCAACTCGAAATGAGCCATTGCGGTCCAAAAGTATCCGTTGGGCGTTTTCTTCTTTTTTTTGTTTCTTTTTTTTTTTGTTTCCCCCTCTGACACCACGGCCGACCCCTGTAAATACGATACCCGGTCTGACACCATGGCAGCCGGTACTTCCATTGCCTTTTCGAACTCGGTGCGGTTTTCCTTGCCGACGTGTGTTTTTTTTTCGCCCATTCGATACTCAAAGGTGACATGAACGTACTTACCCCTTTTTAAAAAAAAAGAAAGAGGTGATATCTGTTGATAAAGAGGAAGTCATGGTCACATTGAGCCTTTTTTTCTTTTTCTTGAGGGCAGCAGCCTCGCTGGCTAGAGAAAGATTAATCACTACGATAATGCTTTTTTCTTCTTCTTTTTTTCACGCATCGCTTCAGTTTCTGTGTTTTTTTTTTTTTTTTTTTTTTCCCCTTGAGGCCATTGAAGTTATGCCGAGGGTGGAAGGCATAACCATCTCGCCCGACGTAGTTGTTGCCGGGGCGGTGACCCTGTAACCTTTTGAGGGGCTATACAATTAAGAGAGGGGTCGAGTGGGGAAGACACTCTCTGTCCGTCCGAAACAGTTAGATCAGTACTGGGGCAGTTCGTGTAGCCTTGTAACCCTAGCTGGGGGGTATGAGATCTAACGATTCCTGGTACGAGGACTGAAAACTTGGTCGACGTATCCTTCATCAGTGGTGAGGGTAGGAGTTTTGATTGTTAGTGGTTCTAATTCTTGTCCTTCCTCCTTTTTGTTTTTTCATATGGAGGGAGAAAATCAGAAGCAAGGTTGGAAGTAATTTTGGGTGGGCTCGTGCAGTAGGGGAACAGTGATTCAGGGTGGTAAGTCTACTAGAAGGAAGGGGTGGGGCGACAGTGGCCGGTGCTGGGGCAGTGGCTCTGTGACCATGGAGAGGAGCTTGAGGCCATTAGAGCTATGCCGAGGGTGGAAGGCATAACCACCTCTTTCAACATAGCTGAGGCTGGGGCAGTGACCCTGTAACCCGGTGGGGGGTGAGCAGCTAAGGAAGTTGTCGAGGGAGGAAGACACTTCCTGTCCGTCAGAAGACAGTTAGTTCGGTGCTGGGGCAGTTTGTGTTGCCTTGTAACCCTAGCAAGGGGGGTGTGAGAACTGGCGACTTCTGGTACGAGGACTGAAGGCTTGAGTGGCGGTCTCTCTTCTGTAGTGAGGGTTTGACTTGGATTGGTGGTGGTTTTAGCTCTGAGTTTCGTTTCTCCATTTCTTTTTAAATTTCTTGAATTTTCTCGATTTTCTCAAATTCAGGTGAGTGGGATGAGTAGATGGTGGAATATCAAACGTCCTATTAGTGAGGAGGGCTAGCTAGTAGGATGGAATTAGGGCACAACAGCAGCGGAGATGTTGGCTCTGCTGCAGTAAGTCTTGCCGGAGGGAGGTAAAGAGGGTTGATGGCGTGTAGCTTGATGCAGTAATCTTCTTTAGTAGTTCTAATTTTTCCTAGCCATAGCCGGGTAATGGCCCCGGTATCTTAAAACTTCAAAAAATTTTCAATTCTGTATAGATTCCCATATGGGACGCTGGGCCCGGTTCCCAGCACGTGTTGCTCCCCACGAATAGATTGGAGCCTTGTTCCCATTAAAAAAAAAAAAAAAAAAAGTCAAAGAATTCAAGACTCTTCCGAGAAAATACTGTCCTTTTCTGGTTATAGGCGCACAATACTACTGATTTGTGCCTAAAGGTACGGGAATGAATGACTTTTCTTTTCTCTATAATAAAGCCAATTGTCGGCCGAGTTTCTTTGTCAGGAGGTTGATGTTGCCTGCTTAGAAGTGGATTCGCGCCGCTGACCCAAGGATTTTCAGTCCTTTGATCTAAACCAGTTGAGCTACATAGGCAACAAAATCAAACTATGGGTCTCGTTAGACACTCCTAAGAGAATCCTAAAATTTTTAGGACGAGTCCTAAAGGATTTTTAGGATTTCGTGTGGCGTCGTTACACGCAATCCTAAAAATCATCTTTTAGGATTCGTCCTAAAAGGTCTCCCGCGGCCGGTTTTCATATGCGTATACGCAGCCGAGTCGCCAATGTCCGTCCATTCCTGCCAATGTCCGTTCAATCCACGCCAACGGCTACCGTTTGTGGCCGTTGCCCACGTCGACCCGCAAAAAACCTCTGATGTCCAACCACTGACCCAACGGACCGCTTCCGCACCAGTAACTCCGTGTCGACGGTGCCATGAGCGCGACGCAACGAGTTCCGTGAAACGCGGGAATCCTAAATTTTTCAGTAGGTCGTGGGCTACTGGAAAATTTAGGACAATTTTGCCTGGGGAATCCTAAATCCTTTAGGACTCGTCCTAACGCCGTTTTCACATTTTCGATCTCAAAATTGGATTTAGAATTGCGTGCAAGCAAGAGGCAATCCTAAAAACAGGCACTTTTAGGAGTGTCTAATGAGACCTTATGTTCAATTCAGAAAGAGTAATTCATAAATTACGAAGTACGAAGACACTTTTTGGTGGTGTCTGTTCTTTGTGCTCTTGGTGTCATGGTTTCAACAACAGGTAAAGCAATCCGACTACCAGCATCGGCTTGGTCTGACATTTCAACAGTTTTTTTTTTCTTCTTCGAACCACCAGTACATCCAGCTATAGGCCACAGGCGCTTTTCGGAGGCCGTCCGCAGTCAATTGGATTTATCTACAGCGCTGGGCCTCATAAAATTTTGTAGGCGACGAGTTTTCTTTTTAGCAAGGCTGGGCCCGTGTACTGGCAGCTTAAACCACCAGTACTTGGTCCAGTTGATGTAGCTCAGTGGTTAGAGCACCGGTTGGAAATATGCATTGTGGTATGAGGTTGCGGGCTAAAAACTCAATTGCAGCCTTGCGCATGGACACCGGTAGGGCATTAGAATGACGCACGGCTGGAACACACACCCCCTTGGGCTGACGCACGGTAAGCTTATACAGACACTGCCTGCGCACCACCCAAGGGGTTGTCCATGGTGTTGTATGTTGGGTCTTGATACTGCGTGGGTTGCTTGTGGCTGTTGCTCATGGTTGTTCTGTTGATCTCCCCAGTCTGGCATATCACACACAGGGGTCGTTTGCGATTGTCGCTCAAATGGTAGAGTCTTCAGGTTACATGTCATAGATCACGGGTTCGAGTCTGGCTTGGGACTTTGGGGGGGGTTCTTGTCCAGCTTGGCCTGTCATCTCTTCAGACGAACATAGTTCCCTCTACATAGTACTGCACATATCTGGCCTTTGGGCACATATCTCGCTATACAGTTTCACAGAGCACACATAGCCTTCGGACAGACACAAAAGCATGGCCCTATGAGCTCATACAAACAAACATAGCCTCTGGCCACACACATATACACACAACTACCATACTGGGCTGGGGGGGTCTATCAGGTATATGACGGGGTCTACGCATGCATGGCTTAGCTCTAGGGTAGGGTAGGGATATACGTCGCTCCGGCTAGTCTGAGTTCTGCCTAGCCTTGGGTAAGCTAGGGGAAGGACAGTAGGATGTGTCCGTGGGCGCTGGCCTGCCGTGCTTACATAATCTTGCTGGGTAGACTCTCTGAATTGGGCCTGTAGAAGATTGCATGAGCCTGGCGTTCAAAGTTCCCGTACGGCAAGGTTCGTCCGCTTCTGCTTCCACGAGGGCTGGGAGGTTGGCCCAGCCCTGGTGCTTGTCACTGCTATCTGGTCCAATTTGCCGTCAATACTGGTAGGGTGATGGTCCTGAGTGCTGGTCACACTGAGGTAGGATAGTAGGGACAGGGGGTGTGCTGGGAGTATTAACGTGGGGATGGGTAGGATAGGTGGCCTATCCTGTCAGGACAACCATTGGCTGCCGCTACCAGCAATCACCACGTGTCTGGTCCTGGCCTCTACAACACCCTGGGCTTAAAAAAAAAAAAAAAAAAAAAACAACAACAAGCAAACACCAGTACTTGGCCCAGCTATCGATGCCGAGCCTGAATATGCCCTGCGCGCTGTTTCGCGCAGACCTGCCAGCGAAACAAAAAAGAATTGTTTTGGCTGGCGGCGTCAGCCTTTCAGGTCCGGTACCCCGGGCCTCCGAAACTTGCGGGGCATTAACGACAACGCGCCACGGCCGACATATGGGCCAAGTACTGGTGGTTTAAGGCTAATTCTGCCCAACCTATTCAATTACCTGTCGAATCTGGACAGGACGGCCTTTCAGGCCTTTTTTATTGTCATTATAGTATTACGGGGAACCCTGTAGCAGCCACATCCGTGCGCAAGCCTCCAACGAGGGAACATGCGGGAGCTGCACCCACCAGCAGGTGTGATACCTGCTACAGCAGATGGGCAATACCGGCCAGGGGTCTTCTTCGATGGGCCAGTCACTGTGCCTCCCCTCCGGTCCCCTCCCCCTATGAACATCAGCAGTCTCTGCTCAATGCCACTCAGGGGGACCAACGACATATCTCTAGGTGGACGGCATCAAGCTTGCCCAGGAAGGTACATGAGGCCGATTGGGATTGAACCCACGACCTCCTGAATGCCACTTGTGTGCCTTTTTTAAAAAAAAAAAAAAAAAAAAAGAAAGCCCTGGTTGTTGTAGAGACCGGACTCCGGACACACGGGGTTGCCGACACAGCTATTGGCTGTCCTGACATTCTCTTATTCACTGTAAGACCACCTCCTTACCCATCCTCTCGGCAATTCTCCTAGCGCACCCCTATCCCTACCATCCTACCTCAGTATTACTACTCAGGACTATCACCATGGTATTTCAGAGGGCGACTTGGACCAGACAGTAGTTCTAGGCACCGGGGCTAGGCTGGACCAAGCGCGACGCCTTGAGCCCCTCCCAGCCCCAGTTGAGGCACAGTCAAGCACGCCAGGCTCTAGTATTATGTCTGCTTCTCCTACCAACCCCCGTTCTGGCATGTGTATACTATATATGTGTCCTGGCATGTTTCTCCTTTCTACAGATGTCAGATACTGAGGCTGGACAGGGCCAAGCGCGAAGCCTTGAGCCCCAGCCAGCCCCAGTCATGTGTGTACGTGCTATCTGTGTGTTATCCATGGTTCTCAATACCGAGGCCAGGCAAGGACAAGCGCGAAGCCTTGAAAACCCCAGCCTACCCCCATTCATGTATGCCATGGTTCTAGATACTGAGGCTGGACAGGGACAAGCGCGAAGCCTTGATCCCAGCCAACCCCAGCAGTAGTGCGGACCCCCACCAAGCCCCAATTCAGTTCTGTATATATGTGTAGGGTTGTATTGTCATATGAATGGTGGGCCGGTCTGTGCAAGAAACCGCCCCAAAGTCTCTAGCCAAACTCCAACCCACACCCTGTGTTGTGTAACTACAATGCCCTATCTTATGTGCTGTGTTCTGAATTGATGCCAATGTATGGAATGCCAGAACAGGGGAGAATTTCAGAACAATCAATGGCTACGTCAAGCAACCCACGCATAGTCAAGACCCAGCATACAACAACCAGGACTACCCCTTGGGTGGTGCGCAGGCAGTGTCTGTGATAGTACCATGCGTCAGCCCAAGGGGATGTATGTCCAGCCGTGCGTCACTCTAACGCCCTGCCGGTGTCCACGCGCAAGGCTGCGGAGTTTTGAACCCGCAACCTTATACCACAGTGTGCATTTCCAACCGGTGCTCTAACCACTGAGCTACATCAACTGGACACCACTTGTGTGCCTTACTCTTTCTGCAGGCATACTCAAACCTGGATCCGACTACGCATTTTTAACAAAAATCAGAAAAGTTCCTCGAAAGCAGGCACCTCGCCTTTCGCACCGTATAATCTTTCTCGAGACCCACAGGCCCAACGTTCGTGGACTGTTATGGCGAGGGGGGCGAAAAGAGGTGGCCGTGCAAGGGACCTCTGAATTTTGGTTGGCCCATATCCGGAAAAAAAACCCATCATCGTACCATCCTGCGGGCTTTCTGGGGTCAGGCTAGGGGCTGCCCACTTTTGGGAAAGTCCCCAGGGCTTCACAGCTTGGGTCGTGACCTGCACAACAAGTCCAAGAGCGAGTGAGAGTAGAAACAGCCGTTTTGTATGTAGTACGCGTTCCCCGGATAGTTGTGGGATCTGGATTTTTCATGCTAAAAGCCCTATACTACAGACTGTCAGATCCAAGCCTCATACTGAGGAATATTTCAACTTGTCTATGGATGTAATTGAGGTCAGGTTCATCCAGGCCTTGCCATGAAATGGCCAGATCCATCCGGGAGAGTCCGAAAAGTAGATAGAAAGCTTACCTTCCTAATTAGCCAAGTTATAAGTAGACCAAACTGTAGCAGACAGATCACGGAATCTGACTATTTCGGGAACGAGTATCTGGTGCCAGTTCGATAGAGAAGTACACTTCAAAAGACCCCTCATGGGACACATTTCTGGTGCCTACGTTTACAGCAGCAGGCCCACCCCAAAAAGAAGTATTCTCCCCCTTCACGCCCCCCATCAGGACACTTTCCAATTTTAGATAGATTCTTCCTCAGGGAAAAGGATTTACTCCCCTTGCCATGCACTTCATACCCCAGTGCAACATCTTTGAGTCCCACTCCACTATTCTCCTCATGCACAAAAGACAAAATATTATAATTGACATCATTATTATTACTTTAAACCTTTTTTTTTTTTTTTTTTTTTTTTGGGGACAAAATCTCCAATCTATTCGTGGGGAGCATCACGTGCTGAGAACCGGGATCAGCGTCCCTTTGAAGTACAACTGAGAATATGGAACGCAATTGAAGTTCCGGGGCCATTACCCGGCTTCCTCTACGAAAACAATCAGACGATTAGCAAACCTGCGAAAACCTATGAGAATCAACTTTTAAGAACAACTGCAGATCTCAGAAAAAAACTGCCTATGATCTACCCAACCACAATCCAAACCTGGAAACAGAAGATCCTAACAAAAACTCCTACTGTTTACACCTCCCCTTCAACAAACAAAAAAACGTTAAATCCAAGCGTTTAGTCCTCGTACCAGAACTCAGCTGATCTCATACTCCCCTATGTCAGGGTTACAGGGCAACACAAACTTTCCCAGTACCAACCAGCCTGGTTCAGACGACAAAGAGTGCCTTCCTCCCTCGACACTCTCGATTAGCCACACGCCCCTAAGTTACGGGGGAAAACCCCCGGCATCAGCTACGTCCTCCCTCGACATAACTCCACAGACCTCTTGCTCCTCCAGGTTACAGAGGAAAAGCTCCAGCGCCGGTCTGCATCGTCCCAACTTTGTCCTTCTGACCTACTTACTTAGACAGACGCCGCTTCCCATGTTGAACCCCCTTGCTTCCTCCCATCTTCCAGCTCTCACCTCCTCCTTCCCCCCTGACCTTCTATCCACAATCTCCCTGATTATAGGCAGATCACTCCATAGTCACTCGTTTTTTTTTCTTTTTTTTTAGAACATTTGAGATCATTTAAGATACCGGGGCCATTACCCGGCTTCGACTTAGATCAGTCTGTGAATATCTAATGACCTATTAAGGAACTACTCATGTAATAGGCTGCCACAAAGGTCCTACGAATGCTCACAACCCTCAAGATCCCTAACAAGCCCTTCTAAGACTTTTCGACACAGTCTTACTCCCTGCTGAGCTCTTCCAGGCCTCACGCCCCCACCCTGTTGGGTTACAGGGCTACACAACTCGCCCCAGCTCCGACCAGTGTCGTCCCAGAGCAAACTTTGGCTGTACCTTGGGATGCCTACCCCAAAGCATCCCCAAATCTCTATCAGGTCTCACGCTCCTGCATCAGCAGGTTACAGGGTAACACCCCAACACCGGCCAACGTCGTTCTGGCATCGAACAACCGCAAATCACTGAGTATGACCGCTTCAAAACCGCCTATGATGGGTTGCTAAGAGTCTCTAGAGTCCTAAGACATTCATAAGAACCACTGACAAATTAGATAGGTAAAACCTATTCAATCCACCTACGACCACCACCATCATGGCTGTTTTCAGCGCGAACCGAAGCTCTTCTAGGCCTCATGTTCCCATCAGGTTAGGTTACAAAGTTGCACCACCTTCCTCCAGCACCGGCCAACATTGCTCCAGTTACGACCCCCGATGACCACTGAGACTGCCCCCGCACACAGCCCCCCAGAGCTCTCTACCAGGCCTCACGCCCCCACTAAGCTAGGTCACAAAGTTGCGCCACCTGGCTCCGGCTTCGGCCAGCGTTGCTCCAGCATCGGTCTTCGAAGGCCACCGAATTTTCAACCACCTTTCACAGGATCATAGATGACTTTCCATATAGCACCTATTCCAACAACCTCCTTGAGCGTGAAACCAAATGAAAAGAAATAGCAAACTAGATGATATAATTTTTCAAGACAGATCGCCCCTCCTTCCCCCTCCCCCTCCCTCCTCAGCTTTACACTTCCTCCGCCGAGGTGAGTCACCCACTCTCCCTCGTTACTGCATCCCTACCGAAGACCGTCTAAGCATTTTGGGGGACGACCATACGAGCGTCCTCCACCCATCATGGTGGACGACCACGAGGAGTTCCTCGTTTCAGACATCATTGGTGGTCGAGTCACCGACGAGAACCGTCTTGACGTCGAGTATCTCGTACGTTGGAAGGGTTACTCTGAGGAGGAGGCTACTTGGGAGCCCCTCAAGCACTTGCAGCACGCTTGCATGTTGGTGCGTGCCTATGACCGTGCTCGTCGTGCTGGGTTGACTGCTCCTCCTCAGCCCACTGACCCTCTTCCTTCTCCCTCGGTTGAGGAGACCGTTGAAGTCGAGCCTGCTCCATCTGAGGCAGACTTTCAGCAACAGCCAGATGCTTCTGAGCGTCCACAACGCACTCGTTGTCGTCCTGCTCGATACGACAATTGACTCTGACTTATCTTCCCACGTCTTTGACTTCTCAGTACTCCATCCACTCCAGTTTTGCGACTTCAGCTCGTCGACGTTGCGGCTCTTCCTCGACGACATTCCGGACTTCTCAACATGGACGTCATCGGCAGCTTCATGGACTTCGTCACGATCAGCTCTGCCAACTTCAAATGTCATCACTCTCTTACCACTTTACCCTGTACAGTACCCTGGTTGTGTCGCATGATGGTCTTCCTTCGCCGGGTTCCTCTGAGTTGGGCTCTCCCTTGGTATACGCATAGGCATCGGGACCGTAGCGTTGCCCTGGCTTCCCAGCTTACAGATCTAGCTCCGACTTCCCTCACCTTAGGAGTCATTTGCATGATTCTTTTACCCATCACTTTTTCTACCCTCTGCCGGCCCTCACGCCCTAGTTAGGCAGCATTGCATGCTTCATCTAGGTGCGCCCAGTATACCAGGCTCCCTTGTTCCCTTGCATGGTCAACCCTCCATAGCGGTCACCCCTTTAGTCGAGCATTACCCGCCCTGATGGTCTATCTGTTGGGGTCATTGATTTTGTTTGCTCCCAGTTCCCTACCCTCATTGAGCCTGATGACATCCCTGTCATTTTGTGTGGATACCCTTAGGAAGTTAGGAGTTATCGACCCCTAGGCTGCATTCGCCACCCTCAGAGACCATCCCACCGTTTGGTTCACAAAATACTTCTCCTGTGACATATGATTGTCTTGTTGTTGCTTTGTTGCTCTCAGACCGAGGCTACTACTTCTGACATTCTAGGATTTAGTTGTTTCTGCTCTTAGGACTCATACACTAGTCAGCTATTTGCAGACTGAGGTACCTGCCTCCAACATTCTAGGATTTAGTTGTCATTGCTTTCTACTTTCCTAGGATATGTACGCTAGTTAGTTGCTTATGCTTTCACCTAGGCTGTTAGCTGTTACATTGTTATTTTTGTGACATTTTCTATCCTAGGTTGCATCTAATGGACTTAGCATGGAGCTTGCTCCGCATCCTAGACTACTTAGTTTTTCATTTCTTTGGTAGAGTTTCGCTTCTTGGCAGAAGCGTGCTTGCATCTAGGCGATCCATCACAGGCCGAGGATAGTGTAGCGGACCTCTGGTTGGCCTGTGAGACCAGCCCCTTGGCCTGTTCTCACAGGCCTGTGTTGTATTCGGGGTAGTCCAGTCCAGGCCGGTACCTCTGTCGGTACCAGCCAGTCCAGTCCAGCCCCGTCAGTCCGTTGGGGTATACCCCAGCTGTTGTCTGTTTTCAGGATCATTCTACATTCGCACACTTTGGAGTACGTGCGTTGGAGTCTGGCGTGGGAGCTGTGCTGTGCCATCTCGCTCCCCTTTCTTCCTCCATCTCCATCTCTATCCCAGGCGGAGCACCACACCTGGTGGGACCGCTACACTCTACCCCCCTTTCCCCAGGAGCACGCAGTTGCCACCTAAAGCATGCCCCCCCGGCCCCTTGCCCATTTCTGCCTCCACAGGGACTGATATTGACCCATGCACCAGCCCCTGCCCCAAAACAGGGCAAGCCCCTACTCCGCCCCTACCTTCTTTGAGACATTCACCCCCCACCTTGTGATGCCCCTGCAAGATAGAGCTCCCCCCACCCCCTTCCTACCGTTTAACCCTCCGGGAACGATCCAATCGGAAATTTCTGAAAGTCATGAGGAAGAAAGGTAGATGAGTTTTTTTTTTTTTTTTAAAC
>BFEA01000467.1:530856-557658 GCA_003427395.1 Chara braunii | reverse complement strand
AAAAAAAAAAAAAAAGAAAAAAAAAAAAAGAAAGATGTGAACGGCAAACAAAGCCTTGCAGAGGAAACATCTTTTTATTTTTTTTTATTTTTTTATTTTAATGATGACAAACTGATGATGATGATGATAATGATGATGGTCGTGATGAGAATGAGACAGAATGATGTTGCTGATCATCCTAAAGAGCAGCACCAACAGCCCCGCCCCTATGATTACGACCAGCACCCTAAAGATGATGATGATGAGGATGATGGTGACGACCAACTCATCTGCTGATGTGAACGGTAAACAGTGCCTTGAAGAGCAAACATCTAATGATGACAAGTTGATGATGATGATGATGATGATGGTCGTGATGAAAATGAAGACAGAATGATGAAGCTGATCATATCATCATACTAAAGAGCGGCACCAACAGCCCCGCCCCTTTGATTACAAACTGATGATGATGATGATGCCCCTTTGATTACAAACTGATGATGATGATGATGATGATGGCATTGACAACGCGCAGCGCCCTGTGATGACAACATGATGATGATGGTGCTGATGACGAGCACCTTTGATGATAACCTAATGATGATGATGATAATGATGATGATGATAGGGATGAGCAGCGCCCTATGATGACAAACTTCACCAACCGCGCCCTTATGATGATGAACTATTAATGATGGTATTACAACATTGAGTGACGAGCAGCACCCCTGATGATGTTAATGATGATGATATTAGTGCTAAACAGAAGTTAAGACCTATGCCTTGATGAAGATGACGAGCAGAGCCCTGATGATGATGGTGGTGATAACGAGCAGCACCCTAATGATGATGATGAAACATTACCATAATGATGAAGTTGAACCACGCCCTGTTGATGATGATGATGATGATGATGATGACGAGCAGCACCCTGATGATGATGACGAACCATGATACCCAAAGGACATAGGCCCAACCACCGACTCTAGCTCCTAATCAAAATAGAGACGTGGCAGCAACCTCATGCGGTCCCTCTCGTCGCACTTCAGGTTACCTAAGGCTTACTCCGCTGAACTCCACAGGCCTCAACAAAGTCGACACCTCACAGGCCCTATGCCACGGGCAAAACCGCAGCGGCAATGGAGTAACAACACGGAACTCCCAGAAGGCCTCCGGGAGTTAGTCTATCCTCCCTATCAACCTGTGATACGGTATAGACAAGCACCTTCGCTCCCCGCGTGTGCGCAAAACGCCTGGTCCGTCGAAGAACATCACCATACTCCACCATCACCCGAACCACCAATTAAGCAGCAGCCGTAGGCTCGACGCCCAGCCCAGCAACTCCTCCATACCCCACCAGCTCCTCTGTCATGCCATCGACATGCGCTACTTCGCCCGTGTGAAAGCGCCACAGCGAAACCGGTTCGAGTCAGGCGCACTCCTGCTCCGCCGCCTCGCTCCGCCGCCATGGTTGGTACCGGGGCGCAGCGCTCCTGGTAGCGCTGCGCCCCGCACCGACGGAAATCTGAAAACTACGCTATATTCTTCTCCAAAATCTTTCGTCAGCTTTCAAATTCTTTCAATCCTTCTTCACTACCTACCTGCCACTACTCCTAAGGCTTACTTGTACAGGGGACCCCTGCGAACATAGCTTTGTTGTCTCCCTCCAGCCATCAGAAGGGATGCATGTTGCCCTTAGTGCCAACCAGCGGTGATAGTCTGCTTGATACCTCTGATCGGTATTAGTAGGGTCCTTGGTGTGTGGTGTGTGGGAGAGTGTTGGCCTTAGACACTGGTGTTATTCGGTTGGGGTTGGGGGACGATGAAAAGCGAGGTGCAGCTACTGGCAAAATGCTCGGTCTTTCGATTAACGGGAACCCCACTGACGGCCCCAACCCCTCCTTGACCACCACTGTTGGGGCGGCGAAAGACAAGAATTCTGGCAGTTTATTTTTTCATTTTCTAGCGAAAGATTCATTCTCATTTTGCACATTTGGTGAGTAGTGGAGCCAGGCCCTTTGTTTGCTCTGCCTGCAACTCACCTACTCTGCTTATCAAGTCCCAGTGCAACATCTTTGTTTTTTTGAGGTAACAAGGGCCCAGTCACGAGAGCAGTTTGTAATTGCATTTCAAACTGCCTTTTAGCAGTTCAGTAAGGGCCCGAGTTTCAAAAGCAACTGAAACTCAGGCTGGCCTTTTTTAGCAGTTCAGTCAGGCACGTGGCCCCCCTGATGGGGGAGGGGGGAAGGGGGGGGGGAGAGGGAAGTGCAGCATCTTTTTTGTTTGCTCTGCTTGCAAGTCACCTCTGCTGGTCTTCAAATCACATTCCTTTTGTGTTCTTCGTCCTGTCTTTTCTGCTTCCACCCTATCACCACACTTGCTGCTTCCTTGTGTCCAGTCTGAGGGGACTCGCATATTCCGACTGAATCTAGCCAAAATAGAGGTTAGATACGCTCGGGAAAGTTCCAGTCTGAACATGCCTGTCAGTTCAGCAACATGTTCCTCTGGTAGAAATCAAAGTGCCTTCATGTGGCAGTTACTTCCTCCCTGATGAACAGGACACTGCTTGCATGCCCTGACAATGCCCCTCAGGCTGGCCACATCACTTGCCAGATGCCAACATTCTGAATGCATCAGGACCGCCAAGATGTTCAGATTCATTAAGAATTGATGTTGGTGAGTGGTGCAGCAATACCCACTACCGTCTTCACCCGAGTTATAGTCGTATTGGGTGCACTTTTCAGTCCAGATACAGCTATAATAACCGGGCCTTCTATTCGGGTGAAGACGGTAGCTTCGCCTGCACATGTGTGCGGGTTCCTTGAGTACGAGGAATTCAACCGAATCCAAGCGGAGCTGTTATCAGGCACTCAGACTACCTTCTTCCCCTGAACACAACACGCCCTTATTATGTTTGCATCGAACCGGAAAGATCACTTATATACATTCAGAATGAGGGACCCCGTGCATTGTGTTCCGGGAAGACTGTAAGGGCTCTCAATCGAGTAGAACATAGCTGTGATCAGGCACACCTAAGAAAGACTGGTGCAAGTGTGGGTTAGTCCTTCTTCACGAAGAGGGGGTGGAGTACCCCCTCAGCTGCTGCAGTTTTAGTAATTGCCCATTTGGCCCCTCCCCTCCTTCCATTTGCCAGCAGGGACGAACTCGGGTTCTTTTTTCTTTTTTTTATAAAACTAATCTATATTCTTCTCTCAATCTTTTTTTTTTTTTTTTTTTAATTATAGAAAATTATCCCTCACAGGTGATAGTGATGCTGGTACGAGCAGACACCACTATCACCTTAGGGGAGGCTCCATCTATTGGCGGGGAGCTTCACCTGCTGGAAACTGGGTCCAGCGTCCCTTTTTTTTTTTTTTTTAATTATTATTATGGGAACAATGCTCCAATCTATTCGTGGGGAGCCGCAAGTGCTGGGAACCGGGCCCAGCGTCCCATTTGAAACAGGTCCAGCGTCCCCTTAACATCAGGTAACCCAAATTTGTTGGAGGGAAATGAATCAGGAAGATGAACCAGGGACCTGTCAGCATTGATTGCCCTGGAGCTCAGGGGATTGACTGCACAGGTTGTGGCATGTATTGTGACTTATTGACTTCTGCCTATGACATTCCAGGGTTCTGCTCAAGCAGGCACAGGAGAGGGGTTTGTGACGAACGAATTTCTGTTCGGTGCGATTTTCTGCGCGATGACAATGAGGGGTCCTGAGATGGGAAAGTTGGGCCAATTACGGGAGATCGGGATCGAAGGGAAATTGCATCGGTGTCCTCGCTTCTTCGTCTTTTTGTGTCGCTTCTTTTCGGATGGCTGGGTTCAGGGTTGGGCAAGTCCCGAGATGGCCGATTGAGTGGCTGTCGCGCCGACAAAGGCGCGAATAATAATGTTTTGACGTCGCTTCTTTCTTGTTCTGTTGTCAGGATTTAGACGCGGAGGTCGCGCAGGAATTTTTGCTTCGTTCTTTTTGAATTTTCCTTTTTTGGATCTTGTCGAGCCCTGGTGGCTCTCGGAATTTCGGACTTTCTTTTTGGAATTTGCGTTTTTCTTTTTGCATTAGCTAGGAATTTAGGAATTTAGGAATTTAGGATTTTTTTTGCCGCACGCTGCCTTGTTGATCGCGTGCTTCTTTTTGCGGCTGCAGCGGATTTCTGATTAGTCGGCGCCCTTAATCTTGCGTGTAACCGTAATTTTTGGGCAGGGCGCCCTTGTAACTGTATCTTTCTTCTTGAGCTTCGTCTTTCCCACCCTCTCTCTTCCTTGTTGTGTCTATCTGGCCCACGGGCTGCATGATCGGGTCGATGCGTGGAGAGTGGCTACGTCCCCCACGCTGTGGTCTGGCCATGCAGAACATAGGCAATCCCTTCCCTTCCCTCTTCCTAAGTCCTTGCAATTCCGTGTTCTTCCCGCATGCATGCACTCTATAAATTCCGGCTGCGCGATTAGATAGCTCCCTTAACCAGTTGTTGGAAGCTCGGGGTAGCGCGATCAGTGAGGGTCGGCTCACGAGCGAAGTAAGAGGTAAGTTGAAGTGGGAGTCGGGCGACTCGACGAGCTGGTGCCGAATGCGCGGGGTTGATGCGTGGGGCTACGACGAACTGTAGCGCGCGGGCGAACCTGACGGGTGCAGGAGGACTAAGCGGGGTGACGACTTCGTGGGTTGGTGCGTGACGACGGACTGTCCGCATCAGAGAGAGAGAGAAAAAAAAAGAGAGTTGAGGTTGATGGACGTGGATTTGCAATTTTCTTTGTCTTTTTCTTTAGTTTTGTATATAAGTTTTGATTTCGGCTCGAGCGATTCACTCTCATTTCCCTTTGGCATCTTTGTTTTAATATTGGTCCCTATATGATGTCCCATTCTGTCTCGGTCCTCCCTCTTTTGTGTGTATGGGGTGAACTGGATTGGATGGAATGATATGTTTGTCGTTTTTGCCTAGTCATCATCATTGCTTGTCACTTTGATCCGCTTTTGGTATGGTAGGAGTTCTGATGTTGTTGCGATGTCTGATGTGTAATGACACCGTGCATGCTCGAAAATGATTGCTTGTAGGATCACTGAGTGATTAGATGATTGGGTAGTTGTCCATGACTGCATCGCCCGGTTGTTAGCGGATGTCCCGAAGGACTGCTCGTCTCGTGAACTCCTCGGCGGCCTTTCGGAGTTTGCGCAACCATAATACCACCTGCCCTCATCGCGTCGACCCGGCCCATATCTTAGGTTCTATGCGCACCGACCTGGTGCGGGGCTATGCAAATCTTCTCGATATCCCCGCCCCTCTCTTTTCGCAGCACACAATCACTGGGCGGATCCGGCCACCGGATAGTTCGGTGTACCCGGCGCGGCTCGCGTCCGGGTTCATTCTCAGATATTTCGCCCATCCCCCCCCCCCTCGCGCCGAGGCCGCACGGATCTCCCTTGCGCAGCTCCAATATTAACAGGCGTCTCGAAGGACTTAGGCCGGGGCAATTCCCCCGTGGCTTCTTAACCCCGTGCGACTACAGTCACACCCTACCTCGGCGCACGGACCTGGCCCTGTCATCGTCCGGGTTTATCCCCGGGTTATGTCACCCCGCCCAATGTCCTACGGATCTCCACGATCCGATCCTCTTGTCGCGGATGCTCCGTTTTTTTTTTCCAACCTGGGCAGGGCCCTGCCACCTCTCAGCACTCGGGCCGCCTCCGGTTCTTGCCGCGCCTCGTCAGCGCTGGGCATGGACTGTGGGCACACGCACACTACCACTCCCCGTATGCACCTGCCCTGTCTCACGTCCCGGTTCAATCCCGGGTTTACACATGCCAGCCTAGCGCGGGGCCATACAAGTCTTCCTCTTTTCGCCCCAGATCCAGCTGATGCCCCAAGTGGCGTCACCTCGAATCAAGGCCCCACTCGCCCTCCCCTTTCTTTTTTGCATGTACCCAACGCGGTTTGCGTCTGGGTTCGTTGCCAACTTATTCAGTTATTTAGCCGGACGACCTCCCCCATCTTCCGTTCTCTCCAGCTGTCGCGCCGGCAAGTGTGCCGATCGCTACAAACTCAAGAACAACAAAACAACCAAAGAAAAAGCGGGCAAGGGAATAGGGAGAACACAAAAACAGACCGAATCTAATCTAAACAACCCCCCCCCCCCCCCCCGCTTTTCTTTCACGCGTGCACCTGGTCCGACTCGCGTCCGGAGTCATTCCCGGACTCCTCGTGCCAATTCGATTGTTTCTAAGGCCTGCCCCACAATTACCACCCACCCCCATGCACGGGGGTCAGAACAACAGTATAGGTCGGTACAAGATCTCGCCAACGGGGGCGATACCGCCCGAAACTTTTAGGCCGCGCACAGACCCCACTGGCGCTCCCTTAATCCCACAATGCGGGCCCGCGATCCACCCCCGCATCAAATCAAAAGGGGGATAGTCCCGCGGGACCCTCAACCCCTTTTTCTTCTCGCCGCTCCATCGCTCCCATGCTGTCGTCGGTTGGCCTCGTTCCCCATACCTCCGCCGCAGTAGTCCGTTGTCATAACCAATAGGGCTAAGCCCAAGCCTGGTACCAGCAGGCGCGGTCTCCCATACAAAGTGGTGCCGCGCTGCGTTTCCAGGCCAGGATACCGCCCGGCCACCCCTTCGGCCCACAATTGTACCCATGGCCCCTAGGTGCCCCGCCGGCCTACCAGCCCGCGTCGTGGCCGTCCCATATGCCTACCGGCACGCCAATCCTACCATCGGTCGCGCGCGCCGACCAAAAGTGGACCTTCATCCCCTAATCAATCTCATAGCTTTAGTATGGGTCGGCTGGCTACCCCGGCCGCCCACTCAATCAGAAAAATCACACGCGCGCCTTAAAATTGTGCGCCCACGTACCCCCTACCAGGACAAGGCAGACCCTTGCCTACGTGCGGGCGACCCTCACACTTCCCCGCACGGGCACTCAAGATCCAAGTTAACCAAGCCTTTCCGTCACTTGCAAAAACCAGGGCGGATACCCTTGTAAGGGTATTCGCGCCGACAGCTTACCGGACCATATTAAGCGACGTCCCCGTCACGTCCCAGATCAAAAAGTTATAGACTCCCTCATATTCCAAATGCTGACGAGGTCAGAACCAATCCGATTAGCTATTAGACTCAGGGTCGAGGCCTCCATCAAACAGTGCCAACACAACTATATGCTGCCAGGGTTTCAACCTGGGTCTCCATTGTCCTGACACCAGGACGCCGGTGTATTACGCGTCAATACTACAGCATAAGTTCCAAAGGCCCTCAAACCACCCTCTTCCCCTTTGTCCTAGACAATCGCCGGCCTCTCGTTAGGTGTCCTAGTTAGCCTCTTTCTCGTAAGACAGAGCCGTAACTAGGGACGCGGGTTTTGAATGAGACCTGTGAAGGCATTCTTGCCTTCGTTCAACAATTTTCTCACCATCAAGCAAATGCATATATATAACTTATAGCCTCTCTCGTCCCTTTCTGCAGTCTAGTACAGAAACGCCAGATCTTCATCTGAACCCACCATAGCCTGGATGATCGGGCCAGGTCTACGGCCCACCGTATTGTTACCTTAGCAGCAGTATCCTCCCATTGGTTATACAACGGTAGGTATGCCCCCGATAATCAATTAATCAGGGCTTCCAAAATACTCAACTCTTATCCCGTAAGGTAATTTTCCTGGGGCGGGCAACTCCCCTTAAACTCTCACCTTGCGGGCGCAGCCAGGTTGTGCCGGCTAACAGCCATCCACTAGGGGTTGCGCCCATGTCGCACTAAACTTTACAGTTAGCTTGGTATTCCTTTTAAATATGTCTCAGAATTAGCACAGGTGGCCAGGCGGGGCATCACAAACAATTCACAGGCCGCTGCAGGACTACGCAGGGGTCTGAAGGCATTTACCGGCTCTCCCGTAGTAAGCACGACACCCTTCGCTCAATCACAAACAACCTCTCCGCCGGATCCACCAGGTCGCGGCTCTTGACTTGATTAGAGCCAGCAGTCGCCCATCTTGAGGCATCTCTCGCCCTTTTCAAACATCTCGACCAAACATGGTTCCCTCCCGTCAGACGTCATCAACACAAACAATACTTTCCATACCACTCAACTTATATCCACCCTTACTTGGTAAGGGGTGCTTCTCATAAAAGATTTCACGGTCATCCCCTTTTTGTATGGGATGACTCCTCACACGACTTCTTCCAAAAATCATGAAGGGGCCTCCATGCCATATAACTCCCACTCTCGAGAACCATGAAGGGGGTTTTAATCATCAAACAACTCAAACTGAGGGACCATCTTCTGGGTCCTTATACGATTTAGGCAACGATGTTTAGTATGATCAAACATGCAAATTCCTAAATTCATAAATCCCGTAGGATTCTCACAGTTTTCACAAACAGGCTGCACTTCCCCTTCTTATACCCTGCCCTCTCGTCCGCTTGCAGCAGACCGCACGAGTATAGCGGAGGGTAGACAGCTTTACAATTTACACAATCATGCCCATGAGATGCCTCCTGTACATCTCTCACACAAAGCCAAACATTCATCGAGATAAATCCACACATGTGAGAGCGATAGTGATCGTCACAAGACAAGTCCCATAGGATCTCAACTCATAATACACTTAGGGAGTAGAATGCCTCCCCCAACAATCGAACACAAGCACTCAACTCAATACCCCTCCTGTCTGAGTAGGACTCATAACCCCTCTGTACACTCATCAAATACACTCGGGAACATAACATCCGCCTAATCATCCACAAAATACCTAGTCCCTGTCCTCCCCTACTGAGAAAACTCACACCCCGAGTGCTATAAACTCCCAGATCCCACCCAGAGCAGCAATAGCTTTTGAATCACAAAGCCAAATGTAACTAAATGGTCTCATATATCACACAACTGAGTTCTACCCCTGGGCCGTAGCCCACGAAGAAACTCAGGAGGAAACAAATGAACAAGAGTCAAACGCATATGTACAATCGGATAGAAACTCATCCCACCACTCCTACACACACACACATCTAGGGCCCGCTCGACTGACTCAAAATATGTACACCCCTAACCCCGCCCTATGTGTGTCAAGGATCTCTAGTCCCACCAATATATAGACAGACCGGTCCCTACTTACACAGTTCCTCCTGGTTCTGCCTATACAACTGAGCCCTGCCCCCATCTGGAGCTCGCTCCACTATCCTGCCCTGTCTGTCATAGAACTTGTTATCGACCTCCGCAACTCGCCCCTCGGCCTTATCCTCAAGGAGCTCTGGACAGTCCGCCGCTCTATGTCCTCCCTCCTTGCACCAAAAACAGGAGGTATCGTGCCACCTGGCARTCTTCTTCTTTCTCCCCTGCAAACTCGATGCCGAAGGCGTCCCCATGGTCTCAGTAGTCACCTCATGACACGAGGGCAACCCCACATGGCCCTGAGGTCTAGGCTCCATAACCTCAACACCCTCACCCCCTCGTGCAACCGCACTCCCTGGCCCTCGCTCTGGCGTTTCCAACTCTCGGGGTCCCTCCTCATGCGCCCTCTCGGTCATCATCGCCTCATCCCTACATACTCCTGACGGCTGAGAGCCCCCCATAGCGGCGGGGTCACTCATGACCTCCTGCTGCTGTTGCCGTCGCGAGTCTGGCCCTCCTGAGTCGGTCCCCGTGGCCCAGGAGCCCAGCTCCGCCCTCAACTCTCCCAACCTCGGGGCATGCTCTGGAGCCTGGAGTCCCTGAGGCCCCTCCTGTGGACTCCTGTGGAGTGCCTATCCCCATGGCTGCCGCCAGCTCATACAAGCGCGAACCTCTCCTCTCCGTGGACATAGCCATAAGTGACTCCTGCGCGCCACTCTCCTCCTCGATTGCGTCCAAGGGCGCCTCCTCCATCGGCTCGGCCTGACGAGGGGCCTCCACTACTACTCCCTGATTCGACGACGCCTGCATCCCACGGCCCTGGCTATCAGCACCGGCTGGCCCCGCCTGGCTAGCCTCCCAGGCTGCTGAGAGCCTATCCATAGCGGCCGCCATCTCCCAAATCTCCTCTCCCACTCAACCTCTCTGGCCTAGCTCCTCACCCTCTCCTCGGCAAGCTGAGTAGTCAGGTGCTCTACCTCCAACTCCTTAACCCTGAGCTCATTGCTGAGCAGATTATACCACTGGAAAGATGTGACTGTCGTCTCACATACCCTCCGATCCATGCGCTCAATCGCCTGCCTGGTCGCGGAGAACCCTAAGTCCCCCATCTCTCTCAACTCMCTCGTCTCCCCGCCCGCCTGTCCTGCCTCTCGTGACCTCTGGCGGGCCGCATCCCTCTGGTTCTCATATCTAACCCACAACTCGTCGATCCTCTGCTCGCTCGTCTTGGGCTCAACCGGCGGTGTCGGCTCTATCCCTTTCGCCTCCATCTCAGCCTGTCTCGCGTGTATCTCATCCAGGCGGACCCGGACTCGAGCGGACTTCTTTTCTTGGGTCTCTCTTGGGGCTCCTCTCACTTGCGGCCTCTCGCCCTCTGGAGTTGATGCCTCAATACCCATCCCCTCACTCATGCATGGCACTACTGGCGGTAACTCTACTGGAACGGGCTCCTCGATAACTGGGCTCTTGGTCGCGTGCGTGGCCGATGGCAAGTCACCAGGCGCCTCCATCCTCGCTCTCTCACACACACCCTGGTCCTCCGCCTCTGCCTCCTGCTCAGGTATAGCGGTGGCCTCCGGGGGAGACCCCGGGATCTCCTCACTGCCTGGCTCAGGAATCCCCTCTGGCCATAAACGGTGTGCTGGCTTTGGAGCTGGGGAGCATGGAGGGGTATCATCCCCAACCGTGATCACCTCTCTGCCCTGAGGTCGTACCAGATCCGGCCGCTCGGTTGCCATCTCAGGATCCTGCGGCTCCTCTCGGTCTCGCATGTCTGTCTCCATCTCAAGGTCGAGGGGCTCCTCCAATGGCACGTAGCACGCCGGCTCAACTGAGCCCTCTCCCAGGCGTGAGGCCTCCCATTGGGATACATTGAGATGCATCGCTAAGCTTCGGAATGGCGTCTCTGTTGGTATGTCCAGCTCCTGCATTGATGGCAATGGCGAGGGCGACCTCAACTCCTAGCTCGTAATCCACCGAAACTCAACCTCTCGGAGGCCACAAGCAGGGAACGACTCCCTTGCCAATGCAGGCCCTACGGGCTCATCCTCCCGCTGGGCCGGGGCTCCCCTTCCCTCTCTGGCCAGCCCCGCCTCTCTCGGTGCCGGTTCCCTTGGCCTTTTTCTTCGCCGTCGCCTCTCAACCCTGGGCCCGTGCCTCTCGTGCTGTGGCCGTCCGAACGCCCTCCTAAGCTGGGCCTGACAGTCCTCCCAGTCTTGAGCCCTCTCCTGAATCTGCTTGACCGCCTGCTTCTCTGCCTACCTCGTCCAGATAAGTAGGACCTGCATCCCCCTGCGCAACCCCCAGACTCAACATGTAGTGCTCATATGCGGGGATGAACTCATCTGCGTTTCCCTCCTCCAATCGAATGGGCATGTCATCACGCCCCCTAGGGGAAGCTCTCAACCTCTRCATCCCGGCCTCCACATCTGGCCAAGTCAGGGCCTCCTCGCGTATCTGAGCGACAGGCTCCTCGAACCGCCCTATACCCCTCAATTGGTGAATCCTCTCTGCCAATAACCACCCTCTCTGTGCCGCATGGTCCCGATATACGTCCAAGAAGAGCTCAATGTTGTCGTCATCGAACTCGGGCGTAGGCTCCCTCCTAGGCGGCTCATGCTGCTCGCCYCTTCCCTCCATCCTCTGGGGCCCCTGGCGTGGCCGTGTGTCCCTYCCGCCCCTCTGCATGACTGCCTTCGAAAAGTCAGACCTGCACAACAAGCGAGAGACCACAAACAGGCACACAKCAGGGTCAGCAACTGGGGCATTGGCCTWGGGAAATCCCACATACTCTTCACACCCATCCACCCCAATCATCCACCTATCTAGGCGCCTGACCTGGGTAAAGCYGAGGCAAAAGTCTATTCCTAACGAGGTCTCATGACCCCTTACCTATTCCCTGGCCACGAACTTCTTCAGCCTTATCCCTGACACCCAGTCCTTCCACCCCGCACCATCCAACTCTTCGATTTGGTAGGCCCCAAACTCGCCACACCGCACGATCCTATAGGGCCCCAGCCACCGTTTGTCGWGCTTCCTAGACCATTGCTTTTCCAACAAGGATTCAAGAAGCACCACATCTCCGACCTTCAGCGGATCCTTCCTTATTCGGGCCATCYGGTCCCATCTCATCTTGTCCTCCATACGACTCCTCTCCACCTGACCAGCGGCCTCTCGTAACCTTTCCTCAGCGGCCCCCAGCTGCCGCGCCCGTATATCGAGCAGCTCTTCAAAGGACAGGTTCACTTCCAGGTCCTGACGCCTCCACATCTTCATGAAGCTTTCTATGGGAAAGGTGGCATGCCTTCCGTACCATAGTGTGGCTGACGCGTACTTGGTAGTCCTTTTCACTGCAACATTTTCCACGAAGAACGTTGCTCTCAGGAATTTCGGCCACTGGTTAGGCTTCCCTTCCGTCCATTTGGCCATGAGATTCGTGATGCTACTATGCCCCCTCTCCACAGGTGYGCGGCAGTAGTATAATTTGCTACCACGACATACCCCGCAAGTAAGGTCCGTACCTCGTTATAGGTGAATTTCGACCCCCGGTCCATCACAAACTCTCTGACGAACGGATAGCGCARGTAGTACTCTTCGATGCATCTTGCTAACACTGGGCTAGTTTTCGTACGAATAGCCCGACCGTCCACGAATCCGGTAAGGTTGTCCCRTGCGCCGAAGATATAGTTACTTCCGTCCTCCCCAAGTGGCATGAACAATAGGTCCAGGTGTACGACTGCACCCACTTCCCTTTCCAGTCTGGGGTGCAGAGGCTCCCCCGACCTTTGCGCTGACCTTTGTTGGCAGGGTACACAGGACGGGCAGTACTTGATGACCATAGTCAGCATTCCATCCCAATGGTATAGCTCACTTATCTTTGCGCACGTGGCACTAACCCCTCTGTGCCCCCCTGCTATACCATCGTGTAAGGCTGCTATGGCATCGATCTGCCTGTTCCTCCCACATACGATCCTCTTGGGGTTCCCAACCTGTCGCTTTATAAACAAATGACCATCTCTCACTACGTAGAGATGCCTCATCTTCTGGGCCTTAGCACTTGCGTCCCTATCCCTCATTTCGCAYGACAGGAGTAARCCTAATTCATGATAAATTCCATCATACTCCTCAACACGGAAGGCCTCCCTAATCTCTCCCTCTTCGAACTCGTCGTCCTGGCTCTCAGGAATGRGAAACTCGCCCTCCTCGGAGCTGGCTGCGCTCCTCTGGTCAAAGTTCCCCTACAGAAGCGTGTTGGTGAGCAAGTACATTCCTCCCATTAGTTGCTCATGCTCCTYTACCTGGGTTGGGCCTTCCTCTATCGTCCTTACCTCCTCCGCTAGACTATGTGTCCCTGCCAATGCSAACCTCATCATCCAGCCAACATCCCTACTCCCCCACGGATCTTCTTCCTGGAAGGGCTTGAGGACCAACTCCTCCTTCTGCTCGTACCCCCTTGGTGCTAGCCATATAGGATGCGTGACGCAACTGGGCACCCTCAGTGACCACTCATTTATATGAAGGCGGACATCCTCCTCCTGATCCAAGAACCCATCGACTGGTGGGGTATCCTCAATTGACTCTTGACCCGCCCCATCCCAGTTGATACGGCTCAGCCCATCTGCCCTGTTCTTRWCCCCGGGAATCCTCTCCAACTCAAAGTTAAACATCCAAATGTAGGYCAGCCACCTCGCGATGGTTGGGTCAGATGGAGTGTAACTTTTCAGGGAACACGCAAGCGCAGTAGGGTCCACCCTCAAAATGAGTCTCCTGCCAAAGATATAGTAGCGGAARGTCCTTAGGCAATGGAGCACCGCCAACGTCTCCTTCTTAAACTGGGAGTAATTTCTCTCAGTCGTATTGAGGGTACAACTTTCAAACATTAACGGTCTCTCCTTCCCATCCGCATCTGCCTGAATCAGGACCCCTCCTAGGGCAGTTGGCCCATCATCCGTCTCGACACCGAATGGTTTCTCCTCCGTGACTTCGTAATTCGGCGCCCCCAGCACCAAGCCTCCTTCCTTAAATTCTCTCTTCATCCCTTCCACAGCCTTCTCCTGTTCTTCACCCCAGACCCACTCCTGATTTTGACGCACCAGCTTCCTCAAATGTTCCGTCTTGGTGGCGAAGTCCCTCACAAAACTCCTCCAAAACCCGCAGGTCCCAAGGAAGCCCCTCACGTCCGTTATCGACTGGAAGGGGACTGACCACTCTAGGATCTTGTCCGTCTTCTTCACATCTGGCCTCTGCCCTTTCTCGTTGCAGACAAAGCYCAGAATTGTGGCCTCCCTCATACAATGCTTCGATTTGGGGCCGCTCGCCGTCAGGTTGTGTTCTTCCAGCAGACCCAAAACCTGATCGATATCCTGGACGTGCTTCCAGACGAATCGCCTCACTCCTGGCATCACTTCATCTTCCTCCTTCTCCTTTGGACCCTTGACCGCCAAATTGTCAATGTAGGGCTGAGTAATATGTGGACTAACCATCTGCATGGCCCTAATCATGTGCCTTTGCACCATCGCCACCGCATTAGTCCATCCCTGAGGCGCCACGTTCATGTAGATCAGCCCCCTTGGCGTATGCATCGCTGTCACCGGCCTATCCGGTAGGTACACAGGAAACTGGTCATACCCAGAGTAAAGGTCTATAAGTGAGATTATARGCCTTCCTGTGCATGATTCTGAAAGGGCGTCCGCGTTCGGCAATCCTCCCGCGTCCCGCACCGTCACTGCATTCAGTCGTTGCAGATCCTGCACCCACCGCAGCGTTCCGTTCGGCTTGGTAAAACAAAACCAAGGGGAAGCATACGGTCCACTGGAGTAATCCGCTACATACGTCCTCATCTTCCCATCCAAGTAATCCACCACCTTCTTCTCCTCATCCGGATTCGGGTACCRCGTGCCCCTCAGGTTCCACGGCTCGTGTGGGACGGTATGGATTCGTATCATCGGGATCTTATCCACGTCCAACCTTCCACGCTCGTCATCATTAAACGCATACGCGCAATGCCTCCTCCTCATGGTCTCCACCATCAAGGTCCTCTCCTGGGGCGACAGGAAGTCAGGCTCGCCAATTATCAACCCTTCCTCATTCTCATTATTGATGCAGCATGGTCCTGCCTGCGCGCGCTCCCGCATACGCCTTATCAGCCCTCGCTCCCGCTCATAGTAGGCTTCCTCATCCTCCGTGACAAGCACGGGGACCGGGCGACACTTCTTGTCTATGGTCTTGTACCGCCTTCAGGAACTCTGCTTAAGCCCTCCCCTAAAAAAGGCCGACTCGTCGTTCGGGCCTGGGCCATCGCAGGGTCTCCTTTCCTCCCGGGAAGCCGATAGATCAGCTCCACTTCTCCCACCTGAGGGCTTTCCAGGACCTGCTCCCTCAATGCCTTGAAAGCCTCAGGGTCCGCCATATTATGCGTCGCCACCACCTCCATTGCCTTATTCACATCATTAAGGCTCAGGGATAATACCTCGCCTGCTCCTTCCTCCTCTTGCTCCTTCCGGAGTCTCCGTCGCGCGTACTCAGACTCCTCGAAGGTAAAGGAGCCGAGGTTGAGTCTGTTCTTCCTACTTTTGGGCCTTGTGTTCCGGCACTTGACGATTTCGTAGTTTCCACAGGCTGAATCAGGTAGAGTCAGGATCATCGTTCCCTCATGCCTGTTGAAGACCAAGGTCTCCGTTCGGCAGAGGAACGACCTCCCCAGAAGAATAGGGTGGTCGACGTCGGGCATGACGAAGAAGCACGTTCGCGCCCTTACTCTCCCAATCTCCACCATCACATTAGACACTGTGCCGCARAAAATGGCCTTGCAGTTGGCGCCGTACAGCACACCATGGTCCGAATGGTCAACTTCGAACCCTAACATCGTCGCGTCCCACTCCCGGATGATATTCATTTCCGCGCCCGTGTCCACTATTGCAATGCTCGGCTGGTCCCTCACCTTCAAGTCCACCAACCCACACGCTACACATTTCCAATCCATCCTAGTGCCCACCTCTGTCCACTCTATCTCCCTGGGCAGAATTGAGCTCAGGTGGACATTGGGCACTAACCTTCGCGAGAGCCGCTTTTTCAGCTCGCCCCGGAGCCTTGGTGCTGAGGCCAAAATGTCCTTTAAGTTCATCAGATCGTTATGGACCTCCAGAAGCTTATCCACCATTCGCTCCACGTCAAAGCCTTCCTCCAGTCGGACTGCGTACTTCTTCCTTTTTGGCACGCCATCATGCAGACTYGGCTCCACCCCTCCCTGAGCCCCTCTCTTCTTGGCTCTCTGTTCCGCCCTCCGGTCCTCCTCCTGCCAGAGCCTCTCGTCCTCTCCGTCATCACCCTCATCTTCCTCTTCTTGAACTTCTACCACTTCCTTTCTTCGTTCGGGCTCAGGGTCCTTTCGAGGGGGCGCCCGACAGGGTGCCTGACTGGGCCCTTGACTGGTGGTAGCCTTACTTTGGCCCCTAGTCTGCGCGGCCTGTGGTACCGATCCATGCGACGTAGGGGGTCTGAAGGTCATCCCTGACCTAGGACCTGCCCCGGCCGTCGCCACGCTTGGACATCCTTGCGGTCTTGACGACGACTCCGGACCAGACCCATAGAGCATCACCTCAGGAAGGCTCATTTCCCATTCTCGGGCCTTTTCACACATTGCCCTTAGCCGTTCCTGGTACCTGCCGACCTTTGCAAGCAGGTCCTCCATCCTCTCCAGGATGGCCGAGGCTGATTCTCTCACCACTTCCTGCGCCTCTTCATCGGACTCAACAACTATGGGCTCCTCCTTTATAGTTCCCGCCTTCAGCCGCTGAGTCACTTCCTCATTTTCATCCACAATCTCCTCGACCCTTACGCCGGGGTCTTGCCTTTCCTGCCATATCCTGAACATTGCCGGGGCTGCTGGAGGTCCGGCCGCTGCCCGCCTGAGGGCTTCCTGCCTGATTCCTCCCGGGGTCTTGGGGTCAATGTGGGTTCCCCACCGGTCGTATATATCCCCGTCCATACAGGTGGAGATTAATCCTGCCTTTTCGTCGTCCCGCCACTGTTGGTAGAATCGTACGGTGTGGCCCACCTCGCCACAATGCCAACAAGTTGCGCTCTGCCAGCCGAAGCGGGGCCTCCCGTACCCTTGGCCCCCTCCCTGGCTGCCTTGGCCACCTTGGTTCTGACCCCCTTGACCATTCCAGCCTTCTCCACGGCCTCCACCGTTCCCTCCCCGCCCCCGGCCGCCCCCTCCTCTACCTCCTTGGCCCCGGCCCCCATTGCCCTGCCCGTCTTGTCCTTGGCCTCCTTCCCCGGCCACACTAGCTTGCGAGGCCTGCTGAGAGGGTGGCGGTTGAGCCACGGGCTGGCTTTGAGCCGGCGGGTAGCTCGGGGGGCCCATACTTGCGGATGGGCCTGGATAGGGGACCATGTGCCCCACGTGGGCCTGACTCCCTCCACACGAGACGCAGTGGTTACAAYTGGGCCAGGGCGTGGATTGGCAATGCGGCACCCAGTGTCCACAAGATGGCGGCGGCCCCATGTGCGATGATCCGGCTGGCGCGGGCGCCGGGGCGGCCGCGACGACAGATGATGGTGCGGCAAGGGCTTGGGGAGCCTGCCCTTTCCCTGATCCCTGTCCCCCCAGTAGCAAATTACGCTGCTTCCTCTGGGCCTTAGTCAGGGTTTGGGAGCCCGTCTCCCCTCCGCCGTAGTCTTCGCGCCCTGCCTCCTCATCTCCTACCCCTGACGCCCGGCCTTGGGCCACTGCCACCACTCTTTTCTGTAGTTCTGCTTCGCTATCATACCCCAGTGCCGCCAATATGTCCGTGACTATTCTCTTCACCCCTGGGGTCCCAGATGCAGTAGCATCCCTCTCCTTCCTCTTGCGTCTTTGCAGCCTCATTTAGTGCCATTCCACCTGGTCCAGGCTCCCTTCTTCTACTCCCTTGTCAATGGTTGCCCAGGTGAGCCTCCTGCTTCCTTCCCCATACTTCGTCAGCTCTGTGACCTCCGAGCCTGTGAGCAGTCCCAAAAATGTGGCGCACTGCGCCTCCTCAGAAATCCCGTGCACTTTTCTCTCCCTTTTCTTGAACTCGTGCACAAACGCCCCAATGGTAGAAAAGTCTTCCTTGTTCATGACCTCCAAGTCGGCCATGGTCAACAGGCCGTCCCCCAGCCTATACTTCCTTCGCATTAGGTCTTCAAACTTTGCCCAACTGCCACCTGCGGCATCCACAACCTTAGTTACTTCCCGATGGTGACTGTGTAGGACATACCTCAGAACCCGCTGGAGCTTGACCTCATCTGACAGTCCCACCAGCGCCTGCTCCGTCAGATCCAACCAATCAGATACTCGATCCCCTTTGAAGTAGAAAGTCTCGACCTTTGGGACGTTGCTCGGCGCCCTCTCACACTTGTCCAGAGCATCGATGAGGTCATCGAGAGTCACAAGCTTCCTCCCACCGTCCGCCATCTCCACCGGCATTTTGGCCAACCGCCTTCCACTTCAATCTCCCTGTTATAAGAGACGATGGGACAGAGGACCCCACTCAGCGACTCAACCTTTCATGACCCTATCGAGTTGACCACCTTAGACACCCCACACTCTAGACCGGACAGGCATTCCTTCTCCCGTCCCCTTTGGGCTTACCTAGATAACGCTTACCCTCACCATAGGACTTCCTCACACACTTACTTCATTCAAACTATCAACCAAGCCGCCAATCAATCAATCATCCAACCCATAGTCATATAGATCACCTTACATACATCTCATAGTCCTTCTCTTATTCACTCATATGCCTAGTTTCTCGCTTACTCCCATACCCGGATGTCGTTTCACCAGGGACAACGGTAGGCTTCCATTATCCCTGGCAACTGCGCCACCTGTCGAGCGCATCGGTCCGGCACCGCACGCGGGAGCGCGGGACCCTCTCGGCTGCGTCACGCAGGAGTTGGACCAACCTCGTTGCGAGCATACAAATGGAGCTTCCTTAGGCCGCTCCGGCCGAGTGCGCCAGCCATACCTCTCGCGAGTCCCTATGACAGGATAGGGCCTACACGAGGCACAACTTACCTCCACCTTACGGGAGCTGTCACCTCCCTTTGGTGGGCGTATCCCTACCGAGCTACCAGTCCACAATACGAAAGCTTATCAGTTGCAATCGCAGAGGTGGACCAGCCAAGGGCGTTTCTCGTTCGCTGTAGCTCAGGGGGTACGCGCGGTAATACGCCTATCGGACCCGCACGCGAACCGATATCTCGGGGGGCTGAAGTCCCGAGCGCGGCTCGTCGTCGGTCGAGTAGGACGCATCCCACACACCACGGGCACACCACTTTATGAACACAAAAATAAAACACACACACAACCATCCAACACGACACAACACAAACAACCCGACAACGCTCCTAGCCCCTCGGTAGCCTTCCCATAACTTTACGATGCGGAGTTTGCATAGGCGTCGCACGTGAGACTTAGTATAAAACCGCGCGGGCGCAGGACCTACTCATATCGACTAGCAATGCAAATGTACGCAAGCAGTCGCAATGATGGCGTACAATGTAGTACCCCTACTCATGCGGTCCTCGTTAATCTCGAGGGTCGCATTCAACACTCAAGTGTCGGCTGACACGCGCCTTGAGGGTTAATCTCTCGACGCTGGACAACCTCCATGCGCGGTTGAGGACCACACACCCTCTTCTGCACCCTTATGCAGAGTGGGTGGTACACAGGCCCATGCCTGTGGTGGTAGTCGTCTCTCGCGGCCCTAGGGGTGAGTCCTCCCCGGGGCCTGGGCGACAGTCAAGGGGTTTAGCTTTAACGGCTGCCACGGACTACAACGTCCAACCATAAAAATTTCTAAGAAGCAACAAAACTCGCACGAACCCAAGAAGGGGGGATAGGGCAAAGGTCTCCTGGCCCTTAAAACAAAAACTCATGGCCCTGGGATACACTTCCCCTCTATGGGCGGTGCCGGCGACCTATAATAATCCCAGGCGCCACGCCTACGCGCAAGCCCGACAGTCCCATAACTTTTAGACGCCGAGGCGGCGAGGCGTCGCGCGCAGGGCTCTGATATAAAATTGCGCGGCCACAGGCCAACCCTATGCCAACCACTAATGCCAATCATATGTGGTAACCGCGGCTTAGGCCTCGCGATATTGTATGGCTGAAGGAACCCATCACGAGGGGTTACCCCTCACGATATTGAACGGCTGAAGGACACGCCGTTCGGCCCTGGCGACGTTCCCGCCTTTCAGGTGCAGTGTCCTGCCGGCCAAAATAAATAGGCTCTATGCAAGGGGAGGCTCCTCCTCTTCAGGGCCTAGGGCTTGGGATGTCCTGGACAAGGACCTCGAATCCCGGCCCAGGACCAACGTCCGACTAGGAAAGCCCCAAGATGCAAATAGGCAGAAGGGAGGGTCTTCCCTGTCCCTCAATCTCAACTCTCACGCGGCTGTGACATGACTCTTTTGGCCTCCCGAACACTCATCGTACATATACCCAAGCATACATGCAGAAGGGGATAGAGTTATGACGATCACTTCTCACAGGCACAGTGGGACTCCTCACAACCATATATATGTATTATGGAATCGCAGGCAGTCCAAATCCAAAATCCGAGCCACAGGACATACCTGCAACCACACCAAGAATCAAACGATAAACCACACACTACACGGAGTCAACCCCAACCATTCTCTATGCTCATACCCCTTTGCTTTAGCCATGCAAGCCCCAACCGCCGTCCCAACCAACCTCAACTAAATACTCAGTACCTTTGTCAAATGGTCATTCAATAAAAGTCCGGGTGAACCTCTTAACAAACAGTAAAAACCACCAGGGCTAAAGCCTTTTAGGTTGAGTATGGGAAAATGAGTTGAAATTGAGTCGAAGACCGACGAATCGGCAACCGACCTGTTATCAGTGATAACAGAAGACGATCCTCAAAGGATCAAGTTGAATCTAGTCTTGATCTTGAATCGAACGATCAAGATGGCCTGTAACACAAGACAGGTCAATCCCAGGCTAACCCTATAAGTCCATGGAAAATAATCCCCATATCACGACCCCACTCGAATCACCTTATCTAACTAAGCCTGAATTTACCTATAAGTCGTGCCCAAAGCAAAGGTAAACCCTGGCATAATCTCCCCTATTCAGGGTGGATTGCCAGAATCGCCACCTGTCAAAATATAATTTAATTCCTCTAAATCAAGAAAATTTCGACAGCGCTTCCCGTAGGAAAAGTGCCTTTCCAAAGTTTATATCAGCCCAAATATGAAAAACAGAAAAAACCCTTGACTGTCCGAATTCCAATTTTGTCTAACTTCCTTAATTAGCAAAAATTTGGGCAGCACTCCCTTTAGAAAAGGAGACTTCTCAGATTTATACTAAGTCAGATATGAACTCAAAGACAACCTTGAGTTCAACTTACACAATGATTTAGCTAACTCCTTAGTTTTGCAGAAATTTTGGCAGCACTCCCTGTAGAAAAGTTTTATTCCAAATTTTATACAGAGCTAAGTCCAGAATCTAAAAATAACTTTTGACTTCTCAAAGTCCAATTTGTCGAACTCCCTGAATTAGCAAAAATTTGGGCAGCACTCCCTTTAGAAAATGAGACTTTCCAAATTTTTACTAAGTCAGATATAAAGAATAGACAAATTGAACTTTGACAAGTCAAAAGTTGACTAACTCCTTGGATTTGTAGAAATTTCGGCAGCGCTTCCCGTAGAGAAAGTAGCTTGCCAAAGATTTATACAACGCCAAGTGTAACAAAAGATCCCAGAAAATCCGAGAATTGATCCAAGTAAAAAACGTTAGCACAGAAAATGCAGGAATTGACCTAACTCCCATCGCTCTAGCACGTGGCGAGCCTCTAAAGCAACTACCTGTCAATCTGAATCCCAGACCAAGTAGTAATCTCCCTCAGCCACATGCACGCCAAACCACAAAGGTAGGTACTCTCACCACTCCCAAGCCAATTTAAACAAACAATAGTTCATAATCTCTCAGTGAGTTATCCCCTCATACCCAACTTACATAAGGCGTAGGCCAGGGCACGTGAACTTACAGAGCGCACCCAGCTTAGCCAGGCCTAAAGTCAGAATACCTAAACTTATAGAGCGTTCTGACTCGGCCAAGTATACACAAACAGAGGGCACAACTACTTCTCTCTTCTTTGGGCATCTGACTAGACCACTCTAATCGCCCTGAACTGTTTAAATAACCAATTTATATATACCTCTCTGAACTTATGCTTCAAAGGGGCATAAGGCTGAGCCGCTCAACTTAGAACACTGCTCAGCCTGCCCAAGTTTACCTCCAATTATATCTCCTTTAGTTGTACTCTCTTCAGTTATGATAAGCTATAGTCAGGCTACCTAAACTTATAGAGCGGCCTGACCAGCCTGTTCGTAATAGCATAGTAGTATAGTATAGCCAGATTATATTCCTTAGGTTCCAACATGTTCGAGGCATTGGTTCAGACTACCTAAACTTATAGAGCGGTCTGATCCTCAGCCAGGTTCGTTTCTCTCTGATCCAGTCTGCACGAGGCAGTGGGACAGGCTACCTAAACTTATAGAGCGGCCTGTCCTCTGCCAAGATTATCCCCTCAAAACAAGACAAGAGAAGGGCTGAACCACCTAAACTTATAGAGCGGTTCATACCCCCTTGTTCAGAGCCAAAAAAACTGAGAGAACCCCAAGTAAACGAGGCAACCCAAGGTACCTAAACTTATAGAGCGTCTTGGGTCCCTGAAAGTCACTCACAGTCAAACCCTCACAAGTCAGAGCAGCCAGGACACCTAAACTTATAGAGCGTCCTGACCCTCCATCTATGAAACACCCGCGGACGTGTCCGCGGTGTCAAGCTCGGAGGGCGGACGTGAACACGGCCGCCGCGGCTCCGACCGCGGTTGGGTGCGGCCGCGACTTTCAAGAATATTTTGTGACCTTAAACATTTATAAAAAAAACAACAAAAAATATGGGGTTGTAGATCTTTTTTAGATCTAAATTGAAAAAAAATTATTTTATTTTTTGACCTCGTCTTCGAATTTTAAAAATTCAAAAACTAATTTTTCTGAGGCAAAAGCTGTTTGTTTGTTTTTTTTCCAAAAAAAAAACATGAAACGTATGTGATTTTTTATTTTAAATTCAGTAACGTTTTGGGATATAACTACAAGGCAAAAGTTGTTCAATATATTTTTTTGCATAACATATTTTGTTTTCAGAATTTTTTGAATTTTTTTTTTTTTTTTTTTTTTTTTTTTTTTTCATTTCCATGGCCGCGGACCGCGGACACGTCCGCGGGGTCGCGGCCTAGGCCGCGACCGCGGACTTGTCCGTGGATGGCCGCCACCGAGGGGGATTCATAGCCCTCCATGCAATTCACAGCACCAGGTCTCCCCAAACTTATGAGGACATCCCAGCCTCCAGAGCTTCAGGCTACCTAAACTTGTAGAGCGGCTTGAGGCTCCATGCAAACCAAAAATAAACAAAGCGCTGGGCTTCCCCAAACTTAAGGGGACCTCCCTGCCTTAATGACCCAGTTAGACTGCACACAAACTGTCTTCCTCCCAGCCTTCCCCCAGATGCAACCCACTTCGTTCGCAATCTGCTTTCAGGCAATCAACAAAAACTGAGACTGAGATTGCACACAAGCTTCTTTACTTCAGTCTGACGTAAGTCCTGACAGTCAAACCAAAATCAAAGTACAGGATCCAGACAATACACCCAGTCAAAACGTAGAGAGATGTACAAGTAGGGGCTATAGCTGGGTTTATAGAGGGAGTCAAGGGTTTACCACTCAGTTCCCTGTCTCCAGGACTCCGCCTGAGTCCCGACAGAGCTCCCGCAATCGGTGGGACGACCTCCCACAAGGCCTTGGCGCGGGTTACGGGCCACACGCCTGCCTGCCGCCTTCCTCTCAGAACCAAAGGAACAAACTTAGAGTAAGAGGGATAGGATGAGAAGGTGCGAGACTCTCAGATTCAGGAAAGAAACACTCATACTCGCTTAAGAGGGTCTTCGATCCTTTCGCGCCTGAGGGCCCCGCAATGGCAGCCAAACTGTAACAGCTTGGTCAAACTGTTGTCCAATCGCCGAACCTATTCCCTCTGACGACCTCCCTAGTCACAACACTACTCCCCTCATACGGGCTGGCCACTCCTCCCTGTACCACGCCTTCTCTTCCCTTGATGAGGCTGCAGTCACGCAGCGCTACTCAACCTCACTCGACACAGTGCAGCAGCTCGAACCAGGCTTGGCTATGGCTGTAGCAAGCCGTAATTGGCATGAATCAGCAGGGCACACCACGAACTGTGTCGCCACGCTCATCGGGAGCACAACGGGCTTGCGACGATAGTTGTGGCCCGACAATTGCCACGGCAGAAGGTGCAGCCAGAGCGAACTGCAGTACGCACAACTATGGAACTGCAGTTAGACAAGCGCCAATCAAAAAAAGGATAGTAGGTCAGCCGTGCGCGGTTCGCCACCGTGGTACACTGCAGTCTCCAACGAATCAGCCAGCTTGTACGCCCACCAGAACTGACCCGTCACAGCACCTTTTCAACAACACAGTGCTACTGATCTGGGCAGCCACAGTTGTGGCGTGGGGCCATACCAAGCCGGCAGGCCACCATTGGGCCCTCCCTTCTCGTGTCCGCAGCCCAGAGCTACCCCCATTTCGGTGAGCCGCGCAACTCGTGCCTCGACCGATAGTCAACGCTGCAACCCGTTGTCCACCGCTCTCTACCTACTCCCATCTCGTCCCACTTCACCTGCCCCGCCACGCAATCAGCCTCAGCTCACGGCCTATCGGCCGCTCTCAACCGTGCGGAGGGAGAGAGAGACAAGTCAATCCGTAGGTAAGTATCTGAGTCCACTCCCCGCTCGCAGCTCCCTGCTCGTTACCCTGTCCTTCGGCCCGAGTTGTGCCGTGAATAGGGGTACACCCCCAACTCTGTACCTCAGCCGGCGTTCAACAGGCCGCTGCTCCGAGCACTCCGATAGTCAGTCCTCATAATCTGGCATCGAGGTCTGGCTTTCGGATCGCCCCATAATTCCTCCCCCCCCCGCCAAGTCCCTCTCTTTCGCCCCCGCTTATAACACCTCTACAGAAGTCGTCACCATACAGCAGGAGCCCAAACGAATCTGCCGTGAGAGTGCGGGCAGAAAGATTTACGGCCTTAAACCCCCCTTCTCTCTTTCACAAGCTGCACTCCTCGCGCTCAACCTATTCACTACCCAACAAATCCGGCTCCGTAATCGGGTCCGCCCACTCTCGAAATGGTTGGACCGCCCTTCTTCCCTCCCGTCTCTGTCAAGAATTGGGAGCGCAACACATTCTCCGCCGCGCCCAGCTTCCCTCCTCCTCCGTCTGCAACCTATCCTACACCGAGTGTACCCAGGTGCCCTCCGCGCCTTGGTTCATTCACCACCCCACCGCCTTTGCGCCCTATCCTCCCGCACTATTGCCCCTCATTGTACGGCTCGCCGTCCTCCACTTCATCGTGCCCAGGCTGTCGCCCGCCATCCCTGACTTCGCTTCCGCCGACACTTGACGCGATCCCCCGTCCTGGTTCCTACGCTCCGTCCGTGCTCGTCTGGCCTGCTGCTCGTCGTCCGGTGCCTCTCCGGTTGACGTCGCCCCAGTTCCTTGAGGCTGCAGGGTCCGCTAACTTCTACCAACAGAAACGCGCCGCAATCGGGCTCTCCCAACTTATACGTGTCGTTGTGCTGGCGACAAGCTAATCTTCTCTGCATCGCCCGATTGTTAGCGGATGTCCCGAAGGACTGCTCGTCGCGTCGACGCCTCGGCGGCCTTTCGGAGTTTGTGCAGCCACAATACCACCTGCCCTCATCGCGTCGACCCGGCCCATATCTTAGGTTCTATGCGCGCCGACCTGGTGCGGGGCTATGCAAATCTTCTCGATATCCCCGCCCCTCTCTTTTTGCAACACACAATCACAGGGCGGATCTGGCCACAAGATAGTTCGGTGTACTCGGCACGGCTCGCGTCCGGGTTCATTCTCAGATATTTCGCCCATCCCCCCCCCCCTCGCGCCGAGGCCGCACGGATCTCCCTTGCGCTGCTCCAATATTAACAGGCGTCCCGAAGGACTTAGGCCGGGGCAATCCCCCCGTGGCTTCTTAACCTCGTGCGACTACAGTCCCACCCTACCTCGGCGCACGGACCTGGCCCAGTCATCGTCCGGGTTCATCCCCGGGTTATGTCACCCCGCCCAATGTCCTACGGATCTCCACGATCCGATCCTCTTGTCGCGGATGCTCCGTTTTTTTTTTCCAACCAGGGCAGGGCCCTGCCACCTCTCAGCACTCGGGCCGCCTCCGGTTCTCGCCCCGCCTCGTCAGCGCTGGGCATGGACTGTGGGCACACACACACTACCACTCCCCGTATGCACCTGCCCTGTCTCACGTCCCGGTTCAATCCCGGGCTTACACATGCCAGCCTGGCGCGGGGCCATACAAGTCTTCCCCTTTTCGCCCCAGATCCAGCTGATGCCCCAAGTGGCGTCACCTCGAATCAAGGCCCCACTCGCCCTCCCCTTTCTTTTTTGTATGTACCCAGCGCGGTCTGCGTCTGGGTTCGTTGCCAGCTTATTCAGTTATTTAGCCGGACGACCTCCCCCATCTTCCGTTCTCTCCAGCTGTCACGCCGACAAGTGTGCCGATCGCTACAAACTCGAGAACAACAAAACAACCAAAGAAAAAGCGGGCA
>BFEA01000467.1:516543-530559 GCA_003427395.1 Chara braunii | reverse complement strand
TTTCTAAGGCCTGCCCCACAATTACCACCCACCCCCATGCACGGGGGTCAGAACAGCAGTATAGGTCGGGACAAGATCTCGCCAACGGGGGCGATACTGCCCGAAACCCCACTGGCGCTCCCTTAATCCCGCAATGCGGGCCCACGATCCACCCCTGCAGCAAATCAAAAAGGGGATAGTCCCGCAGGACCCTCAACCCCTTTTTCTTCTCGCCGCTCCATCGCTCCCATGCTGTCGTCGGTTGGCCTCGTTCCCCGTACCTCCGCCGCATTAGTCCGTTGTCATAACCAATAGGGCTAAGCCCAAGCCTGGTACCAGCAGGCGCGGTCTCCCATAGAAAGTGGTGTCGCGCTGCGTTTCCGGGCCAGGATTGTACCCACGGCCCCTAGGTGCCCCGTCGGCCTACCACCCCACGCCGTGGCCGTCCCAGATGCCTACCGGCACGCCAATCCTACCGTCGGTCGCGCGCGCCGACCAAAAGCGGACCTTCATCCCCTAATCAATCTCATAGCTTGAGTATGAGTCGGCCGGCTACCCCGGCCGCCCACTCAATCAGAAAAATCACACGCGCACCTTAAAATTGCGCACCCACTTACCCCCTACCAGGACAAGGCAGACCCTTGCCTACATGCGGGCGACCCTCACACTTCCCCGCACGGGCATTCAAGATCCAAGTTAACCAAGCCTTTCCGTCACTTGCAAAAACCAGGGCGGATACCCTTGTAAGGGTATTCGCGCCGATAGCGTGGCCGAGGATTTTTGGCCTTAGGGGTTGAGTCTCCCGAACGGAACGAGAGGCTCAGGTTTCGTGCCAGAGGTTACCCCGGAGTCGAACTGTCGTCGCGAAGTCCCGTGGGGGTCGGATCACTCCGAAACGATAAAATCTTAAGGGTTTCCGCGAAAACGAACTGCCGTTATGCATCAGGACGGGAAAAGGCATCAAGGGGAGAGGGCCATGGCGGCGGAAGACAAAACTTCGGCCGTCAGGGGTTTGGGGGATAGGTGGTGGGTTCGAAGCCTTCAGGCCTCGTCATCGGCCTCACAAAGTGACCGAACCCTTGGGTCTTTGTTGTAGAGGTGGTTGGTTCGAGGCCCTCAAGCCTCAGCGTCGGACTCACACAGTCCGCGCGGAAGGTTCCAGGAGGGTAAGGTGGCGGGAGGACTTGCCGACATCCGAATTCGAAATTGCGCGGGCAGCGCCCCCGCACTACGGGAAAGCTCGGGCAAACGTGTCGCTCCCTCGTAACCCAGGACCAGTCGTCGCTAAGAACACGAGTCCCCCTGGCGACACCAGCGACAATCAAACTGCGGCCGCCACGCGGCGTGAGCGGCCGACCAGGGCAACACAGTCAAACCCGTATAAGGCAATATTAGAGTCAGGGAATCAAAACGATCGATCAAGACAAACCCGTTCCCCCTTATATCACAAGCCCGAGGCGGGTCTCGCCAACACACTGCTCCGTTCGCCTCAGCGCGCGCCGTACGTCCGCATCGCAGTAGACGCTGTCGTCATCTATGATGGGGAAGGTTGGTAGCGAGATGAGACGATTGCAAGTAGACGATGAGCACGGGCAAGATCCTGCGCTCCCGGTCATCCGAACCAACATCGACTCCATACAACACTCGATGCAACCTTCTCTCTCGGGGTTAGCGCGTTGGAGGAAGATGGCGAAATCGAAGCTCTCTTCCCCTTGCGGGAGCGTAGACCGCGCGCACGGACGCAGGCGGTTGACATCACCGGTACGAGAACGAGGAGCTCAAAAAGGAAGGCGGGAGAGAGAGGGAGAGAGCTTACACCGAGAACGTGCGTGCGCGCGCGAAGGGCCGCGGAAGGGAGGGGAACAACGGGATTAACACACTCGTACTCCTAGGCAGACGGTCCCCCAGTTCAGTTTCCCCGTCCCCACCCGGACAAGTACATACACGCATACATGCAAACAATCAACAACCCTTGACAGGACATCTAATCATCCATAGACCTTCGACATCACTCATGCGCACAACCAGCTCCAATCACTCGGGGCTTCACACACACGACATGCATAGACAAAGCAGCAATGAAGATAAAAGTGAGTCCTTCTTGTACACAAAAAATTCAATTAACTGCCGCCCCGAGGCGCAGCCTTCGAACCTCCCAAGACCACCGACCACCATAGCCACAAGGCCCTGCCGCGGCCGACGTCAAATCCCCACCACTGCTCAGTCCCTCTGGCAGTGTCGCCCCGAGACTATCGCGGGTCCACCCCACGTCGTCACTCCGCCTGTGCTTGAGCTCGTCGAGCCTGTTCGGCGCCGCGGACTTTCGCGCATAGCTCGCGCAGCATTGCAGCCGAGATCAAAGAGAGAGAGAGGAGAGGGTTGCGCGAATTTATAGCGCGGGAGGCGGTGGGTTGTCAGCGCGAGGTGCGGGCAGGCGCAGGTTGTAGATGAGCAGGACCGGAGGGAGGTGGGGAGTTAGACGGTTCGACCCGCGGGATGGTATGGTCCTGCGTGATTGGGGTGTCCGTTCAAGTGGTGCGCGGTTTCCCGCTTTCCACATTGATCCGAGCATCCCAACTACGTGGCCAATCACTTCGCGGAGTAAGGATCGCGCTGGGCGGAGGGGAAGACGAAGAGTCCTGCATGGGGAAAATGCGCGCAGCAAGAAGGGATGATGGCGCGGGGATGCAAAACAAGAACGAGACGCGCGAAGAAGTCGGAGCTTAGGCGCGCGCGCAAAAATTCAAAAAAAAGGTTCCAACCGAAACCGTTTCTTCCTTTTCATGCCGCGGCCGCTATTCGCCCACACGGGAGTTACTAACCAAACAAAATGAAAAAGCCGTTTCAAATAGAAAACAAAAGCAAAAAAGAAGGAAAAACCCCTTTCTGTCCGTGTCCGTACTTCGGGGCTTCCACGGGATTTTTCCTCAGGGATACGGCAAGCCGCGCGGTACGGATCTGAGCTTATCACATATGTGATACGTAGGGGGTTCCGAAAAATTAGCAGTCTCCCGACTGCTGAGGTCATCATATCTTGGATGATCGGGCGGCCTCTTCATCGTCAGCTGGCCCGATCATCTTCCTAATCTACGTGGATGCATACTGCATCCTCCATCGCCTCCTCCCATAGTATACATTCGATCGGGCGGCCCCTTCATCGTCAGCTGGCCCGATCGGTAAGTAGTTCTCAATTTTTTATTTTTTTTTGTATACACAGCGAGTCTTGACGCGCGAACTTTGGAGATAAGAGAAGAAGACGATAGAGCGAATGAGAAGGAGAGAACAGGGGAGAGGTAGACGGGGGTGATCAGAGGAAGTGATCTATGTCGGGATTGAGAGGGGGCGGAATAGGCGGAAGAAAAGCGGCCATCGCCGCGGGAGTCGTCGGCGCATCTTCCTCCTGGAAGTGGTGCTGCACGAACGAGGGATAAAGGAAAGCCCCCGGCACATGAGTCTCGGTGTAAGACCGCCGCTCCTGCTTCTCCGCCGCGAAGACAAGGAAGTGGTACATCGCATTGGGACGCTACCCGGTCTCGTAGATGAGCGTCCCAGCCAATCGCGCCACAATACACCCTTGAAAAGGGGGTGTCAGATATGGCTCCCATGCCGGATCAGGGCGCGGCGCCCCCGCAATGGCCTCGAGCCTGATGGTGGCGGGCTCCACCATGAAGTCCACCTCTGTCGAATGGACCGTCCGGCTCGGAGGAACTACTAATGTCAATGACCGGGGCACCCCGGGGTGGCTGGCGGGAACGGAGAGGTCCCGCGAGGACGGGGGGTCTGGATATGGGATCCGGAAATCCCATTCGGCTTCCTCCTCCGGCTGCTGATGCTGATGATGGCCCGGCTCCATCAAGATTGAGATCGGGCACAAGCGGAAAGGGCGGCGATGGCACGACCGTCTCCTTGTCGAGCGCCGCTGCACTCCCAGGCACGGGGTCAGGATTCCGCGTACGCGCGGGCTGAATCACCTCCTCGCCGCTGCCGATCCTGCTGCCTTGCGCTCCTGGCGACGGGTGGCGTCTCTTCCTTTTCGGTGTTTTCTTGGGGGCCTTCGGTGGCGCCGGTCGAGGATATGACGAGGGAGGCCGCAACGGCTTTTCCTCCGGAAAGTCCTCCAACCTCTCCGCGCGCTGCGCAATGTAATCCGGGATGACGACCGCGTTGTACGTTCTCTGCGGGGCCGTCGCCGTCCGCAATCGTGGTTGGATCTCCTCCTCCTCGCTCGCGATCACTTGCGCAATAGAGAGGAGCTCAAGATGTATGAGCTCCAACAATCCCGGATTGATTGTTTGGAGCTGGGCGAATGGGTACACCGCCACCGTTCCTTCCTTCTCCGCTGGCTTGGGCCGTGTGATGACGTAGTAGACGACGAAGTGCTCCCCGATGCAGTGGTCTTTGTGATCCACGAAGAACTAGAACATCCCCAGCGCCACCGACTTGTACAGCGCACGGTGCGACTCCCACGTGTCTTCGTCGGCGAAGGGCAGCGGCTCCACGTCAGTTAGCTCCACCAAATACTCTGAGAACTCGCGCATGGGATAAGGGCCCTCTGTGAGCTGATATGGGAGGGTGGTGTAAGAGAAGAAGGGAGACATTTAGTATGGGACAGGGGGAATGGCTTGGAAGTTGAGAGGAGCAGCGGGAGGAAGAAGTGCGGGGAGTTGTGGCGCCGACGCAATTGGCCCGTCCTCTGCCCTGCGCAGCAGCACTTCGTGGGCTGTGAATCGGTGTTCCCCCCGTCCTTGCAATCTGGCCACTGATCTGGCCGCTTCCACCGCGTATTTGCGCACAAAGCTTCGCGCCGACTCCCGATTCAGCTGCGGTAGGATCGTCAAGTCTCCGATAAAGGTGGCCATGCTGTGCACGAAGTTGGGTGTCACCTGGAGCGCGCGGAACTCAATGAAGACTCGAGTCGTCTCCCGACAAGGCAACTACGTCACGTCCACGTACACCCCCGCATACGTCAGCCGATCGCAAAGCAACGAGTACGCCGCCAAATCAGCAATCCCGGGCGCTGGCACGTTCACCTGCTGAATGTCGTACCGCAACTGCCTTTCCTCATTGAACCGGTGCCGCAACAAGCGATCTGCAAGCGGCGTCTGGAAATGCTCGAGGGGCTCATGCTCCGGCTGGCGATGGTTCATCCTGCTCCCTGAAACTCTCAGCACCAATGGACGAGGCAGATCGGGAAGAGGAGGAGGATGAAGAAGGAGAGGGTGATCTCGCCGGAGCGAGGGTCCGTAGGGGACCTAACGATGGGTGGAAGGGCCGGAGCGCGGCAGCGTGCCGTGTCAGCGGTCGGGCCTGGGAGTTGTGACGGGGAATCAGCTTCACGGAGTGTTGTCCTTGTGCGCCAACTTCCGTGACCACGTAAATGCCTGTGTAGCGCGGGTGGATCTTGGAGCAGCGCGCAGATTTCCATACCTGCACCAAGTCCCCAACTTTATAGCCGGGCAGTGGTCCCGCCGACGCGTGTTGATTCTTGTAGTCACGGATCTACCGTTGATGTGTCCGATCTACGGCCTGCTGTCGACGGTGAGCTAACGGGGGATAGGCCCTAGCCATTAAGTCCATGTAGTGGCGGGCCTTATCTCGGTTCTGGGCCCGTGTTGCTCTAACTTCCGTACCTACCAAAGGGGACAATTGCACCCGAGGGACACTATTGGTTCTTAGTTGAAAGGGGGACACCCCAGTACTACCGTGTGGGGTAGCCCGATGAACGGCCAAGATGTGGTCGACAATGACCGGCCAGGGCCGGGTGTCTCCCGCAGTGATATTCCGTCTAAGGGCGGTCTTAATCAGTCGGTTGGCATTCTCTACCAGGCCATTGGCTTGAGGCCAATGCCCCGGCGAGTAGATAATCTTAACGTCCGCTCTGACTAGGTGACGTTCTACTTCGCCTTGAAATTCCGACCCATTGTCCATGTGCACCTCTTCTACGTCTAGATGCATGCACAAAAATCGATTTACGTACCAGGCTACTTCCAGCGAATTCCGGCTGGTCGTAGGGTACGCCTCTATCCATTTCGAAAAATGATCGATGGCCACTAAAAGAACATTGAGGTCTCCCTGATTGACGGGACCTCTCGGAACGTTGATATCCGTCGTGTCGATGCTAACCCTCTGAAAGGGGCGCTCTACACGAGTGGGCACCATCGTCTGAGGCATCTGTACCGACGCCTTGTCTGCCGCGTAGGCCGGGCAATTCTGGACGGTGTATTTCACATCTTCCCGAATTTCCGACCAGTACCATCCGTTCTTTTTTATGGCTTTTTCCGTGTACTTGACCGCGAAATGGACCGCATCCTCTTCATGAGCGGCTCGTGTCCAATCGAACCTAGCGAAAGGGTGAGGAGCCGTCAATCAGCTAGACCCTCCGTCATCATCGACTTTTCGTTTTTGTAATGTCAGCCCCTGCCAGCGATAGTCCTGCGCCCGCTCCGTGACTCTCCGCCGCTCGGCTTTGGTAAGTTCTGACAACGAGTCGCCTGACAGCCTCCGTAGCAACAGAAGGTCCGTCCAGACTTCCGCCCGGCGGACACTTGGCACAAATCCATCGGTTGTTCGTGCATCCAGATACCATTTCTCGGTAGGGACTTGGTCCGTTCTACAGTTGGGACAGACCCACGACGCCCCACGTCTTTTCACTTCGGTACCTAATGCATTGTTTGTGGGACTTGACCGCTTGACACCGACTACACTGCACCCACAAAAGAAAACTGGGCCCTCCCAGATGTGACCCTTCTGGGTCCGGGACCATAGGCAATGTACAAAAAAAACAGGGACTTAGATGTATTTCAGGGGACGAGTAGGGATTAGACGAGAGAGCGAGGGAGTTGGATGAGGGCAAAGAGATAGGGTCTGCCATCTCCGGCGAAACCTCCATTCCAGACTCAGGCGTCGTTCTTGCGCAGCACGTGTAGCTCCCCGTAGTGTGGTTTCATCGCCGCGACTTCTGGCCTCCACGGAATGAGTCACTCGTTGGCGGGACACTTGTTGGGCGGCAGGCGGCGTGTCAATCCATCGGCGTTACCATGCTGCCGCGTGGCACGGTGGCGGATATCGAAGTCATAGTCTTGCAGACACACCGCCCACCTGCCCAGCATCCCCATGTAGTCCGTGTTGTTGCGTAGGGACAGCAGCGACTGATGATCCGTTACCAGCACGAATTTCTGGCCGTAAAGATACGGTCGGAAATGCTGGATCCCCCACACCACCGCCAGGCATTCGCCTTTGCACGCTTCGTAATTAGCTTGCGCCTGGCTCAACGTCTTATACGCATATTCAATGACGTGTTCCCTTCCGTCCGCCCCGTGCTGAGTCAACACCGCCAATATCACCTGAGGCTGCTAGTCGGTGTACAGTGCGAACGGTCTTGTCAGGTCAGGACGCACCAACACAAGAGCAGATGTCAGAGCCTCCTTCAATGCCTGAAACGCCACTTCGCATTCCGGTGTCCAGATCAGTTGTTCCTCTTTCTTCAGCAGGTTCGTGAGGGGCTTCGCTATACCGGCGAACCCCTTGATGAAGCGTCGGTAATAGGATGCCAGCCCTAGAAAAGCCCGAACCTGGGTGAGTGTGACCGGCGTCGGGGCTTCTTGAACTGTTGTTACCTTCCTTGGATCCAGTTTTAGTCCATCGACCGTGACGATGTACCCCAAGAATGAGATCTCCGACAAGAAGAACTCGCTTTTCTCCAAGGCCACTTTGAACCCCGCATCCTTTAGTGCATGCAAAACCCACTCATGTGTTCCACGTGGTACTCGTGTGTTTTTGAAAAGACCAAAATATCATCCATGTACACAATCACGCAGAAATTGATCAGGGGCTGGGTTAGTCGGGTTTTGTTAACGAACTCAGCGAAGGCCATATTCATGGCCCGCTGAAACGTTGCAGGGGCGTTACAAATTCCCATGGGACACCGGACCCATTGCCACGTGCCCTCGAATAGGACGAAAACGGTTTTGGGTCGGTCCTCCGGTCGGACTGCGACATGGTGAAAACCGTGTCAGATATCGAACTTGGAAAAGACTCGCGCGGCCCCGATAGTATCTAACAAATCGTCGATTCGTGGCAAGGGATACACATCTTTGGTAGTGATAGTGTTCAATTTCCGGTAGTCGATACATACCCGGACCGAACCATTTCGTTTTGGCACAAGGACCACGGGAAAAGACCACGGTCCCAGTGATGGTTCGACCCACCCCAACCGCTCGAATTCCCGTACCCTTTCCAACGCCAGCTGTCTTTCTTTAAGGGAATATCGGTACGGTCGGCAATGTATCGGGGCGTGATCCCCGGTATCAATCGCGTGCTGTATCARAGGGGTTAGCCCTATGTCGTGGTCCTGAATACTGACGGCCTCAGGATAGGCCCGTATAACCGCCAGGAGGAGGCGTCTGTATTCATCCGGAACACGGGCTGGTAACTGAACTTCTACGGTTCCCGGAGGAAGGGAGACCGTCATCGTAACCGTGGGGACCGCCGTGCTGGCATCGGGCGAGGCCCCAAATAAAGAGTTGTCGGTTTTCGCCGAAAGGACCGTCGCAATAAGTTGACTGTCCGCCAGACTCACCGGCTCGCTTCCCATGTCACTGTCACTGTCCAGTTCGGGTTCGACCGAGGGTTCTACCGAAAAGGCCTGCGTCAGTTCCCTCGGTCCCCACCGATATTCCCTTGTTCGGGGTTGAAACGACACTCCCTCTTTCAGGAGTATCGCGACTTTTTCATTCGTGAGTAGGGGCCGTGGAGGTCGAAAAGATAAATCGCACAGCCCCCTAAGCTCGGTAAATCTTTCAGGTAGAGGGTCCGTTCGGAGATACAAGGACGCAGGGGGTTCCGAAAGGTCAGTTATTCGGGACACCCTCAGCAGGGGTTCCCCCTGCACCCCGGAGGAGAACGCAAGCGACCAATTGGACTCGCTCCGAACTATTTGCAGTGGTTCTCGCCGCCAAGAATGGCGCAACTGATCCTGAACTCGGATCGGATATCGGTCGGGTACATCAGTCTCGTCAGTTTCCGTCAACGGTTCATTTTCGTCCGGTGACAAGCGTCGGATCATGTTGATTTGATGGGCTTTCGTGGTGAGTCGAGGCGCCGGCGGGGTGCACATGCGCACAACCAGTCTCATTGGTATCATTTGGGGTTTGGGGTGGGCCGATGTGAGCACTACCTTACAGCTGTCAAAGTGCATTCGCGCTCCGACCGCCGCCTCCCACGGAATGCCTAGCAGAACATCGTACGCCTGTACATCCAGCACGATTACGTCGCACAAACAATGCACCCGCCCCACCTGTATAGGCACGTTCGTTATTCGCCCTTTACAATGAATATTGTCTTCCGTAGCGGATATATACAGTTCATCCGGTCGGAGGGGCTGAACCTGTCCTTCCCTTCCCAACTGTTTCGTCAATCTCCAAGAAATGGCGACCGCTGATGATCCCGAGTCTAGGATGGCGGCCGAGGGATTTCCCCAGACCTCGCAGTCACACTCAATGCTTTTCCAGGTTATAGGATAGGCTCAGAGGAATACCTCGGGTTTTTTCGAGGCAGGGTCTACGGTCTGGATCATTCCTATCCGGTCGGCTTCGTGCACCTTTGAGGTCGAGGGCTGCGACTCCTCGTTTGTGGGTAGGTCCTGTAGGACCGGCTTTTTGCCCTTTCGACTTTCCTCGAATCGGCACCTGTTTTTGAGGCATCGTTCGATTAACTTTTCGTTAGCCGCTTCGGAAATGGTTAGCAGATAGGGAATAGGGACGGGGATCCGAAGATCCAGAGCCTTCAAGGCATCCAATACGTCGATATGGCCATCCTTGTATTCAAGACCAGGTGTCGCAAGGTCTTCGAACCTTGGTCGCCACGGCCCGAGGTCGCTTTCCTAGGTAATCCGTTGGACGTGAGGTATCACTCCGATGGTCCCGGGTTCGAACATCGCCGCAGCCATGTATTCATCGGGCCCTATCTCAATGGCCGCAGGGGTCACCATTTTCGTTGCCCCAGTATCCATCACCGTGGCCACCCTCCCCTGTCCTGCAGCGGTTGGAGCAGCCAGCGGGATTTAGGAAGGCTCGGCGGGCCCGCCTTGAGTTCGAGGTTTCGGACAATCTTTCGCAAGGTGACCTGGCTGATTGCAGTTATAACAGCGTAGGGGCGGGACAGCCCCGGCCACGGCCGGTCTTATCATAGGGGCGCCGGCGGCCATAGCCGCTTGTTGCCGTTGTGCGGCGGCTAGGCGTTGCCGCTGCAGGCCCTGAACAAACTCCATCAGCGGGGCCACTACCGTAACTAATTGGGCCGCGACCTCTTTCATGGATACTTCTTCCTCACCCCGGCCTCCTTGTGCTTGACTAGAGCGATGGGAGGTCGAAGCAGAGGAAGAAGCTTTCCGATCCAAGCCTTTTTTTGTCGGACCTAACCCGAAGCGATCTTCGAACATTCGTGCCGTAGCGGAGCAACTATTGCGTCGAATCCCCGAGGGGTCATCCTCGTCGGATTCTGAGTCCAGGCCCACATCGTAATTTTCTTTCCCGTACTTAATTGCGTACTGAATTAGCTCCGTCAGGGTATGTTCTATAGGGTTGCATTTCTTGCGGATCTTTTTCCGTAGACGAGAATCTGACAATCCTCTAACGAAATCAGTCCGTACCATTTTCTCGTCCACCCCGGAGCGTTCGGCTAGGTACGTAAAACGTTCAGCATATCTAGCCAAGGTCTCTCGAGGCTGTTGTGTGTATTCCTTTATTAGACGGAGGCATTGACCTGGTGCGATGTGATCAAATCTGTCGAGAAACTTCCTCTGGAAGGCTAGCCAATTAGTGAAGGGGTTATGTCCATACCACTCAAAAGCGGTTCCGGCTAACCTTCCGGGGACTCGTTCTTGGAGCAATTGGTCCGACCAGCCCTGGGCTTTCAAGGCAGCTAGCCTGGTGCGAGGGTCGGTATCATCTTCGGAGAAAATGGGAACTTCGGAAGGAGGAGGTACAAAGTACAGGGGATGATTGGCCATCCCCGCGTGGTTATCACCATCGTTTTCACCCCCAATTCCGGGTTCCACCATCGCGGGAGGCGGGTTTCGAGCCCGGCCTCTCACTCGGTTCTGATTGCTATTCGCAGGCCGACGGCGACGGGGAGCCAGCCTACTTAAAAATGAGAAAAATCTAAAAAGAAAGATCAGAAAAAAAAGGAAAACTCTAAAGCAGGGTATTCGTCCTAGGAAAACCTCGGAGCCGAAACGAATCAGCTCTGATACCAACCTCACGCCCCCTCGCAACTTCCCGTACTGGGTCACCGATCAGAGTTCTAGGAGGGGCGTGGCCGAGGATTTTTGGCCGTAGGGGTTGAGTCTCCCGGACGGAACGGGAGGCTCTCGTTTCGTGCCAGAGGTTACCCCGGAGTCGAACTGTCGTCACGAAGTCCCATGGGGGTCGGATCACCCCGAAACGATAAAATCATAAGGGTTTCCGCGAAAACGAACTGTCGTGCATTAGGACGGGAAAAGGCATCAAGGGGAGAGGGCCATGGCGGCGGAAGACAAAACTTCGGTCGTCAGGTGTTTGGGGGATAGGTGGTGGGTTCAAAGCCTACAGGCCTCGTCATCGGCCTCACGAAGTGACCGAACCCTCGGGTCTTTGCTGTAGAGGTGGTTGGTTCGAGGCCCTCAAGCCTCAGCGTCGGACTCACACAGTCTGCGCGGAAGGTTCCCGGAGGGTAAAGCGGCGGGAGGACTCGCCGACATCCGAATTCGAAATTGCGCGGGCAGCGCCCCCGCACTATGGGAAAGCTCGGGGAAACGTGTCGCTCCCTCGTAACCCAGGACCACTCGTCACTAAGAACACGAGTCCCCCTAGCGACACCAGTGACAATCAAACTGCGGCTGCCACGCGGCGTGAGCGGCCGTCCAGGGCAACACAGTCAAACCCGTACAAGGCAATATTAGAGTCGGGGAATCAAAACGATCGATCAAGACAAACCCGTTCCCCCTTATATCACAAGCCCGAGGCGGGTCTCGCCAACACACTTGCTCCGTTCGCCTCAGCGCGCGTCGTACATCCGCATCGCAGTAGATGCTGTCGTCATCTGTGATGGGGAAGGTCGGTAGCGAGATGAGACGATCGGAAGTAGGCGATGAACACGGCCAAGATCCCGCGCTCCCGGTCATCCGAACCAACATCGACTTCATACAACACTCGATGCAACCTTCTCTCTCGGGGTTAGCGCGTCGGAGGAAGATGGTGAAATCGAAGCTCTCTTCCCCTTACGGGGGCGTAGACCGCGCGCGCGGACGCAGGCGGTTGACGTCACAGGTACGAGAACGAGAAGCTCAAAAAGGAAGGCGGGAGAGAGAGGGAGAGAGCTTACATTGAGAACGCGTGTGCGCGCGCGAAGGGCCGCGGAAGGGAGGGGAACAACGGGATTAACACACTCGTACTCCTAGGCAGACGGTCCCCCAGTTCAGTTTCCCCGTCCCCACCCGGACAATACATGCAAACAATCAATAACCCTTGACAGGACATCTAATCATCCATAGACCTTCAACATCACTGATGCGCACAACCAGCTCCAATCACTCGGGGCTTCACACACACGACATGCATAGACAAAGCAGCAATGGAGATAAAAGCAAGTCCTTCTTGTACACAAAAAAATCAATTAACTGCCGCCCCCAGGCGCAGCCTTCGAACCTCCCAAGACCACCGACCACCATAGCCACAAGGCCCTGCCGCGGCCGGCGTCAAATCCCCACCACAGCTCAGTCCCTCTGGCTGCGTCGCCCCGAGACTACCGCGGGTCCACCCCACGTCGTCACTCCGCCTGTCCTTGGGCTCGTCGAGCCTGTTCCGCGCCGCGGACTTTCGTGCATAGCTCGCGCAGCATTGCAGCCGAGATCAAAGAGAGAGAGAGGAGAGGGTTGCGCGAATTTATAGCGCGGGAGGCGGCGGGTTGTCAGCGCAAGGTGCGGGCAGCGCAGGTTATAGATGAGCAGGACAGGAGGGAGGTGGGGAGTTAGAGGGTTCGACCCGCAGGATGGCATGGTCCTACGTGATTGGGGTGTCCGTTCAAGTGGTGCGCGGTTTTTCGCTTTTCACATTGATCCGAGCATCCCAACTACGCGGCCAATCACTTCGCGGAGTAAGGATCAAGCTGGGCAGAGGGGAAGACGAAGAGTCCTGCATGGGAAAAACGCGCGCAGCAAGAAGGGAAGATGGCGCGGGGATGCAAAACAAGAAACGGGGGTGCGAGACGCGCGAAGAAGTCGGAGCTTAGGCGCACGCGCAAAAATTCAAAAAAAAGGTTCCAACCGAAACCGTTTCTTCCTTTTCATGCCGCGGTCGCTATTCACCTGCGCGGGAGTTATTAACCAAACAAAATGAAAAAGCCGTTTCAAAAAGAAAACAAAAGCAAAAAGAAGGAAAAACCCCTTTCTGTCCGTGTCCGTACTTCGGGGCTTCCGCGGGATTTTTCCTCGGGGATACAACAAGCCGCGCGGTACGGATTTGAGCTTATCACAAGCCCTCATCAGCCCCAACTAGGGTCAAACCCACTCCTCCCATTCTCCCTGCAAGGCATACAGTTCTCCCAAAAGTATGCCTCGATCAAACCTTTGCCCAATTTATTATTTTATTTTTTTAAATTGCTCCATCTATTAGTGGGGACGGGTCCAACGTCCCTGTACAAAAAGAATCATTCAAGAAACAAGGCAGGCCGTCAGCATTGATTACCCCATGTAATCTTAGGCGATTAACTAAGCGGCAGGAGAGGACATGGGGATAAAAGAGCCCCTTCACCCCTCAAATAGGACGCCTGAACTAGCTTGACATTTCTAGCATCTTCCTTCACCATATATGTCTATATAAACTTTGTTGTAATCTGCTTGAGCCCACCTGATCTGAAATACACTGAAAAGCCAAAATTATAGTCTAATTCCCTTCCCAGCCATACCATTGAAGATCAACCAGAGAAAGCTCAGAGGGTGGAAAAGGATCTACAAAAGACATTGGGGATCGAAGGGAGGATCCTGGTTGAATCGAGAACCAA
>BFEA01000467.1:486910-503304 GCA_003427395.1 Chara braunii | reverse complement strand
CCGATGTCGGGTTTTGCTGTTTTCCTCAGTTGTGAGCGGGGAATGTGGTGGTGGGTGGGGAGCGGGGAACGTTCCCGCTCCGATACCAATGTAGCGGACCCACCAGGTGTGGTGCTCCGCTAGTGACAGAGATGGAGATGGAGGAAGAAGGGGGGAGCGAGATGGCACAACGCAGCTCCCCACGCAAGACTCCAACGCACGTACTCCAAAATGTGCAAGTGAAGAATGAGACTGAAAACAGACAATGGCTGGGGTATACCCCAGCGGACTGACGGGACTGGACTGGACTGGCTGGTACCGACACAGATACCGGCCTGGACTGGCCTACCCCGAATACAACACATGCCTGTGAGAACAGGCCAAGGGGCTGGTCTCACAGGCCAACCCGAGGTCCGCTACAGTTGCGGTTCTAACCTGGAGGTGGTGGGATAGAATATGGCAGCGGATAGTCCCTGATCATCCATGGCCGTGGGACTGGCGCGCAATACTATTGGGTCATTATCCACCCTGCCAAAATGATATTTTTATACGAAATATGTTCCACCTGGCCCGACGAACGATTATGTGGATCCTATGGTGGCAGCGATGTGTGCTGGTTCTAGATCACGCTCGGGTAGAGGGGGAGGAAAGGTTGGAGCAACTCAAAGTGCACATCTAGCTGGAACTCTCACACAGATGGAAATTATTGAAACAAACACTAGAGAACCTCCACAGAGCCTCAGAAATCCGACAACGGCTTTTACAGTTCTCTAGGGAATGGCTGGGCGGGGACCGAGAGGGCTGGGTAGTAGGAATAAGCTGGTCAGGGGCTTGGGTGGGTGAAGGGGAGGGTGAGGACGACCCCAGTGAGCAAGTACCGAGGGACTATCAATTAAAATTTAAAGACTGGCTATCTGTAGACCCCAGTATCCCCATGCTGCCAGCAGAGGACTTTCGAGATCCGTTCCCTCCCCACTCACAGGCTGTGGAAATATGTCTGTAGTCAATCAATAAGTGCTTCGCACTCCCGTTTACCCTCCCGTTCCCCTTTCGATCATATTCCCGACCAGGCGGTCACCCCACCCTACTTAGCTCTGGTCATTCGGTAAAAGCGTTATCTTTGGTTATCTAGGTTCTGGTCATTCAGTAAATGCATTGTCTTTGTCTGCCCAGGCTACGGTTCGCTACACTGCAACAATGACTCACTACAACAGTTTTCCTGGGAGGGGTCGGGCGGGGAAAGAGAGGGATGGGTCCTCTTGGAAGGACGGGCAAGGGAACGAAAAGAAACACTGGTGCCCCCCAGTGGTTCCTCCCAGACCCCTGTCCTGACGCTGGGATGCAGAAAGAGATTGAGGATAACCAGGAGCTCAGAGGAACTAGTCCTTCAACAGAAGTAAATCGACCTGGTACAGGGCGAAGTGGACCATCAGGCATTCAGGGGAAACCAGTCCTTTAGCAGCAGAAATTCGGCGCCTGGTACAGGGCGAAGAGGTTTTCTCCCTGCAGCTCATTAGCCTGTGCAGATGATCTTCTGCAGATAGCGTTCATCTCAGTCAATTTCCACCACAGCCTGCTCAGTGGCAGGTCTGTTTTTGATATTTTTCAATACCCTGCTCAGTCAATCCCCTGGAGCCCAGGGTAATCAATGCTGGCAGGGGCCCTCTAATATATCCAGTTTACATCTGCATATGGGACGCTGGACCCGTTTTCCAGCAGGTGACGCTCCCTACCAATAGATGGAGCCTCTCCCCAAGTGGTAGTGGTGCTTGCTCTTATCAGCGCCACTATCACCGGCGGGGGTGTTGTTTAATAATAATAATAAATAAATTAAAAAAAAAAAAAAAAAAAAAAAAACTGTAAGTTGTACTAACTATCGACTGTAATATAGTTTACTGTGTGAACCCTGTCATCTATGAAAACAATCAAATTGTGGAAGGTTTAGTATGCATGTGGGGGAGGTGGGCTATAATCGGCCCAGCATCCTGTCAATCCTACTGGATCACTGTGCAGTTACCATGTACACTATACTATCTACCAATTTTTTTTATTTTGTTTTTTTAAGAGTTTGCTGTAAGTGTGCCTATCTTGATTGTGGTGGTACCTCCAGGACAGACTATTGTCCCGAGTAGTATGCTTCTTTGTAGTATTGTGTCCTACCTTATATCCTACCATCTATTTGTGGACAGCATCATCTGCTGGAAACCGAGTCCAGCTCCCATGTACAATCCAATGTAGGATGTCTTAGATCCTCGCATGAGTGAAGACTTAAAAAAAAAAAAAAAACGTATTTACAGGAAGGAGTGATGGTAAGAGCATACACTCCTTCCTGATTCAGGGAGGGCTCCTATCTATTGGTGGGGAGCAACACCTGCTGGAAAGCGGGTCCAGCGTCCCCTTGAATACAATATCATATCAGTAGCATTGATCCCAAAAAAACGACCAGTACCCCCTTCCATCCAGATTTAAATAGAAGAGTTTTAATGTCTCTTCACCCATCCTGGGCGCCAGAAAGAACTTGCAAAACTAGCACCTATCCTCATCCATTTTCAGAACACCCCAAAAGAGGGAACCTTTCTCTCAAAGACTATTCAAGGGGCTATCCATACCAAGAAACAGGGACTAAACAGTTACTTGGAGGGGGAAAGAAGTCCAGAAACTCAGAGACAGGACTGAGGGGAATATAAGGGTTTATAGAACTCCAATCGTGAAAAATCAGCCGATAATTCCTCTTGATGGGCTTCTGAGAGTTAGTGCGTCCTTCTTCCCAAATTACTTTACCCAACCTCCCTCCCCGGTCCCCGCCCAACCAGCATTTGTTGAAAAGATTGATTTGATGCCAGATATCATTTCGTAAGAGAAAACTGAAGAAGTTTTTATTTTAATTGTTGTCAATTAACCGAAATTACTGTTTGAATATGTTGCTTGATAGAATCTGTAAAATCCGGTTCATCCAATCGGGCACCCTCCATTTCAAGGTGCATCTTCTTGTCCAAATTGCCCAAATAATGGTTTTTCTATTAATTGAGAATATATTAGTAGTAAACTCATCCTTTTGGTCGGGATGTCAACAATCCAGAAGAAGGGCCTTCCAGTCCCATGGCCATGCCTGGGACGTACCCAGCTGGTTTCAGATCCTAACCCATCATCTCCACAACCAGATCGACCCTGGACATTGCAGAAAAATATGCTCAATCGTTTCAGGAACAAGCTTAGAAGGAAATGTTGATTTACATAGTTTGCACCATAGGAAGGCTAATCCCTTCTGTTCCAACGATGTCCTATCAATAATCCAATCATTTGTGGGGAGACATCTATGAACAATTTGCCATTGTAGGGAGGATATATTAGCAGGTTTGGTTCTGGTTGGTTGGAACCACTTAATCTTTCTCAGATTGTCCGTACTCACGTTCAACTTCTTATGCCATTTTTCCTCAATGCGGTCCCTTAGATTTATCCTAAGTCGAAACATCCTGTATGTGGCTTTAACTAATAGGTTGTGGAGGTTCCTTGGGTGTTGGTTTCCATGTTTCCCAGGAGACGACCACTTCCAAAAAAGAGGGTCGAAAGGAAGATGAGAAATGAGAGTATCAGGCCTAAATGCAATCCATTTTTCCTTATCCTTCAAGACTCTAATCCGGAAGAGTTGATCAGAAGAATCCCAAAAGGTATTATCTAGGCTTTTGACTTGAACTCCATCTTCTTGTACAAGGAATAGCAAGATTAGTATCTGATTCAGATTATGGATTTCAATTATATTATCAATTAACTCTTTTTGGCTATGGAATGCAACCCAATCACCCTCGAGAAGCTTAGGACCTTTTCTTAAAATTTTGATCCAGTCCAAGGGAATTAATTCAATTATTTTATCAAGGGCTGCGACTTGATGATGACTATACTTAAGCCGATCATGAAGCTCATAGCTTGGTTTTAACATTAGTCCACTGGAATCTAATTTCTGTTTGAACAAATTGGACAATTAAATCCGAAACTTTTCCACCTTCTAAAGATACATTTTCATTGACCCGAACACACCTTCTATACCACATGGTCCACATCATGGCCTTTCGACCAATAGTAAAAAAGTTGCTTTGAAATTCCGTTAAGTCTATCCCCATGGCTGGGATATAATCCCAACCCCAGATTAGTACAATCCTCAAAATTTGCCCTCGCTCGCAACAGGGTCTCTCCTCCCTAGCATTAGCAATTGAGCTGCACAATGGAATATGCAGAGTTTCCTTACCAGGCTGGCGGGTTGAGCCTTCAATGGCTGAGGGTTTGTAGGTTTGGCCCGCAGGGGCACAACGCTCCCGGATGTGCTGCGCCCCGTCGACACGATCTCGCCGATGGGCGATGGAGAAGCGGGCAGGCGTGGTGTGGTTATGCCAGGTGTACCTGTGCGGTAACACGCGGTGATGCTGGGCACCGTTGTGCGAGGATGCGTGGCTATGACAGGTGCCGCTGAGCGATGATACATGGCGATACAGGGAGTTGGCGCTGCTACGCAACGACGCAGTGCTGCTGCAGGACGACGTGCAGCTAAGCCAGGTGCTGTTGTGTGACGATGCGCAATCATACCAAGTGGTGTTGTGCGGTAACGCAGGGCGACGTCGGGCGCGGCTGTGCGAGGATACGTGGTCACGTCAGGCACTGCTGGGCGATGTCATGGGACGATGAAGGGAGTTGTAGAATGGCGAAATTGGAGGAACACTTCAACTCTCTATCTCCTAACATTTGGAAGCATTTGTAGTGTCATCTCGCTGTCTTGTGCCTCTCACGGGTGATGTTATGAGTTAGCATGTTGTGTGAGGTGGGGTAAACCTTTTTAATAGTTCTTGCTTCAGGAGGAATCATTTGTGCTCTTCATCTTGCACAATTTGGTGGAGAAGGTTGGCTTGTAGCAAGAGGGAGAAGAGCACAGTGTGCCCCACGGGATAGGAGGAGGAGTGGAGGGGGATAAGGAGTGGAGTGATTGGGGTTCTTAGCTCGTTCTGTCATCAATCGGCGGATTGTCTCCGTCTTCGCGCCATACAAGCAGCAGTACCAAGCAACAGGGAGAGGTCTTTTATCAGCAGCAACGGGTTACAAATGATAGGCATCATCATCAGGGAGTTGCTCGTCATCATCATCATCATCATCATCATCATCATCAACAGGGTGTGGTTCAACTTTAACTCCACGGTAGGTCAATTTCATCATCACGACAATGGTTCGTCATCATCACTAGGGGGCTGCTTGTCATCACCGCCATCATCTCATCATCAGGGGTGCTGCGCACCACTCATCGTTGAAATACCATCATGGGCGTTGCTCGCCCCTATCATCATCATCATCATCAGGTCATCAGCATCATCATCATCTTGAGTTAGCACAGGGCGCTGTGCGTTGTTATCATCATCATCATCATCATCATCATCGTCATCATCATTATCATCATCATCATCATCATCATCATCATAATCATCATCATCATCATTATCATCATCATCAGTTTGTAATCATAAGGGGCGGGGTTGTTAGTGCTGCTCTTTAGTATGATCAACATCACCATTTTGTCTTCATTCTCATCACTACCATCATCATCATCACCTTCTTCAGTTTTTCATCATTAAATGTTTGCCCTTTAAGGCTTTGTTTGTCGTTCACATCTGCAGGTGAGTTGGTCGTCACCATCATCTTCATCATCATCATCATCTTTAGGATGCAAGAATAGGTGATATCTGGCAAGTCATTTGTGATCCTGCGAAGGGTGGTTGAAAATTCGGTGGCCCTCGAAGACCGATGCTGGAGCAACGCTGGCCGGAGTCGGAGCCAGGTGGCGCAACTCTGTGACCCAGCTTAGTGGGGGCGTGAGGCCTGGTAGAGAGCTCTGGGGGGCTGTTTGTGGGGGCAGTCCCAGTGATTATCGGGGGTCGTAACTGAAGCAATGTTGTGCTGGAGCAAGGTGGTGCAACTCTTTAACCTAACCTGATCGGAGCATGAGGCCTGGAAGAGCTTCAGTTCGTACTGAAAACATCCATGCTGGTGGTGGTCGCAGGTGGATTGAATAGGTTCATCTATTTGATTCGTGGCTGAGAGGTTTTTTACTATTTCTTTTCATTTGGTTTGCTGCTCGAGAAGGTTGTGGGAATAGGTGCTATCTGGCAATTCTTCTGTGATCCTGCGAAGGGTGGTTGGAAACTCGACGGCCCTTGAAGACCGATGCTTGAGCAACGCTAGCCGGAGTCGGAGCCAGGTGGCGCAACTCTGTGACCTAGCTTAGTGGGGGCGTGAGGCCTGGTAGAGAGTTCTGGGGGGCTGTGTGCGGGGGCAGTCTCAGTGGTCATCGGGGGTCATAACTGGAGCAACGTTGGCCGGTGCTGAAGCAAGGTGGTGCAACTCTGTAACCTAACCTGATGGGAGCATGAGGCCTGGAAGAGCTTCGGTTTGCGCTGAAAACAACCATACTGGTGGTGGTCGTAGGTGGATTGAATAGGTTTCACCTCTCTGTTTTGTCGCTGGTTCTTATGAATGTTGTAGGACTCTAGGGAATCGTAGCAATCCATCCTAGGCGGTTCTGAAGCGGTTATACTCAATGATATATGGTTGTTCTATGCCAGAATGACGCTGGCCGGTGTTGGGGTGATGCCCTGTAACCTGCTGATGCAGGAGCGTAAGGCTTGGTAGAGAGATCTGGGGATGCTTTGGGGTGGGCATCCCAAGGAACAGCCAAGGTTTGCTACGGGGACGACGCTGGTCGGAGCTGGGGCGAGTTGTGTTGCCCTGTAACCCAGCAGGGTGGGGGCATGAGGCCTGGAAAAGCTCAGCAGGGAGTAAGACTGTTTTGGAAAGTCTTAGAAGGGTTGGTTAGGGATCCTGAGGGTTGTGAGCTTTCGTAGGACCTTTGTGGCAGCCTATTGCATATGTAGTTCCTTATTAGGTCATTAGATATTCACAGACTGATCTCAGCCGAAGTCGGGTAATGACCCCGGTATCTCAAATGATCTCAAATGTTCTCAATGATCTCTACAATTCGATATGGGACGTTGGGCCCGGTTCCCAGCACGTGTTGCTCCCCACAAATAGACTGGAACATTTGTTTGTTTGTTTTTTGGAAAAAAAAAAGAAAAAGGGCAATCCCCTTCTGCCGTGTGATGCCCCTGCAGAGGAAGACTCTCTCCCAACTTAGCATCTCACCAGAACCAAAACAGTTAACGAAGGGAGAGTTAGAAAAGAGGAAAGAAAATTCCATGAAGATGTCAAGCGATGCTTACGACACGAGACTAACAAATATGTTAATGCGAAGAAGCAGCGCAGTGATGAGGAAGACCCACCACACCCTGATGATATCAACAATCAACTTGAAGATGGCGAGAAGCGCCATGCAGAATGATTGATTTTACGACGTCCTAGAAGAGCGCGATGATGACGGCAACGCATTGCGTAATTAAGTTTTTTTTTTTTTTTTTAATGCCATTGTGCTATTGTACGTACAGCAACATGATTTTTTATTATTATTATTATTTTTAACATGCTCCATCTATTGGTGGGGAGCTGCACCTGCCAGAAACCGGGTCCAGCATCCCTTACATCATGAAAATAAAGTAGAGGATAAACCTATGCTGGAAACCGGGTCCAGCGTCCCATTCTTACTGACTTTTTAATCCAATAATAAGACTTAATCCATTCTACAAATGTTTGAAGAAAAAGTACTACTAGTCATGGGGAAGCCTCTTTAGTCCGAATTCTGACCGCCTGTTGGGAAAAATGAATCATAGCCTCTTCCTAATAGGACCCTGTCTAACCTAATCCTATGCCATGTCTTCCCCTCCTCCAAACCACTCAAGATCCACCAGCGCTAACGGAGCGGGTGGGAAGGGATCAACAAACAGTTCTGGTGCTCTAAAAAATGCCCATGGTTGGATGTCTAACCAATTCAGAAAGTTAATCTGGTAATCCCGTTTGATTCTCCCTTTCTCCTCGTCCTCCCCTGACCATATTATTTCCCCCAATTTCTCACCAGCTGCATCCCCTAGCCATTCCAGTTGGAACTTTCGTATTCCTTGTTTGATGTCTTCTTTTTGCTTGAATTCCTTACGCTTTGTTCTTTTTTTCTCCCATTGGCCCCTTAGTTTCGTTTGGACAAAGCTTCGTATTATTTCTATCACTTCTTCACTTTCTATCCTTACTTCTTCCATTTCATTGATACACACTGTTTGTGCCATAAAACCCACAATATCGCTTTCCTCCCTAGATGAAAGAAGTTGTATTGGAATTTCGATAAATCTATTAATTGAGGGTTCCAATATCCTAATAAAATTGTTCTCCAATCCCAAGGCCAATCCAGGTCAGTGAATCTTTGCCACACATAGTCCCATCGTCTCCATAACAAGACCGCACCTGGACATTATAAAAAAATGTGTTCAATTGTTTCCCTTATTTTCCTCTTAAGGAAGGCCCTCGCACAAGAGTTACACCATGGCAAAGCCACCCTTTGTTTCTCCAATGTGGAATGGTCTATTAACCAGTCATTCGTTGGTAGACATCTGTGCACTATCTGCCATTGCAAGGATGCAAACTTGGCAGGTCTTTCCTATAATCCCTGACACCACTTGACTGGTTTAAGCTCCTCCTCATATATATTCAGATGTCTTTGCCATCTACTTTGCACCATCTCTGGAATGTTAACTTTGAGGCGCATTAGTCTGTAAGTTGCCTTAACTGATAATGATTGTAGCCTCACTGGTTTGCATCTCCTATTTGATCGCCATATCCAGTCTGTGGGATCTAGTGGGAGGTCTGGGATCGGACAATGAGGAAGATATGCGAACCAGTCCTTGGTCTTTGAGACGTACAGTACCCTTACTCTATACATATCTTGGAAAGAGACATAAGTTACCATGTCCTGATCCTTCCTTGAGATCCTATTGTCCTTGTGAATTTTGAATAGGTTAACCAGGGCACCCTCCTCATGTACATCCAATATTTGCCCTATTGTCTTTGAGCTGTCTTGTTGGAAAACTCCCACCCAATCTTTCACCCAAAAGACTGCACCCTCTTTCAAGGAAGCTATCCAGGATAGAGGTATGGCTGAAATTATTTCATCGAAGCGGTCCAGGAGCTTATGTGCATACTTAATCTCTTTTCTGAGTTTCTCCACAGATTTCCAACTCCTTTGCTTAGTATTTCATAGATCCTTGATTCTAATTACCCCATTCTTTACCCACGTGGACCATGGAGAATTCAAACTATTAAATACCCTCCCATTTTGGTCCTTGATCCATCAATTCCCAAAAAAGGTTGGCGTAGGATTTCCGCATACCTTGTCGGTGTTGGCTTGTTAGGTAAAGGCAATTCCCGCCAATATCTTAGCTGGTTTGACCAGAAACCATCGTGAGTTAGATTTTTTTCCGCCTCCCCTCTTGCCCCTGTTTCCATTGACTGTGTCTGGGCTCGAGGGATGGTCCAAAACCTGTCCTCCACACATGTCAGAGGATGAATCTCCTTAACCGTTTGTGGTGCAAAAATTCGAATTTGTTATAGCGTCAGGTCTTGCCATGACAGGTTCGTGGCTAGAATCAAATGTTTTCCTCCCAAATAACGATGTATATTTATTTCGCCATAATTTTATTTTTTTTAATGCAGGAGACGAAATTCATAGATCATTTGAGTTAGGTTTTCCTTGTGCAGTCAATATTACCCCTAGCACCATGATAGGAGCTTCAAGATGCATCCATTTGATCTTAGGGAGTTCATGTTGTCTATCTCTTTGGGAATGTATCCACCACCCTTGTGTTTCATTACCCCAATTTACCAGCATATCTGAGAGGGTCGAGAATTTGTCCATTAGAGCCTTAATTTCTTCCATATTTGTTTTGGAGACCTCCATCATGATAGTTAGATCATCTGCGAACATCAAATAGATTGGAATAGCTTCTTCTGGAATGTTAGAGATCCGTAGTTGTTAAATATTATGATTAGATCTCAGGTTAGCTCCTAGCGCCTCCATGATAATAATAAATAAAAATGGGGCCTGACAGACCTTTGGAGAGGGATTTTGGGAGACAATAGGCAGTTTACCTGAATTCTCGTCGTGACGTTAAAGTACAGTAATTGTGTCCATCTTCTTATTGTTGGCCCGAATTCTAACTCAACTAAGCAAGCATCCAGGAAACGTCAATCTACATGATCATATGCTTTTTCAAAATCAATGAATATGCAAGCCATATTTTGTTTATTTTGCCTGGATATTCTGATCATCTCGTTGACTAGTAACACATTATCCTGAATATTTCTCTTATGCATGAAACTTGTTTGGGAGGGATGAATAATGTCTGCCATTATTGGAATAAACCTATTAGCTATGACTTTTGCTAACATTTTGTACACCACTGTCTGCAAGGTGATTGACCTATAGTTCCTTATGTTGGTTTTGTCTCCTTTCTTATATAGTAATGTTAGTAGCCCTTGACCAACAATCCCCCCCATAGTGTCAGCTATTTGAACTTGTCTGTAGTATTCCATTAGATCTTCTGACATTGGAACCCACGTTGCTTCCCAAAATTCTTTCGGAAGACTATCCACCCAAGGGGTTTTATCCTTCTCCATTTGCAGGAGCGTCGTCCAAATTTTCTCCTTAGTAATTGGTTCCTCCATTTTCTCCCTTTGCTCCTGTGATAATTTTTTTGTTAGTGGTTTCAGGAACTCTTGAATTTCTTCCGAAACTACCTTTAGATCCACTGTCGATGTGTACAACTTTTTAAAGAAATCATAAGTCACTTTTAGACTACTTGCTGACGAGACCGGCTCCAGGTTAGGCGAAACAAGTGGATCTATTAAAACTTCTATGTTTGTATTTTTTATTCTAACTTGCGCTAATGAGAAGAAAGAGGAATCAATTTGTCCTTCTTATTGATGCTTCGATAGTCTACCCCTGACTAGGTAGCCTTTCCATCGTTCCTGTGCAATAGTGAGTAATTGTCTTCTGAGTTCTTGAATATCTTCTTGTTGGAGAAGTGATATGGGGTTTTCTTGTTGTTCATACTCTAAGATTTTCTTATGAATTTTCATTTCTTGATCATGTTTTTCTTTAGCTATTGATTTCGAGAACTCATTGGGTTTTTTGGCAAGGAAAAAAAAAACATTATTAAACCATGATATATATGAGTCATGTTTATCTTTCGTTGTATGCCAAAATTCTTAGATATAAGTTCTAAAGTCTGTTCTTTTAATAAGAGACGAGTTAAGCTTATAGAAACACTTCTCACGATCCGGTTTTACCCGAAAGGTGTAGAATGACACACATCTTGTGATTCGCTTCCGGCCAAAGACTTTGTGAAAAAATATTGGCTCCTACTAAAGCATGATCCAGATCCTCAGACATAAGTATCAAATTTATTCTGGATCTGGATTGATAAGGAGAACCCGAATTTCTGATACATGAAAAAATGCGTTCTTGGGGAAAAACCCTTCGATACGTATCATATAGGTTTTCTTCCTCAGGTAATTGTTGAATGATTATTTCATCATCCTCTACATAAGCTGGACATGGAGAAGGGATCCTCCATCTGTCTAACCACCTATCTGGAAATCTCATTTGGGATATGATTGCGAAGTCCTTGAAAAAAAAAGTTTCCTTTCTTGTACATCATTAGGAGCATACACATTCAGAACACACACTGCTTCGACCTCTAACATTAATAATACTGAGATCCAACTTCCTTCTTCCTGATCTGCCTCCCAGTGAATGACCTCTACTCTGGAATCTGGTGGTATCCATATGGCGATTCCTGCCGATTCATTGCGCAATGCATATGCTTGATACTTTTGATACGGCCAGACCAGATTATGAGCCCTATTATGAGCGGGGGAGTTCATTGGGTGGGTTTCCTGAATAAAAGTTACATCCGGCCACGTTCTCCCTCCTACTCCTTTAAGTTGTTTTGTTATTGTCCTTCTTTTACTTGCATCTGCGGTGGCAAGACCATTAACATTAAGTGACCTTAGATCCAGATCTGCAGATTGGGTAGCCCTTTACTAGGACGGATTCTTTCCATAAAAAGTTTGAAGTGTCTCCATCCCTAAGAAGACAAACAATTAACAAATGGAGATTACAATCTCATCCAACTTCCTCCATCTAAATCTGTAGGGGGATTTAGGAACCCATTCCTTAGAATAGAACAAAGAAAAAATGAGATTTTCGCTACTGACCATACAATATTTGCTTTGATCTTTAGCTGTTGTAATTGTAGCAACGCCGCATGGTAGTACCACTTAAGCCATGATTCCTTGTTGTTCTCGAATCTCACAAAGGTATCCCTTTTGGCCATTTTGGCTTGTGCCCCGCTCATTGTGAGAGTTGCTTGGGGCCCAGGGTCAACATGTTTTGACAGGAAATCATGCATATCCCTTCTGAAAGTCCCGTCCCCTGTACTTTGATACTCAACGTGGGTCGTCCAGCCTCTTAGTGCCACCCCCCCATATTAATCCTGACCCATCGGGGAGAGACCTATTTCCCATTTGGCCCTTTTTTTTTTTTACTGGAATCAAAAGATTACCCTTGGGGGACTGTAACCCAGTTAAGTGACCTTTTTCCAATACACGTCTCAATTTCTTTCTCTTACTCATGTCCTCTTTGTGGGTTGATATTGACAGATGACTCTTGTCTTCCTTTATTCCTTCATTTTGCAGAGTAGGAGACAACCATGGGGTTATTGCCTTATCTCCATCGTTCGTTTCCTTTTCTTCTTCTGCTTTCTTCTCCTCTTGAATCTTTTGTGAAGAGACACACTGATCATCTTCCTTTATTTCCTCTATTGTTAAGCCTTTTTGTTCTTCTTCTGTATTATACGTTCCCTGGTCGTGTATTTGTACCAATTCCTCCACCCTTTCTTCTTCCTTTGCTGACCCCCTATCCATTGTAGGATCCTCCTTATCCTATAGTGGTTGAAAATTTTTTGTCACCACACCTAATATTCTTTGACTAACTATGACCAACACACCCCCTCAGGTAAGCCTTGTTTCAACACTAAAGTGAGGTTGGGGCTAGAGCTTAGTAAATTGAAAAGTTTGACATATGATCTGTCCCAGAAATCGCATGTTCCTTTCCCATATCTGACTTTAAGGGCTTTAATTAACCACTCCGCTAGTTGTTTCAATTTGTCCTCCTCTGAAAGCTTAAGATCTGGCTGAGTTGTTGCTTCTTCCATCTCAAAGTCTTTCGTTATTGATGAAGAGTCTACTTCCATAGGTACTAGATCGAAAGCTCCTTGGAACGAATTTTCTCCTGATTCGACTTTTGTCCCTATTACCTCTATATCCTGTGTATCCATTTGTTCTATCGCCTTTTCCTCCTCGTTAAGCCGTGATTGTGAACTGTCCAAAAGGTCAATATCTTTATTCGGGCTTGTAATTTGTTTTCTCTTCCTTTTTTTCCTTAACTCTCCTTCCTGATTTTCATTTGTTGATTCCCCTTGGGCATGTATAATGAGGGTTTCTTGCTCCTTTTCCCCACCTTTTTCCTTCGGATTTGATTCCTCACACCTTTCCTTACTTAGCAAGAAGAAAGCTCTTCCCTCTTGTTGTGTGATGTAACCTGAGGGATGAGGACCTGGTAATGTGTTCTTGCCTTCCATGACTCCCTTCCCTCCCTTAAGGACCGACCTCCATTGTTGTTGTTGCGAGATTCCTTTCCTTTTGCTTTGTTCCCCTGAATTTCCTCTGATCTCCTGATGCACAGGAAGTGAGATTTATTCCTTATTTGCTGACTCTTGAGAGGTAGCAGAGGAATAAGACATCGTAGTTTGGTAGGTTTTTTACTTTTTGCTTGTATCTATTGCAGTAGGAGGAGCCTCAGGGGGTGTCCATGTATTCGGTGGTTTAGTATCCCTGTTGGCTCCCCCTGACTTTCCCAATTTCACCCTTGGGTAACTTCCCCTTTCTTGGTCCCCTCAATGAATACCCATCCCTCATGTCCTGCATCGACTGTACGCAAGAGATTGGGCTTAAAAGGGTCCCTAATGAGCCTACCTATTGCTTTATTTTTCTTTGTCGGGTTTTGTGCACACATAGGATCTGTACTCAGATGACCATATGTTATACATCTGAAGCACCATGGTCTTTGTTTATGTGCCGTGTGAATATGATATTCCCTCCCTCCCACTCTGTAGGGTATGACATCATCTATATTAAATGGTACATTGGTTGAGTGGTTGAGTGTCAACATCACGTAGTCGTCCCTTTTGGCCGCGTAGACTGGAAGGGGTTCTATGAAATCAATAATGAAGATGATGACGATGAAGATTACACCCATCGACCAGTGATGCTGATGGCATCGTAGGGAACAAAAATGCTGATGAAGATGATAACCGTCAACAGCAATACTGAGATGATGATAACCTGCAAGAGATAGAACAAACAATAGAACAAGGGAACAGCCTAATGAAGAGCAGTAAGGGTGGGTGGGATACGCCTAGCGCACGCGCAACAAGCAGGAGCGGTGGATCAAGCCACGTCACAGGTTGACGTAGCAAATGATCCCACGTACGGTGAAGGGAAATTTGCCATCTCGGGTGCATGCCGCGAGAGAGTTTCATAGCTGCAACTCTCTAATTATAGCTGCATCAGGCTGGGAGGGGGATGAATATAGTCATCGCCACTAGAACCAGGCGGAGTAAGCTTTTCGGAGTTGAAGTGTGCGTGTGAGTTCACATGTATCAAGTCAGGAAGGAAGATAGGTGAGGAAGTCTTTAGCCTAGGGTGAGAAAAAGGAAAGAGGAGAGGAAAAGCATCGAAAGGAGAGTCATCTCGCCATCATCTGAGTTGCCATCCCGCCATCATCGGGGCTCTCCTCTAAAGCATAGCAGAGTGGGCGCGACGTCCTCTGCCTTGCGGATGTTTCGAGGTAGGGTCCGTATAGTAGAGACGCTGCATCACCCGATCAAGGTGAGCGGACACGTGGAGGTCAATAGACATAGACTGCATAGCATCAGCTTGTCGGACGGGTATTCCTTTCATGTGCGAGCGAAGATACAGAATAAAGCTGATGGAGCGCTAGAATGCTGATGTGGCGCAAGGGCACGCTGTCTTCGACACTACTGTTGTGGCGCATGCCACTCTGTCTTCATTGCGCTAGTGGCATTTGCCACGCTGTTCACATTGCTGAGTTGGACGCGAAAGGGAGCAGTCATCTTGCCATCATCTGAACTGTCATCCCGCCATCACCGGGGCTCTCCTCGGCGAACGAAGATACAGAATATAGCTGATGGAGCACTAGAAAGCTGATGTGGCGCAAGGGCACGCTGTCTTCGACATTGCTGTTGTGGTGTATGCAACTCTGTCTTCATTGCGCTAAGTGGCATTTGCCACGCAGATTCACATTGCTGAGTTGGACGCGACAGGGAGCGGTCATCTCGCCATCATCTGAGTTGTCATCCCGCCATCACCTTCGAGCAAGGGTCCGTGTAGTAGAGACGCTGCATCACCCGACCAAGGTGGGCGGACACGTGGAGGTCAGTATACATAAACTAAACAGTATCAGCCTGGCGGACGGCTTTTCCCTTCATCTGCGAACGAAGATACAGAATACAACTGATGGAGCACTAAAATGCTGATGTGGCGCAAGAGCACGCTGTCTTCGACATTGCTGTTGTGGCGCATGCCACTCTGTCTTCATTGCGAGCGTGGCAGTTACCACGCTGTTCACATTGCTGAGTTGGACGCGACAGGGAGCGGTTATCTTGCCATCATCTGAGCTGTCATCCCGCCATCACCGGGGCTCTTCTCTGGGACAGAGCATCTGCCTTGCGGATGCTTCGACTAAGGGTCCGTGTAGAGGAGACGCTGCATCAGCCGATCAAGGTGAGCGGACATGTGGAGGTCATTTAACATAGACTAAATAGCATCAGCCTGGAGGACAGCTGTTCTTTTCATCCGCGAGCGAAGATTGATGGTGCTGTTGGAGTTGGAGTTTGATTCGCTGTCCCGTTTTGATTTATAATGAAATTTTCGATGACGAAGAGAATGATGATGGCTACGTAACTAGGGGAGTGGAGAGTAACGAAGATTAATCTGATAGCATTTGTCGCATCTGGGATTGAGGATATATGGTCGCAGGAAGCTGGGAACAGGGTATCAACCCAAAAGAGGCAGACATCACGATCGGAGGAGAATTCGCAACAGAAGGAGGAAGGAGAAGATCAAACAACCGAGGTGTGACCATTCCTCACCCCTGCCCCCACACCCCTCGCCCTTCCAAACTTTTCGAGCCCCCCTCGACAGCCAGCGCCAACTGTAAAATCTCTCCTCGATAATCGGACAATTTCAATCTCAACTTAAAAAAATAAAATAAAAAAAATTCCATCAAAGTCATCAAATCAATTAAGAGACATAGTCAGAAACTTGTAACATAGTAACTAGTAACATTTAAACTGCCAAGG